>PVHT020000521.1:19679094-19693594 GCA_004024745.2 Catagonus wagneri
GGTCCATCTGATCTAATGCTTCATTCAGGGCCTGTGTTTCCTTTTTGATTTTCTGTTTGGAAGACCTGTCCATTGCTGTAAGGGGTGTGTTAAAGCCCCCACTATGATGGTGTTCTTGTTGATTTCTCCTTTTAAGGTTGTTAGCAGTTGCCTTATATATTGTGGTGATCCTGTGTTGGGTGCATAGATATTTAAAATTGTTATATCTTCTCCATGGATTGATCCTTTGATCATTATGTAGTGCCCTTCCTTGTCACTTAAAATGTTCTTCATTTTAAAGCCTATTTTGTCTGATAGGAGTATTACTACTCCAACTTTTTTCTGATTCTCTTTTGCATGGAATACTTTCTTCCATCCTCTCACTTTCAATTTGTATGTGTCTCTAGAAGTGAAGTGGGTCTCTTGAAGACAGTGTATATATGGGTCTTGTTTTTGTATCCATTCGGCTAGTCTATGTCTTTTGGTTTGGGGCATTCAGCCCATTAACATTTAAGGTAATTATTGATATATATGTTCTTATTGCCATTGTATTAACTGTTTGGGGGTTTTGTTGCTCTTTTTTTCTTCCCTTATTCCCCTGTTGTCTCCTCTCACGAGATGACTATCTTTAATGTTGTATTTGACTTGATTTTTCTTATTTGTTTGTGTATCAATTGTAGATTTTTGGTTTGCGGTTACCCCGAAGGTTTGATATAGAAGTCTATATATAACTGAGATTGTATTAAGTTGTTTGTTTCTTAATTGCACGTGCTTCTCCAGTGACCTGCATTTGTGCTCTCTTCTCTTGATTTCTGATTTTGGTAGCATAATTGTGCATGCATGATTTAGCATCTTTACTGTATATATGCCTTTACTGGTGGGCGTTGTCATTTGTGGTGTTTTTGTTTCTGGTTGTGGCCTTTTCTTTTCTGCCTAGAGAAGTTCCTTTAGGATTTGTTGTAAAGCTGGTTTAGTGTTGCAGAAATCTCTTAGCTTTTACTTATCTGTAAAGGTTTTGATTTCTCTTTCAAATATGAATGAGAGCCTTGCTGGATAAAGTAATCTTGGTTGTAAGTTTTTTCCTTTCATCACATTTAATATATCATGCCACTCCCTTCTGGCCTGCAGAGTTTCAGCTGAAAAATCTGCTGATAAATAACCTTTTCGGGGTTCCCTTGTATGTCATTTGTTTCTTTTCCCTAGTTGCTTTCAAAATTTTCTCTTTGTCTTTAATTTTGGTCATTTTGATTAATATGTGTCTTGGGGTGTTCCTTCTTGGATTTATTTTATATGGTACGTATTGTGCTTCCCGGATTTGAGTGAGTGGTTCGTTTCCCATATTAGTGAAGTTTTCGGCTCTTATCTCTTTGAATATTCTTTCTGTCCCCTTCTCTCTCTCTCTTCTCACTCTGGCACCCCTATAATATGGATGTTGGTGCATTTAACATTATTCCATAGTTCTCTGAGACTCAGTTCATTTCCTTTCAATCTTTTATCTCTTTTCTCTTTTGCATTAGTGATTTCCACTAATCTGTCCTCCACCTCGCTGATTCGTTCTTCTGCCTCCTGTAGTCTCCTGTTGGCTGATTCCAATGAATTTTTATTTCAGTTATTGTATTTTGCATCTCTTCTTGTTTAATTTGTATTTCTTTGCTTGGTGTTTATCAATCTTTGCCTCCAATTTATTTCCAATGCCTTGCATCATCTTCAGCATCAACAGTCTAAAGTCTCTTTCTGGGAGGCTGGTAATGTCATCACTAAGCTGTTTTTCTGGGCTTTTCTCTTTCTCCCTTATCTGAGTTATAGTTTTATGTCTTTTCATTTTTATAGGTTTTTGGTGTGGTGACCTTTTTGTAGACAATAGAGTTGTAGCCTCTCTTAGTTCTGGTATTTGCCTCCCCTGTGGCTAAAGTTGGTATGGAGGGGGCTTGCTGTAGGTTTCCTGATGGGAGGGACTGATGCCTGCCCACTGGTTGGTGGGGTTGATTTCTATCCCTCTGATGGATGGGGCTTTGTCTCTGGATGAGATTAGAGGCTGGCTGTGTGCCTGAGGGGCCTTTAGGCAGTCTGTTACTGATGGGTGGGGCTGTGATCCCACCTGGATTATTGTTTGGCCTGGGGCTTCTCAGTGCTGATGGGAGGGACCAGAGTTTCCCAGAAATGGCCCCCTCCAGAGAAATGCAGGCTGATGAATTTTCCCAAGAGCTTCACCTCCAATGCCCTTCCCCCACAACAAGCCACAGTCACCCCTGTTTTCCTAGGAGATCCTCCAAGAATTGTAGTCAGTTTCCACCCGGATTCCTATGGAGACTTTGCTTTGCCCTGGGACCCAGTGCACATGAAAGTCTGTGTGTGCCTTTCAAGAATGGGGTCTGTTTCCCCCAGTCCTGCGGAACTCCTGCACAGAAGCCCTGCTGGCCTTCAATGCCAGGTGCTCCGGGGGCTCTTTCTCCCTGTGCCAGATCCCCAGGCATGGGGTTTTGACGTGGGGCTCAGAACTCTCAGTCCTGTAGCTGCATCTCTGTGATAAAGATACTTTCCAGTCTGTGGGGCTTCCCACCTGGGAGGTATGGGTTGCTTCTATCATGTAATCGCCCCTCCTACCTCTTGATGTGGTCTCCTCTTTGTTTTCTGGAGTATAATATCTTTTTTGGAAGTTTACAGTCCATTTGGTTGAAGACTGCTTGGCATTGGTTGTAGTTTTGTTGTTTTTTGGGGAGAGAAGTTGAGCTCCAGTCCTTGTATTCTGCCATCTTAATCCATAATCCAATTTTGTATTCTCAGCATTACTAAATTCCCTGATGAGCTCAAGTAGTGTTCTGGTAGCATTTAGGTTTTTCTATATATAGTATCATGTCATCTGCTAACAGTGACAGTTTTACTTCTATTCTGATTTAAATTCCCTTTATTTCTTTTTCCTCCAATTTTCACAGCTAGGACTTCAAAAACTATGTTCAATAAAAGTGGAGAGAGTGGACATCCTTGTCTTGGTTCTGATCTTAGAGGAAATGCTTTCAGCTTTTTGCCACTGATTATGTTACCTGTGGGTGTGTCATACATGGCCTTTATTATGTTGAGGGTAGATTCCTTCAGTACCCACTTTCTAGAGGGTTTTATCATAAATCAGTGTTGAATTTTGTCAGCAGCTTTTTCCACATCTATTCAGATGATCATATTTTTATTCTTCAGGTTGTTAATGTGATGTATCATACTGATTGATTTGTAGATCTTAAAAAATCTTTTCATCTCTGGGATAAATCCCACTTGATCATGGTGCATGATATTCTTGAAGGGTTGACCTGGTGTAGAAGATGTATTTCATCATTCAACCCTGCCTCCGCTTTTGGTCATCTCTTCTACCTTTATGATTGTCTAAGCAGCCTGTTTTGCTTTTAATGACTCTCTGTAGCTGAGTGTGTGCTGAGATAAGTTAGTGTCCCAAAGAAGAGGATCTCAACACCTTGACTGAGGCCAATTGGAGGGCAGACACTCTGGCGGCAACTTTTAAAGAATGCAAATATATCAAGTCCTGAAGGACCACAAGCAGAGGCCCCACTGGCCATCAGAGCCAGGTGATCCCGAGATGTCCCCTGGGTAAAAGCAACAAAAACTGAGGCTCCTGTCTTGCACTCTTTAGCTAACTAACCTACTTCATCGCCGATTTTTATTCCTACAAAATTAGACTTAAAAATATATCCCCAGGGAGTTCCTGTCATGGCTCAGTGGTTAATGAACCTGACTGGCATCCATAAGGATGAGGGTTCGATCCCTGCCCTCAGTGGGTAGAGGATCCGGCATTGCCATGAGCTGTGGTGTTGGTTTCAAATGCAGCTTGGATCCTGCGTTGCTGTGGCTGTGGTGTAGGCCGGCAGCTACAGCTCCAATTGGACTAGCTTGAGAACCTCCATATGCCTCCCATGCGGCCCTAAAAAAAAGAAAAAATACCCGGCCATGTCACTAAATAAAAAATGCAAACTGAAATACAGCTATCCTATTAGCACATGTACACATACCTTTTCTCCATGGTCACATATGTAAATGCATAGAAACAGGCCTGGAAGGAGGCATCCCAAACTGCCAAGAGTGCTTACCTATGAGGAAGACCTAGGATTGGAAAGGAAGGTCATTTTTACCTGATCTCTGTGAAGGTTTTTTTTTTTTTTAACAGTGAAAGATGTATTCACTACATATTTTAAAATTTTTAAGTTTTACTTAAAAAAGTTTAATGACATTGAACTGGTTAATGACAGGTAGTGCTTTTAATATTTAAGAATAGGAGTTCCCGTTGTGGCTCAGCAGTTTAAGAACCAGACTAGTATCCATAAGGACGTGGGTTCAGTCCATGGCCTCACTCAGTGGGTTACAGATCCAGCACTGCAGTGAGCTGTGGTGTAGGTCACAGACATGGCTTAGATCTGGCATTGCTGTGGCTATAGCCTAGGTAGGCAGCTGCAGGTCCAATTTGACTCCTAGCCCAGGAACTTCCATATGCCACAGGTTCAGCCCCCACTGCAAAAAAAAAAAAAAAAAAAAAAAAAGTTAAGAATAAGAGGAAAGTAAAACTCAGTTTCCTAAAATGTACAAGGGTTAGAAAATAGAGACTGTGGGAAATCGATATGGGAACACGCTGTGTGGCCGGTATCTTAGAAATCAAACAGTGCTCTTTCTTCCCCCTACACATCCTCTGAACATGGGCTTTATTTTACCAGACCAGCTAGCTACCTTCTATGTTTCTCTAACAGTGTTGCAAAATCAGTCCTTACAAACATGCAGTTATGGAAAATAAATGACATCAAATTGCATGTTTTAATGCAAAGCTAAGTATTTCTTTACTTCCCACTTGGGAGTTTTTAGCACTTCAGTTTTTTACTGTTTCTCTAGCATCTGTAGCAGTGGTTCTCAAGGCGGGGGTGGGGAGTGGGGTGCAGACCCAAATCATAGCAATACCTGCAAGCGCCCATCCATCCAGGGAGTCAGAGAGAAATGAGCCCTGGCTTTTGGTGCAAAGTGTTGTATCCCTCACCCATGCAGGGCAGCAAGTAGGCTAAAGGCATTCACATTGAGGTTCAGCTTTAGCATATTTGTCCTAAAAAAAAAAAAAGGAATCGATGCAAAACGACCTCAAGCACACATCCACACCAACACACCAAAAACTATTTTCAAAGTAGTCTTCCCACTTCCTGAAAAAAAAAAAAAAACAAACACACACAAAACCATTTTGCAGTAAGCTGGCTGGCTGTTTGCAATATCGTAACTACAGATTTGATAGCATTAGACTAGAATACTTGGTTCAGATCACGGCTGATTGGCTTTCTAGCAGTGTGACTTTGGGCAAGTTACTAAATCTCTCACCATCTGTAAACGTGGAGATGATCACAGGGGCATCCCTTGTAGAGTGCTTGCAGGTAGTAAATGAGCTGGTGGCCAGCGGAAGAGTGCCTGGCATCCAAGAATGTATTTAAGAAGCTTAGCTCTTGTTTGAATAAACTTACAGCTTTATGAATTCAAATGATTATCCAGCGTACCCTCATCTAATGACTATGCTGCAACTTGCACATGACAAATGTGCTCCTAAGACCCTCCAGTCTTACTGAGCAGCACCTTCATGTGCCCACACAGCGTGTGCTTTTAAGTGCCAGCTACACGATGCTGACTTGGCAAGTGGCCATAGAGTTCTAAAGGCAAATTTTTCCCTCAGAATAAGGTAATGTTTGGCCCACTGGCAGCCTGGCCACCTCTTCACGAAACCCACAGGGCCTCTTTAATAGCGGTCTGATTTATTCCATTGGGATTTGATTTTTATTGAGAGAACTCAAGGATTTAATAAACACATAGTTGAGAGCCATTTCTTTGTGTTCGCTTATTAAGTAATAACAGAGATAAGATCTTAAAGCGCAGCTTGTGCTCCTCTCTGGCATGTGATAGTCTGAACCAAAAAAAAAAAAAAAAGTAAATAGCTCTGTCTGGTACACAGTGTGAATCTCGACTTTAAACAGAAATGAACTTTGATTGTAACAGCTCTTTATTCACTAGTATTAGTGTCTCACACAGCTTTGAGAAAAACTGTCAAAAGCCAGACAAATGATGACTGTTGTGTTCACCGCGTAGGTCTTCTATTTTGCTGTGTTGCGGGCAGGTGCTCAATGGAACATCTTGGAGTGGTCCCCTGGCCCCAGCCAAGTTTCCGGGCTGTGGGAGGAGTATAGAGGTGATATCCATGGGGATCCGGGCTCAGAGGGACACTGGCCAGGCGTGCAGGTGGGTTAACCCAGCTCCTTTGGGTCTGTGTTACAGGGATCATGTACCGCAAGTCGTGTGCCTCGTCGGCGGCCTGCCTCATCGCTTCTGCTGGGTACCAATCCTTCTGCTCCCCAGGGAAACTGAACTCAGTGTGCATCAGCTGCTGCAACACCCCTCTGTGCAACGGGCCGCGGCCCAAGAAACGGAGCAGTTCTGCCTCGGCCCACTGGCCGGGGCTCCTCAGCACCATCCTGCTTCTCAAATTAGCTCTTTTCTTGGCACACTGCTGAAGCTGAAGGCGATGCCAGCCCCTCCTACTTTGTTCTTCTAGCCTGCCCGCCCCCCCCCCCCCGCGCTCCCCGAAATTCCGCTGGGTGTCCTTTTATTCCGGGTGGGGAGGAGAATCTGTGTTCTTTCTTTTAGTTCCTTGGCAAATAACAAAAGAGCTCAGTATATATAAAAAAAAAAATTCTGTGAGCTCCGAAGAAATTGAATTTTCAGTGTGTTCTCAAAGGAAGGAAGGAGGTGGAGTAAAAATTGCCCCAGTCTGTACCCAGAGTGGAGGCCAGGCTGGCAGAATCGGCGCTTGGGCGACACTTAAAGTGACCATCTGCCTTCTGCCAGCCCCACCCCCGAGCCCCTTCCACTGCTGTCCCTGATAGGGGCAGTTTCTTTCGTCACTGCTGCAAGCAGGTAACAGTCCTTTCCTGGCGGGAGGGCCGGTGAGCACTCTAGGCTTCCTTCCATAGAAGTCACACTTCGTGCTCCTGGAAACCATTCTCGGTGGCAGGGCTGGCCGGTTTCGTCACCGAGTTGGGCTCTGGTGACTCATGATTCAATAGCTGAGGCTTCGACTCGGGCTTGGCCTCGCTCTCGCTCTGAGGGGTGCTGAAGAAAAGCTTGTTCGTTTTCCTCGCAGCGGAATTGCTCCGGGAAGCCAGGAAGATGAGCGGGCGGCGCACGGAGCGAGCGCTGTCCATGGTGGAGGCCGCCTGGGCGCGCAGGCGCTTCTCCTGGTTGGCGTGCGGCAGCGTCAAGTGGCAGCGCAGGACCTGCGCGAAGACGCTGCGGAACTGCTGCGAGGACACGTTGTACAGCAGCGGGTTGATCACCGAGCTCAGGTAGAAGAAGGTGTCGGAGAAGGGGAGGAGGATCATGTATGCCCGGAAGTAGGTCTTGGTCCAGTCCTGCTTGGGTGTGGCCGCGGCCATGACCCTCCGAATCTGGTTGGGCATCCAGCACACGGCCAGTGTCACAACGATCAGCCCTGAGCAGTCAAGAGAGGGAGGAGGGGAGAGAGGGGAGAAAAATGGGAAAAGAAAAAAACAGCGTTAAGATCAACCACCAACAAAATACCCATAAAATATTTAGCCTCTCAGTTCTGTGCTTACTGGCTAGGAAGCAGTACAGATTTTTGAAGTTGTGCTTGAGGGCTTTTTTTTTGCCAAGAGCAAAAAAAAAAAAAAAAAATTTAAAGCTCTTTCAAGGCCTCAAAGCCGGGGAGAGTTGACTGTGTTAAAGACCATTAAATGCTTTACACAATTTATTTTTATTTATACCTGTTGATGCCTGTTAATTAGAAAAAAAAATGTTTTCATTGTTGTTTGTGTATCCAGAAAGTATTCTTTGTAGTCCATAAAGCTGGTTTTGTCCTTTAAAGAATAGGTGGACACAGTACAGCCATATCAGTTGAAACAATATTTGTATTTTTTGTCCCTGTTTTTTATTTTTTTCTTTAGGGCATATGGAGGGTCCCAGATTAGGGGTCTGTAGCCCCTGGCTTAGGCCACAGTCACAGCAATGCCAGATCTGAGCCTCATCTACGACCTACAACAACGCTGGATGCTTAACCCCTGAGCAAGTCCAGGGGTCAAACCTGCATCCTCATGGATACTAATCCAGTTCATTTCCACCAAGCCACGACAGGAACTACTCTATATATATGTGTATATATATATATATATATATTTTTTTTTTTTTATGGCCGCACTTGTGGCATATGGAAGTTCCCAGGCTAGGGATGGAATCTGAGCTATAGCTGCTGTCCTACACCACAGCCACGGCAATGCTGGATCGAAGCCACATCTGTAACCTATGCCACAGCTTGCAGCAACACTGGACACTTAACCCACTAAGCGAGGCCCGGGATCAAACCCACATCCTCACGGAGACTATGTCAGGTTCCTAATCTGCTGAACCACAACAGGAACTCCAAATATTTGTATTTTGAAGAATGTTTGCATAGGAAGATCCAGTGATATTTTCAAAGCAAAGGGAAGTGCCTAGCATCCCATTGCTAACAAAGAAGTATATTTAGGGACATTCAGTTTTGCATTCAGTTTCAGGGGAGGCAAAGCAGGAGCATCTTGTCACTGAGAGTGTGTTTTGGCCGTATATTTAGCGTGCACAACTGTAATTACACTGAGCATATGTGCAACAGCACTTCTGTTTCTTTTCAGGTGTTTTTAGATGTGTCATCTTTTCTACCCTCACAGGGGGAAAAATGTAATTATTCCAAAACAATGGAAAATATAAACCTTCTAGTTCAGCTAGTAACAAGCTCACTGCCTCTGTGGCACTAAGCTGCAGTGTCAGCAGCCCAGAAAAGATCAGACCCCAAAAAAGATAGATACCACTGAATGCCCCCCACCCCGCCCCAGAGGCTCAGAAGTTGACTCAAGGACTGATGTTTGCACACCCACATATGTTCACACGGTCGTTGCTCCCTCTGAGAAAAAGACTCTCTGTAGACCACAGCAAACTGCTGTCCCAAGTGTCATTAGTATTTATTTGCAGTGACCACAAGAAGTCAAGAAAAGGAAGATCAGGTGCCTGCAGAGCATTTGCTTTCTTTTCTTGGGGAGCCAAGACACCAGAATGCAGGCTTCTATGTGGAGAGCTGTTATCTTCAAGCTGTGTTTTAAATTTTTAGAAATCCATCCTCTCTCTCCTAGCAATAAATAATATAACAGTAGAGGAAATTTATTCACATGTTCAAACCCTTTGATTTTCTACGAAACCACAGGGAAGCGATTGTTGGCAATGACCCCCTTCTGCCTCTAATCCATGATAAATATTTCATCAATAAATATCCCAGGAGTTCCCTAGTGGCTCAGGGGGTTAAGGACCTGTGTTGTTACCACTGTGGCTCTGGTTACTGCTGTGGGGTGTGTTCGATCCCAGGGCTGGGGACTTCCACATGCTGCAGGTATGGCCGAAAAAGAAATGTTTTTTTAAATGTTCCGGGAAAAAAACAGCCATGTTGAGCCATCCAGGGCTGGCCTTCCTGCACACTTGCCTGAGCATCCACTGCCTGGTGGCAGGGGAGCAGCCCTAGTGGTGGTCCCCAGCACTGAAATAACCCAGTTCCCCAGCAACAAACCCTCCAAAGTTTCCACCTGTCAGGCAAGTTACCCCTGGAAACCTGCTCCCCTATTCATCTTCAAGGGTTTCTCCTGTCAAACTTCAGCCCAAACTTGAAATTCACACCAATTTGCTTATTTCTTTCCTTGGTTTGCTACCCTGAGAACACTCAATAAATCTAAAAATAAAACAGGCCAAGCAACAAACTGATCTGATGAACAGGCTAAAAAAGAAAATCACCTTTAGTCAAGAATATATTCTGAAGCACCTAGTTACAGCTGCTGGATGGGAACAAAAACCAACATTTTTCTGATTAAAAAAACGAACATGCATAGGAAATTGAGGACTGTTTTGTTTTTTGGGTTTTTTTTTTCATTGCTTTAAGAGGCATGGGTGCTTCCAGCCACCTGTGCTCTTCCAAGTGTGCTCTTGTTACTTCTTGTTTTTACCTTGTGCAGCTCTGACTGAAAAGTTCACCTCATTAACTGTGAAGGAGCCAGGAAGCTCACCTTACCTAGGGAAGCCATGGACCTGCACAATGTTTTCTAATTTTTTTTTCTCTCTTCCGAGCCACTGAATTTCAGAGAACAAGTAACAGCCATATTCAGCTGAGGACCGATTTCCTAGGATATGGAAACTGAGCACAGGGTTTTAGATGTGTGCTGTGCCACAGTGTGGGAGGTTGTGCTTCGGGTGGCAAGAATCTAGAAAGGCAACGAGAACCACCTTGTACCTAACACATGTTGAACACAGCACAGCTTCTGAAGCCAACGGAAGACAGGCAAGGAGAAAGGCAGGGGTGTGAGGCAGGAAGAGAGAAGTTATACGATTGCTCTCCTCCAATCCTGCCTGTTCTCTCGATCTGTTGTTTACCGAACCCCTATTCTCCCGTCACCTTCACCCCCTTTGCCTGGCGTCAACTGCCCTTAATCGGCCATCCCATCAAAAGAAGCAGTTTCCTAAAAGGCAAGACTCCAGCATCCCAGGTAGGGGGCAAGGGACAAGAGCAGATGAAGGATTGTGGCTGCTTCATAGTTTTAGCCAGGATAGAATTCTTGCCCTGCAAGTGAAAGAGCTGAAGTAAGTAAGTAGGTACCTTAGTCTGAACAAGTAGCAGAAGCTGGGGAATCAGACCAGAGATTTTTTTCAATGATGAGAAAAAAACAGGGGGAGTTAGGCTTTCAGAGCATAGAAGGAAATAGGCATGAAAGCAAATACAAATCTGAGGAACAAGTGAGAAAAGGAACAGAGTTTAAAATGGTCAGGGATTAAAAGATGAGCCATCTCACAGGTCACGAGATACAAGAATGATGTCAGTTGCTTACTGAGGACATTTTCCCCATGTCAATTTCAGGCTACTGTGCGCTCTACTGATTTCGCTTGCACATCTCACTTCTAACAACAACTTGCTGAGATCAAAACTGTTACTTTCATTGTATATATAAGGAAGATGAGTCTAAGAGGCTAGTTACCCAAGGGCTATAGCCAGAACCCATGCTTGCTGAACCCCAAAATCCACAATCTATATATTTTTTTTCTCAGACACAATATTGTCTCTCACGTGTTCAGTTGGAAAAATGAAACACAAGAAAACAAGACCATAACTCCACCATACATAACAGATCTTAATCAGCCCTGCCGCTAGAAATATAAGCTACATATGGACTTTTCAAATCTCAACATTAAAAAAGTCAATTTTAATGTTTTTAATCTGATAGGCCCCAAATATCATTTCACATCAGTTTCAACATGCAACCAAATTATGTGATGTTTTACTTTTTTTTTTTTCGTGGCTTTTATTCTTAAAGGACATTTCAGTAGGGACCAGCCCCCTGTGGCTAGTGGCTAGTGGCTAGTGGCTGGTGCACACATTAAAGTAATCCTTCATACCTCGCCCAAAAGCAGCAAGGCTCCTTATTTCCCCAGCTGCCCATTCCCCTGGCACACACCCAGAGTCCTGCCACTCCTAGGAAACCCTCAAGGAATGTCCTACCTGGCCGTATCCTAAGATTCTGACGATGCATCATCAAGGTAGAATCCTGATCACATGTCCCGAGTACGCATTCTCACAGTAGAGACCAAGTTTATGCAGTCTTTTCACATTAAAGCCTGCCCTACATGGGAACTACAAATTATTTTAAGCCCAAATAACTCTGAAAGCACAAAATTATGTTTTGCATCCCTCATGTTAAGCCTTGCCTAGTCATTCTGGAATAAACCTAGATTGTGCCAAATACCTGCCAGGGCTGCTAGAATATATCTCCCCACCTCAACTGAAGATGGGGAAAAGGGCTCTCCTCTTGTACTTTGAAAGGTGGTTTTGTTCTCGGAAAATGGAGCCTTGAGCACACAGATACAGCCAATGGCCAATGTGAGTTGTGTCCCTGTGGGCAACATAACAGAGGTTAGCCTTGGGTGGTGGTTGGGAGAGGGGAGAGGAATCCAGATATCCCAATTGTAAAATTGCCATCTAACGACAGATGAATCGCTCATTTTCACATTTCAAAACAAAAGCTCGAGTTCCCGTCGTGGTGTAGCGGAAAAGAATCCAACTAGGAACCACGAGGTTGCAGGTTCGATCCCTGGCCTTGCTAAGTGGGTTAGGGATCTGGCATTGCTGTAACTCCAATTTGACCCTTAGCCTGGGAACGTCCATATGCTGCGGGTGCAGCCCTAAAAAGCAAACAAAGCAAAACAAAACAAAAAATACAAAAGCTCATTACCTTAGATGACACATTGCTGAGAATAAACACCATGTCCAAAAGTAATTTTTTATTCTACTGGGTTAGCACTGGTCCCAGCTACTCTGCTGCTGAGACAAAGCTTTAAAGTTTTATTCACGCCTTCATAGAGTATATTAAAGATCTGACTACATTTATATTTGGCTGCAATCAATTTGGACTCATATTACATCTGGAAAAAAATCTATAATGCTTTGGTCTGTGTGGTGTAATGTGTAGCCTGCAGTTAAATTATTTTTGTGTGAACTTGAATGAAGATCAGTGAACTGAAGGCAGTCAGGTAAAGCAGATAAACTGTTTTAAGTGAATTCTTGATAGATCTGTATTGTACTCCCAACAGCCTTGCACTCTGGGTTAAGAAACACCTTCATATCTTATCTGTTTCTCCACATAAAGTACTTCCATTTTTCCTCCTTGATCACTGCACTGAAATGACAAGAGCCATTAGATGGTGACACAGATTTATTCTCAGCAGGGTCATGTTGTTTAAAAAACAGAAGTAATGCAGATGTCCAACAGCATCCCACGCTGAAGCCTGACATTTCAGCAGCATTTGAGTCGGTTGAGTCTTCAGAAATGCATTAAGCTCTGCCATCTGATATTGCCTACACTGTACACTTGCCACTGTGCTCTGTTTTCTCCCCTGCAGTTTTTAAAGTGAAGATAACTATTTGTGGGTCCCCCAGAAGTCATCTTTGAGTCATCAGAAAACAAGAGAGCAGGAAGGGAACAAGTGATAAGACTGAGGGAGGAAAGCGATTCGCTCAAGATCCTACAGGACAAGTGGCAGGATGCCCCCCGCCCCCACTACCTTGCCACACTGCTTAGAACACCCGATTATGCCCCAGATGGACAAACAAGTCTTTCGTTATTTTTTCAGTGTAGTGGGATTGTCTTGTTTGGCTTTTCAGTTTTAGGCGCATGCGTTAAACTAGTCACAGTGTGAAATGCAATGACAGGCAGGTCCATCCCAGACCCAAGCTCAATTTAGCACAGCCCCTTGAGACATGGTCTCGATTCTGTTTTAGAACCACAGCCCTCAAGAATGGGCACACAGCAAAGCTCTGGAGCCCATGTTTTCCCCAAAAAGGAAGGTGAAGTTCGCCCATAGGAACTGAAGACTTTGGAAAACAAAATAGGATTCCAGGTCATGACCTGCTGACCAAGTCTATAAGGACACCATCTGTCCATCCATCCGTCCATTCATCTATCTGTATCTGTCTATCCATCCATTTTTCTTATATAAGCGCCTGCTAGAAAAGAATACTTAGCTCGTACTAAGCAGAAAAGATCTAGAAATGTGATCCTTCCCCAAGCAAAGGTGTTTTGTGTGATTTAAAGAAATTCCAGGAGCTCCTGCTGTGGCGCAACGGGATTGGCAGCATCTTGAGAGCCCTGGGATGCGGGTTCGATCCCTGGCCCAGCACAGTAGATCCGGCACTCCATAGCTGCACCTTAGGTCGTAACTGCAGCTTGGATCTGATCCCTGGCCAGGGAGCTCCAAATGCCACAGGGCAGCCAAAAACGAAAAAAAAAAAAAAAAAAAAACCCAAAGATTTGCTTTCCCCTGATGTTAGAGTCCCATTTAACAGAACCGTGGAAGCCTTGGGGAATACAGGAGAATGCTGAGAATGATTTAGGATTTCACCATCCTCTCCCTGCCCCAATATTCCAACTTCTCTCTAACCCCAACCATAGTGAGCAGGAGTTCGAGCTCCATCCTCGGCCTCTGATGCTAAAAAGCTGAGGAGGGACGAGACAGCCGCAGCCTGGTGACTGTCTACAAAGGACCCTGAGGGCAGTCTGGGCTGAAGAACATTATGGCAGCATTGAGCAGGGCTGGCTGACCTTCCCACCAGTGGGATGACTCAGAAAATGAAAAGAGTAAGAGTTTGCCTGGAAAACAGCAGCCTGGCAAAGACGTGGCAGAAGCAGGGGCTGCTGCTTACCTTCTGAGAGCTGCAAGGTGGTCAGAACAAAGGGTGGGTGGAGACAGTGGGAAAGGAGGCTGGGGAGCGGGTACTCCATCAGGCTTTGTGGGCAGTAAATTAACCCATTAACCCACAGATAGCAGGGTGGGGAACGGCTGCTTGTCAACTGACATTTAAATCAAAATTGCCAGTGGAAAGCATGTGGTTAGTTGAAAGAAGAGCATGATCTTTTTTTTTTTTTTTTTT
>PVHT020000521.1:19693694-19760369 GCA_004024745.2 Catagonus wagneri
AAGAGCATGGAAGAGACAAATACATCCAGTCAAAGATTTCAGCACTTTCTTGACTGGTATCTGCATTTGCCAGTCGGCTTCTGCCAGCACTTTGAGACACTGATCTCACTCACTGACTTTGACCCGAGTAGCCCAAATCGGTCACCAGCCTGGTTTAGTCTCTAACATCTGAGACAGTGGTTCTCAAAGGAGGAGGTGGCGGGGGGACAGCGGGTCCCAGAAGGGCCACATCAGAACTTGGCTCGAAGGAGCCCGGCAGTCTGGGGTTAACAAGGCCACCAGGTTGATGTCGGTGCTCACTCAAGTTTGATAACTGCTGGTCTAAGGGAAGCACAAATTGAGGTGGAGCCTGGATCAGCAGGCATTCATGTGTCATGGGCTTGCCTCTGAAGTGGCCTCATATCTGAATGACTAACTCTGAGCTGACAGTAGCTCTGAAACCTTCCTTCTGTTTGCTTTCACTCCTGAGTACAGCCTCCCCGCCTTGGCCTTGCCTCTACCTGTCTTCTATCCCTCTGTCTCCCGTCCCTTCCCCTTTCCTCGCCCTTTCCCCCTCTTCTTTCCTTTTCCTGTCTCCAGTAAAGCAATGGCATCGTTCTTTTCCCTTCACTCTGTTCCTTTCCCTCCCTTCGCCACCTCCCCCAGCCTGCCTTTTCCCAAGGTCCCCATAACCAAGCCCATAGCCAGCCTTGCTTATGTTGCCAACACACACCTCTTCCCTTCCCTTTATTTGCTTGCATGGCTTTGGGAAGCTGCCTGCAAGGTCCTTCATAGCTAATGCGTGGCTTCCAGGAAGGACGATCACCACTCATTGCTAAGTTTGCCAAAGGAAAGTGGGGGGCTTTAGAAGCAGCACAGGTGGGGTGTGAGGAACACAGGTGATAGCTGGATACTGGATCCCCTGCCCTGAGAGCCACCCCATGTCCTATGTCCTCTGACCCTGCCAAGGCTTGCCTGGACACCTTGCAGTCACTTTTCCCATAAGCTTCGTTTAAAACATTGTTCTGCCTTCTCGTTCTCTTTCCTATTGAGGAATGTTCTTTAGGAGAAAACAGAATTGCTGTTGGGTTTTGGTTTTCAGAGAAGGGTGCAGGTCTGCTTTAAAATGATGCAGAGGCCACAGATGGCTGCTTCTCTCCATGAAGACAGATGGTTTGCTGTCCCCTCCTTGCCCTCACTATCTGAGGGAGCCCAGGAAAGGACAGTCTCCCCACTGTGGCTCCATCCAACATGTGGAGGTTAGAGGCGCGGATTCTAGATGGCCTGAGATTTGCAAAGCATTACATCTACCCCATACTGCCCTGTAAGCTTCAGTGCAAGAAGAAAAACTAGAGTGCACTGCAACAGTATATATATATCTCAAACCAGCCTTCCTGTCTGAGAGCTGGAGGACAGCCACTCACACTCCAAGGAAGCAGCATTTAGGGTCTTCATTGTGGATTAGTGCCTCTGTTCCAACTATGAATGCATGGTAAATGATCAACTGGAATCTGTTGAATAAATATTTTTCTATGTGGCTCTCAACTGTCTGCAGCTGTGTGGCTCTCTGTGCAGTCAGTCTGTTCTGAATCCACTGGCAGTGAAGCCCCCAGCAGACTGGGACTGGGATAGTCACCAAAGCCAGAAGCTGTGACAGGTGAAGCCAAATGCTTCCTCCCTAGTAATGCACATCCTGGGAGTAGGAGGTGGTGACAGGGCCATGCTGCCCCCCAAGCCTGCGGGGGGTCGGGGGGAGGGGGCAGCGACAGACCATATGACGACCAAGCCAGCCCCTCTAGGGGATCAATTCATATCACACCTGCAGTGGCCACCGTGCCACTTATCAACACAGCTTAATGGCTGAAGGGCTGCTGTTTCTAATAGGATTTAGTTCCCTGCAGATGGTGGAGAAATTAAAACCCCAGAATGCCAGCACTGGGAAAAAAAACAAACAAAAACCCCTCAGAGGTGAGTGTACTGGTTGAGCCAGCAGAATCTGAGGAGAAGTGGGAAGAGATGCCCAAATTCACACAGCTCACAAGTCCAGACACAGAGCCCCCAAGTCCTGTTAGTGTTTGCACTGGTCACGGGTTCCCCTCAGAGCCCAGGGAAGCCAAGTGGCTCTTGGCTGAGGCAAGACTCAGCTAAGTCTGCGCAGCAGAGGCAACTCGGGCATTTTGGGAGCCCCGAGGGGCGCGAACATGTTTGTGAATGCAGGTCCCTGCTTAAAGGTGTCTCTGTACAGAGGGACCCAGACTGTGGGAGAACCAATGCTGTGTGCTTGTGACCGAGGCAGGCTCCAATGGGGCAAGCAGCCCCCCAGTCTTTTCTTTCTGGTCTCCAGGCCCCTGCATATGCTGATCCCCCTGCCTGGATGGACCACATTTTCCTCATCCTCTGCTCTTCCTTCTCTCTGCTTTCCTCCCTCTGCCTCTCACCCTGACTCCCCATGCTTGGTCCAGCTCTTATTCTACAAGTTTCTGCAATAGTGTCACTGCCTCCAGGAAGCCTTCCTTGTCTCCACAAGGCTGGATCAAGCTCCCTACTATGAGATCACCAGCGCCTTTCCTACCTGCCCTTTCGTCATGGCACTGCAGTGTAAACTAGACCATAAACTCCATGAGGTCAGGATATTCCACCTTCACTGCTGTATCCTTGGCACATAATAGGACATCTTTATGTAGTAATTGCTCAATAAACATTTGCACGAGGAAGAGCGGCTCTTGGGAGTCAGGTGAGAAGCTTGACAGGAAAGCCTTTAACATGCATTCACCTAATGTATATTTCTACATATTCCATTTGAAGCCAGCTTCCCTATTCACAGGGGTCAGTACTAAGCTTCCTGACGCAGGGCCCAGTGCCTGGATTATTTCTATCCCCATCCTGAGAAAAAGAAGGAGAGAGAGTAGGACTTGGAAGAAGGGGTCACCTTTTCATTCAAGCAAGGCCAGGACCCAAGAAGGAGGTCTAACCAAGGTGAGGAGCCTTGGGTCTGAAAAGTGCCTTTGGATGCCAACAGCTTTAGTTTCTCATGTGCTACATCCCAGCCCTGAGTTCTCTGTAATAAAAACCCATCTTTGCCTGTTTCTCTCCAAGGTGGTCTCATGGGGTACAGAGTACAGGTGAGGATCAGCAGATCAAAACAGGTTACAGAAAAGCCACAGTTACCAAAGATCTGGTTTGGGAGACATCTGCTTGTCCCCAAACAATTCACTTTAGAACTGTGATTCACTAAGTCACAGTCCCCCATGAAGATGCTACATGTCTTTATCAGAGAAGCTGCAGCCCCCGAACACAAAGCGTAACGGTTGGGGTCTTCACCAAAGGGGGGAAACTCAGAGACATGTAAACAAATCACTTAGAAGAGCATCTGGCAAAGTTCAGCGGAGGCTTGTCCACGTTACATACAATACGACCCCAGGAGGATGAACTCCTGCAGTTTTAACCCTCAGTTTCCATCTTGGTACAACTCGTTTGTAGAGGGAAAACGTTTGGGGAGAGCAGAACATGAAGATTTTTAACTCCTCAGACTAACTCCCCACCCACTGTATGCCTATCATAAACTTTCCAATAATATACATCTTGGTACCTCTGGCTCTGCCTCCACCTGACCTAAGCAACTCCACCCACGAAGGGATGCTCAGCTCTACTCTCTAAAGCTCAGGCTTCTTATATACAAAATGGAGATGCTGGGATGATTAGATGAGATAATAGATATAAAGGACTAAATTCAGTACCTGGAGCTAGATGAGGAAGGATTCGTTGTTAATTATGACTATCAGCACCTCTATGATCACCTCCACCTCCATCTCCATCACCTCCTCCACCACCATCACCACCTCCACCTCCATCACCATCATTACAATCTCTGGTACCACATTTACCATCATCATCTCCATCTTCACTTTCACCACCATTATCACCACTGCTACTGTACCACCAGCCTTCTCACTGCCACCGAGACAGCTCCCAGAGGTTAGAGATCCAAAAGGCTGACTAGAACCACAGGATGTCAGACACATTCCAATCCCCAACTCACAGATAAGGCCCAGAAAAATTCTGTGCTTTTATCAGGATTTTCCTGCTAATCAATGGCAGAGAGAGACTTAAGACTTCAGTCTCCTGGTTTACAGGACAAACTTCTTTCCATCGCCAAGAAATGGGGCTCCCACCACTCTGCCCTGAGGCTCTAACTTGTGTATCCCTCCCTCAAAACACACATGTAAGTTTGGGGCATTAAGGAGTTATAGAGACATGGAGGGGAGGCTGTACTAAAGAAGGACATTGATAGAAGGCAGGATTGTAAGAAGAAGGAAAAATTCCAAATTCCAGGAAGATAGGAACCCTGAGTCTCTCGCCAGCACCCTGTCCATACACACTTCCTCTCCAGGAGGAATGACAAGGGGCACAGAGGCTCTACAACTTTCTCATCTTCGGTTAACCAGGCTAAGGAGGCCTCCTCTACTCATGACCCTGATCCTCGCTTCTCTCCTCCATCCTCTGCTCCACTCTCAGCACAACCACACCCAGTGCGCACAGCCACATAGTCAGAGACGAAGTTAAGGTGCAATGGCAAGGGTAAGGGCTGGGATTTGGAGTCAGACAGACTGGGTTTGAAGGTCAGCCCTGCCATTTAACAGCTGTGTGACCACAGCTTACATCTCTGTGAAATGGGTAACATAGTAGCATCTCCCTCAAGGAATTATTGTAAGAAAAGTTCAAAGAGATATGTGCATATAAAGTGCTGAGCACAGCAATGATCACTGAAAGGCTGCTCCTATGACTACACGATCCAGGCAGCTGCCCTGGGGTGGAGGTAATACCAGCTAAAGTTAATAACAGTGCGCGTGTATCTGAGACACCGTTCCACCCACGTAACTTACACGTGCTTAAAACTTACAATAAGCCCTAGAAAAGGGCCACTACTTAATTCCATGGCTATTACATAGGTAAGAAAGTGGAGGTATGGATAAGTTAAATGACCTCCCGAAACTCACAGCTGCTAGAAGCTGGACCCAGGCAGCCTGGTCCAGAGTCCATGACGAACACACTAACCCAGTAGCCCACCCTTAGCTGGAGAGCCACCCGGAGGATCAAAGATCAAACGCTTTCTTGTGGCTGTGGCATAGGCTGGCAGCTGTAGCTCTGATTCGACCCCAAGGCCTGGGAACCTCCATATCCCGTGGGTGTGGCCCTAAAACGCAAAATAAATAAATAAATAAATAAATAAATAAATAAAATACTTTCTGAATTCCAAATTTAAATGAAGGTATTTCAATTTAAAAGGCCACGAGTTCGGAAATAAATTTCTTCCTGTGGGAGTCATAGTGAAGGACAGAATCTCAACAGTCAAGACATAAAGGGGGATGGCGACAAGATGGCCGAGGAGTAAAAAGGTCGCTCACCCTCTCCCCCAAATAGATCAGAAAACACATCTAAATATAAAACAACTTGGACAAAACATCTGAATGCTGATTAATTTAAACCTCCAAAAATTGCAAGAAACTCTTGAAATAACTGGACAGAACAACAGAAAAAAAAGAGAGAGATAAAAGGAATCAGGATGGCATCCAGCACCCCAGGGACGGAGCTCTGAAAAAGAAAAGGAAGCCACACCCTGGGAAGCCACCTAACTGACAATCAACAGAGCTAGAGGGACCTCAAAGCCTGAGAAAAATGCAGCAGCTGAATTGAGAATGGAAAAGCGGAGTTAGAGACTCACACAGATGAACTGAATACCAGCAAGACACCACAGCCTGAGGCACCAGGCAGTGCCTGGGAGCTGAGACATCGGCTCCTGAGGTCAGTCCCTGGGAGAGGGCTGAGGTCAGTGGTGGGTGCAGGGATACACTAGGGAGCAGTGCACGGGAGGGAGGGCGATACTCTACGGACTGGAGTGTAAAGCCAGGACAGAGGGAAGAGGGGAAGTCTGGTCCCACAGGGGAGGCAAGCCTCCATTGTCGCGGAGGAGGAGGGGCTGACCGCCATAGGAAGCACCTTGAACTAGCGCAGAGGGTGGGGGTGATGGAGCCTGTGCCACAGAGACAGTAGCGGCAGTGGAGTGGAGCCAGTGGAGGCAGCAGAGGTGGTGGCAGGGGCGGAGCCCATGCCTTGAAGGCCATGGAGTCAGCACTGACGGTTGGGTGGAGCCCTGTGCCAGGTCGGGGAGACAGGAGCCCGTGCCAGCCAGCATCGGTGGGGTTGTTCGGGCCCTGCACCAGACCACAGAGTTAGCATCTCTGGTGGGTGGAGCCCTGCACTACCACACGGAGCCAGCATTGGCAGAGGGGTAGAGCCAGCGCCAGCCCCGCAGAGACAGCCTGTGTAGAGGGGTGGAGCACTGCACCAGCCGACAGAGCCAGGAGCCTGTGCCAACCCATGAGCAGCATGAGCAGAGGGGCGGGGCCATCACCAGCCCGTTGAACCACCATATGAAAGTTACCCCCTGTTTCCAATCACATCAAAGAGGACTTTGCAATCAAACACTAACTCTTGTGGCTCTCATTCCCTGGGGAAATCATACTTCCACTGCTGCAAATACTGCCAATTGCTCTGGACACCTGGTAGATCTGCCTAGAGCTCATGACCACTTCCCAGGGCCTGGAAACTAGGAGTAGACAGCGCCACCTTCCTGCAGTTGAGAGCACAGAGACTAGGCACCAACTGGTGACCTTAGCCATTTCTTCATTCTCCCAGGGAACACTCAGAGTACCACTGAGATAACAGCCTGCTCACTCCAAAGAAAAAGACACCAAATATTCAAACTCCCACACCAAAAATAAATAGTAACCCACCAAAAAAATACAAAGGGGTGCTCCTCCCTAGAAGTAGCCTTACAAGACTACAGTGTGGCTTCCCCAAACTCACAGAAAAAGAAAATCACAAGCAAGATGAAGAAGCTCAAAAACCATTCCCAGTTAAAAGAACGAGACAAGTCATTTAAAGCAGCCAACAATGAAACAGACCTCTGCAGTCTGACAGAAATGGAGTTCAGAACGGAGCTAATGAAAATACTTGAAGAATTAAGGCTGAATATCCAGGAATTAAGAGAAGATGCACACAGCAATGCAGAGTCCCTTAGAAAGGAGCTAGAAAACATAAGAAGGAGCCAAAAAACAGCTAGAAAATTTATTTGCAGAGATGCAAACTGAGCTAAAGGCAATAAAGAGCAGTTTGAATAATGCAGAGGAAAGAATTAGTGATGTAGAAGATAGAATAATGGAAATCACGCAATCAGGATAGCAGACAGAAAATCAAATGAAAAAACATGAAAGCAATATAAGAGACCTATGGGATAATATAAAGCAGCCCAATTTACACATAATAGGAATTCCAGAAGGAGTAGAAAAAGAAAAGGGCATTGAAAAAATACATGAAGAAATTATGTCTGAAAACTTTCCAAATCTAAAGCAATCTGACATCAAGATACAGGATGCACAGAGGGCCCCAAACAAGCTGAACCCAAACAGACCCACACCAAGGCATATTCTATTAAAAATGGCAAGAATTAAAGATAAAGAGAGGATCCTAAAGGCAGCAAGAGAAAAGCAAAGCGTTAATTATAAGGGATCCCCCATAAGGCTGTCAGCTGATTTCTCTACAGAAATATTACAGGCTAGAAGGCAATGGCAAGATATATTTAACGTGCTGAAAGGAAAAGGGCCTCAACCTAGAATACTCTACCCAGCAAGAATATCATTTAAAATGGAAGGGTACATAAAGAATTTCCCCAACAAAAAAAGCTAAAAGAGTACAGCAACACTAAATCCTTTCTAAAAGAAATGCTGAAAAGGTTCCTATAAAAAGAAAGAAAGAAAGAAGTAAAAAGTAAGAATTAGAATGGAGGAAACCACAATTGGAAAGCAATCATTCAAATAAGCCAGCATACACATCTAAACATGAAGATGCTAAAATAAATAAATCAATTAAGTTACAAAAAAAAACAGACAATAACATCATACATTGTGGGGAGGGAAAGTAGGAAACCACAGACTATTTCTTTTTAATGTTTTTTTTTTACTTTAAAAAAAACAGCTTTTTTTTCCTTATTCTTTTTTAATTTTATTTTCTTAATGATGTGTTTAAGCCTGTATGGTTATCAGGCCACAGCAAGCAGATATAAGAAGGTGTTAACATACTTAAAAAACAGGGCAACCATAAACCAAAATGGGACATCTAATCCACAAACACTGAAAAGAAAAGAACTTAAGTATAAAATAATTGGAACCCATCCATCCAAAAAAAGAAAACAAGAAAAGAGAAACATAGAATCAACTGGAAACAAGATCTAAAATGGCAATAAATACATATCTATCAATAATCACCTTAGGGAGTTCCCTTTGTGGCTCAGTGGTTAACGAATCCGACTAAGAACCATGAGGTTGTGGGTTCGATCCCTGGCCTTGCTCAGTGGGTTAAGGATCTGGCATTGCTGTGAGCTGTGGTGTAGGTTGCAGACACGGCTCGGATCCCACGTTGCTGTGGCTGTGGCGAAGGCCGGCAGCTACAGCTCCTGTTAGACTCCTACCCTGGGAACCTCCATATGCCACAGGTGCAGCTCTAGATAAAGGCAAAAAGATAAAAAAATTAATAAATAAAAAAATAATCACCTTAAATGTCAATGGTCTGAATGCTCCAATCAAAAGACACAGAGTGGCAGAATGGATAAATAAGCAAAAACCTACAATCTGCTGCCTACAAGAGACTCACCTTAGAGCAAGGACACAGATAGATTGAAAGTGAGGGGATGGGGAAAGACATTTCATGCCAACGGACAAGAAAGAAAAGCAGGAGTGGCAATACTCATATCAGACAAAATAGACTTTAAGGTGAAAGCCATGAAGAAAGACAAAGAAGGACATTTCTTAATGGTTAAAGGATCCACTCAAGAAAAGGATATTACAATTGTCAAAATATGTGCCCCTCATTTAGGAGCACCCAAGTACCTACAACAAGTACTATCAGACATAAAAAGACAAATGGATGGCAATACAATAATTGTAGGCGACTTTAACACTCCACTCACATCAATGGACAGATCCTCTAGGCAGAAAATCAGTAAGGCAACAGAGATCCTAAATGACACAACAGAAAAGTTAGACCTAACTGACATTTTCAGGACATTACATCCAAAAAAGTCAGAATATACATTCTTCTCAAGTGCACATGGAACATTCTCAAGGAGAGATCACGTACTGGGGCACAGAGCTAACCTCAGCAAATTTAAGAGTATAGAAATTATTTCAAGTATCTTCTCTGACCAAAAAGGCATGAAACTAGAAATCAACCACAGGAAAGGAAATGAGAAAAAACATACTACATGGAGACTAAACAACATGCTACTAAAAAACAACTGGGTCAATGAGGAAATCAAGAAAGAAATTAAAAAATACCTTGAGACAAATGAGAATGAAGACACAACCACTCCAAATCTATGGGATGCCACAAAAGCAGTGCTCAGAGGGAAGTTCACAGCATTACAGGCCTTCCTCAAAAAAGAAGAAAAATCTCAAATTGACAACCTAAATCATCACCTTAATGAATTAGAAAAAGAAGAACAAAAATACCCTAAGGTCAGCAGAAGGAAGGAAATCATTAAGATCAGAGAGGAAATCAATAAAATGAAGATTCAAAAATAATAGAAAAAAATCAATAAATCCAAGAGCTGGTTCTTTGAAAAGGTAAACAATATTGACAAACATCTGGCTAGACTCACCAAGAAGAGGAGCAAAAAAACCCAAATAAACAGAATAAGAAATGAAAAAGGAAAAATCACAACGGATATTACATAAATACAAAAAACTATGAGAGAATACTATGAACAATTCTATGCCAACAAATTTGATAACCTAGAAGAAATGGACAACTTTTTAGAGTCTTACACCCTCCCAAAACTGAATCAAGAAGTAAATCAACTGAACAGACCAATCACTAGAAATGAAACTGAGTATGTCATCAAAACACTCCCTACAAATAAAAGTCCAGGACCAGATGGCTTCGCAGGTGAATTCTACCAAACATACAAAGAGGAACTCATACCCACCCTCCTTAAGCTTTTCCAAATGGTTGAAGAAGAAGGAACACTCCCAAAGACCTTCTATGATGTCAACATCACCTGAATCCCAAAACCAGACAAAGACACCACAAAAAAAGAGAACTATAGGCCAATATCTTTGATGAATATAGATGTAAAAATTCTCAACAAAATTTTAGCCAGCTGAATCCAACAGCATATCAAAAAGATCATACACCATGACCAGGTGAGATTCATCCCAGGTGCACAAGGATGGTTCAGTATAGGCAAATCAATCAATGTCATACACCACATTAACAAGAGAAAATTCAAAAGCCACACGATCATCTCAATAGATGCAGAAAAAGCATTTGACAAAGTCCTACATTCATTCATGATCAAAACTCTTGACAAAGTGGGAACACAGGGAACATTTCTTAACATAATAAAGGCCAAATATGAAAAACACATGGCAGATATAATACTCAATGGAGAAAAGCTGAAAGCCTTCCCACTAAAATCTGGAACAAGACAAGGATGCCCATTCTCTCCACTATTATTCAACATAGTATTGAAGTCCTAACTACAGCAATCAGACAAACAGAAGAAATAAAAGGCATCCAAATAGGAAGAGAGGAGGTAAAACTGTCACTGTATGCAGATGACATGATACTTTATACAGAAAACCCCAAAGACTCAAACCCAAAATTACTTGAACTGATCAACAAATGCAGCAAAGTAGCAGGATATAAGGTTAACCTTCAGAAATCAATCACATTTCTGTATAGTAATGATGAAATATTAGAAAAAGAATACCAAAATATTTTACCTTTTAAAATAGCACCCCAAAAATCAAATACCTGGGATTAAACCTGACCAAGGAGGTGAAAGACTTATGTGCAGAGAACTATAAAACATTAATCAAGGAGATCAAAGAAGATACAAAGAAAAGGAAAGATATTCCATGCTCATGGGCTAGAAAAATTAATATTGTAAAAATGGCCATACTACCCAAAGCAATCTACAGATTCAATGCAATCCCTATCAAATCACCCATGACATGCTTCACAGAACTAGAACAAACAATCCAAAAATTTACATGCAACTACAAAAGACCCAGAATTGCCAAAGCAATACTGAGGAACAAAAACCAAGCAGGAGGCATAACTCTCCCAGACATCAGGCAATATTTCAGGGCCACAGTAATCAAGACAGTGTGGTACTGGTACCAAAATAGACATATGGACCAATGCAACAGAATAGAGACCCCAGAAATAAACCCAGACGCCTACAGCCAATTGATCTTTGACAAAGGAGGCAAGAAGTTAAAACGGGAAAAAAGACAGTCTTTTCAATAAGTATTGCTGGGAAACTTGGACAGCTGCATGCAAATCAATGAAATTAGAACACACTCCCACACCATGCACAAAAATAAACTCTAAATGGCTTAAAGACTTAAATATAAGACAAGACACCATTAAACTCCTGGAAGAAAACATTGGCAAGACATTCTCTGACATCAACCTTACAAATGTTTTCTCAGGTCAGTCTCCCAAAGCAACAGAAATCAGAGCAAAGATAAACCAGTGGGACCTAATCAAGCCGACAAGCTTTTGCACAGCAAAGGAAACCAAAAAGAGAACTAAAAGACAATTTACAGAATGGGAGAAAAGTGTTTCAAATGA
This sequence comes from Catagonus wagneri, assembly GCA_004024745.2. Lineage (NCBI taxonomy): Eukaryota > Metazoa > Chordata > Mammalia > Artiodactyla > Tayassuidae > Catagonus > Catagonus wagneri. The sequence continues at coordinate 19,705,371 of PVHT020000521.1, forward strand.
TGCAACTGACAAGGACTTAATCTCTAAAATATACAAACAACTGAAGCAGCTCAACCGCAAAAAAGCCAACAACCCCACTGACAAATGGGCAAAGGACCTGAATAGACGTTTCTCCAAAGAAGATATACAGATGGCCAACAAGCACATGAAAAAATGCTCAACATCACTGATGATTAGAGAAACGCAAATCAAAGCTACCATGAGGTACCACCTCACCTCAGTCAGAATGGCCATCATTAACAAGTCTACAAACAACAACTGCTGGAGGGGGTGTGGAGAAAAGGGAACCCTCCTGCACTGTTGGTGGGAATGTAAGCTGGTACAACCACTATGGAAAACAGTATGGCAGTACCTTAGAAAACTATACATAGAACTACCATATGACCTAGCAATCCCGCTCTTGGGCATATATCCGGACAAAATTTCCTTGAAAAAGACACTTGCACACGCATGTTCACTGCAGCACTATTCACAATAGCCAAGACATGGAAACAACCCAAATGTCCATCGACAGATGATTGGATTAGGAAGATGTGGTATATATACATGATGGCATACTATTCAACCATAAAGAAGGATAAAATAATGTCATTTGCAGCAACATGGATGGAATTAGAGACCCTCATACTGAGTGAAGCAAGTCAGAAGGAGAAAGACAGATGCCATGTGATATGTCTTATAACTAGAGTCTAATGTACTGCAGAAATGAAACCTCTCAACAGAAAAGAAAGTCACGAACTTGGGGAACAGACTTGTGGTTGCCAAAAGGGTGGGGGAGAGGGTGGGAGGGAATGGGGTTAACTCGTGTTTCCGTGATGGAAAAGCAAGGAGATCTAGCTGTATAATACAGGGAACTATGTCTAATCACATGTGACAAATCCATATATGTACATGTAACTGGGTCACCATGTGGTGCAGTTGGAAAATTTGACAGAAATTTGTAAACCAGCTATAATGCAAAAATAAAAAAATAAAATAAATAAATAAATAGAAAGAAAAAACCAACCCTGCTGGCTTCTTGATCTAGGACTTCTGGCCCCCAGAACTGTAAGAAAATACCACTCACTCAGCCACCCTAGTTAATTTTTGGCTTCCTTTCACACTGAGCACTGAGATCCAGATGAAGCATCTTCCTGGGAGGTAGAAGAGGCTTGGGCTGCCATGGATACAAGAGAAGAAGGGTAATGAGAAGCGAAGGTACTCCTTTATGCCAGCATAACCTGCCAGGCTGCTCCTGGCTTTTCCATCATTGCAGAGCCTTCCCCAGCGGAAGACAAAAGGAGAGAGTTTCCTTCCTAAGGCAATTGCGCTGGTTTCTCATCTCAGAGTAATCACAACATTCAGAGCTCTGGGATTTTTGCTTGAATAGTAATCACAGAAATTTTTAGAGCTAGAGGAAACAACAGAGATCATCTCATCCAGACATCTCATTTTATAAATGAGGAAAGAAAGGTCCAGAGAAATTGAGAAGCTCATGTCACACAGCCAAGTCAGTGGCAAAGCTTTTACCCGTATCCTGATTTCCAGACCAGGGCTTGTGCTTGGAATCATTCTTGCCTTCCTCTTTGGAGGGCAGGCTGAGAAGGAGATGCAGAGGGTATAGTTTAGTTTCCTTTAGAAATCTGAACTTTGTCCTTGCCTTTTGAAGCAGCACTTACACCTCTTTATTGTCCCCCATGTATCCCCTACTTTCCCTTTTTCTTCTTTTTAGGGCTTTACCCACAGGCATATGCAAGTTCCCAGGTTAGGGATCGAATTGCAGCTGTAGCTGCCAGTCTACACCACAGCAATGAGGAATCCGAGCCATATCTGTGACCTATGCCACAGTTCAGAGCCATGCTGGATCCTTAGCCCACTGAGTGAGGTCAGGGATCAAACCTGTGTCCTCATGGATACTAGTCAGATTCTTAACCAGCCGAGGTGCCATAGGAATTCCTGTCATCTCCTTTTTTACACACTGTCCTTCAGGATTTCCTGGAAATATCTGAAATCTAGAATCCAGGGTGCTGGGTTCTTCCCCCTGTGTAGTTTTAGGCAAGTCACTGATACTTTGTGCTGAGCTTTTCTCACCTTCCCAATAGGCACCTGCTCCCTCTAGGGGGCTGGGCAAGCCTCCCCGAGGACAATCCCCAGCCCGGCAATCCTCCTCGCTCCCTCCACTAGGGAACTGAGGGGCCAGAGAGCTCATGCAGAGTTGGGTGGAGGAGCAGCCCCCTCTATGCATATTCCATATCCAGCCTGACCTCTGTGATGAGACTGCTCTAACATGGGCACCCAGGCACCCCATGGGAGGGGCTGGAAACACAAGAAGCCTTCTTATTCAGGATGAAGGAGCCAAAAGGCCATGATAGATTGACTTGTCTAAGGCCAGATTGGGGCCTTACAAATTCATAATAACCATGGAAGGTGGGCATCATTCAATCCACATAACAGATGGAAAGCTTTGACTTGTCCAAAGACACCACCTAGAGAGGCTGGAGCGAGGGTTGGATCCTGGGTCTCTGCCTCCACCATACTTGCTCCTTCTGCTGCACTCCAACTGCTCCAATTTGTACATCAAAATGACTTGGCAGGTGTAAGAGCAGATGAGTCATGTGCCCAGGACAGCAGGTCATAAGAAACTACTTGGCCATTGCTTGTCTCACAAAGAGCTGGCACTGGTGATGGCAAAACAGCCTCCTTTGAATGACTCAATTAGAAAGCAAAATAAAGCAGTGCTTATCACAAGTCCAAGTGTGTGGCTGACAGTCTCCATCTGGTCTGCTCGGACCTTGGGTACTGGCAGCTCTGGACCCTGGTGCTGGGAGCTGTAAGCTCCAAGTCACGGACTTCTGCAGCCAAGCCAATGACACCCTTCTTTCCCTGTTAACTTGCTTTTTGAAAGACATTTCAGTAATGAGCTAAGGCAATTCACCTACGCTCAGGGAACAGCTCTCAGCCATCTAGCTCTGGACATGAGGCAGGAACTTGGAAACCTTCCAGGCCAGCCCAGAGACAGGGGTCTAGGGGCTGAGCTCAGGCCAGATGAGAGCTGAGGCCCCCGGGAACCAATGGAGCAGAGATGCCCAGGAAGCCTTCCCAGAGTTCTCTGGAGAGTAGACATATTGCAAATGCAAAGGCTGTGATTTGATGAGTTAAATAGGGCCCACTGGTGGCAGAGGAAGAAAGAGGGAAAGAAAAGGAGTGGAGGGAAGTGTCTGGATGTGGGCAAAGTAAAAGCAAACTTCTCCCCAAGAGACACTAGAGGGTGGGTGTGGAAGACACCAGGTGGAAGCAGGAATCCTCCCTCCAGGCCTGCACTGTCTGGTGCAGAGGAACTGATCCATTCAGCTGGAAAAGAAGCTAGTGTCCTGCAAAAAGTGAGATATGGGCACTGTAGGGCAGTGTTTGCAGCGAGCTTGGGGACAGTGTAGCCTCTGAGATTTACCATCCTAGGAAACTGCAATGGAGCAAGGGGGAGAGTGGGGAGTATGGGAGGAGGCACTGGAGCAAGTAGTGGAGGCCCTACCCCACCCCCAGAATGTCTTGCATAATTGTGTCATCAACCAAAATGTGTTGGGAAATCCTAGTGCAAAGCATCAGAACCCATCCTGGGAAAACCTTCAACCCAAAGAAGTTACTCATCTGAGGCTCTACTGTGACATCGTGGGGCCTACTGGGCAGAGAGCTGGGGGTCTCCCACCTCATAAGGGAAAGTGTGATGTCAGGGGAGGGATCCTGCACCAGACTGCAGGTCACTTAGTCCCCAGTCCCTAGGAAAGTATTGAGAAATCTCCAGGTGGACAACTGGCTCCCGGGCACCAAACGCTCAAAGGTTTCTAAGGACCAGAAGAAGGCTGTGGCTGCCTCAGAAGGCCTCTGAGCAAGACCTTGGCCACAGACCCAGTAGTCTTTCCAGAGTTGTACTTATACGGTAGAATCTAGAACAAGCAGAACCTGCCTCTGCACTAAAAGGATACATCAATATGAAAGCAGACACAGTCAGCTGGTGACAGAGGTGAAGTGCCATCAAATCTGAACAAGGGCTGAAATGACAGGGCATGATCCAGCCATTCATTCATTCAAAACATACTGGTGCCGGGCACTGCCTGTTTCATTCCCTATGTCACGAAGGGCCATAGGACCCTGGCCCACGTAGAGGGCTGTCCTGGGGAAGACGAAATCAGACACTCCACACTGGATCTGTTTCTTTGATTTTAACCTTTCTATCTGCTGCTTTTGCTCAAAGAATGCTGTCTATAGCCTGAAATATACAAGACAGCCCATTCTCAAGGCTTTGCTCAGACCTTTTCCATTCATATACAGATAAAAAGTTGCAGAACAGAGAATAATATTTGTCTTGTTGGAGATTTACTGGAACATCTGACCTGAACTACATGGCAGCTGGAAGAACACAGGAGTCTGACACCAAGAAGTTTATAACAATCAACCACACCCTGCTCCTCCTTTTAATATAAAAGAAGATGGTTCTTTGGGACATCAGTCCATCATCTTCTTAGTCTGCTGGCTTTCTCAATAAGGTCACTCTTCCTTGCTCTAACAACTTATCTCTTGATTTACTGCCCTATGCTGCAGGGAGTAGTTTGAGCTTGAATTCAGTAACAAGGTAGCTAGTGCACTCTCTGGTCTGCTGCCCTGACCTCTGTGCCTCATCTATAAAACAGGGTTAATGTCACCTGCCACAAGGGTTCAGCCCTTGGAAGCTGGAAGCAAGGAGGTTAGTTCCCCCTTCCCCACTGGGACTGGGCTTGGAGGTGCCGAGACCTGAAGACCTGCTCTACCTCACTGCAACCAAGCATGTACACAGCCTGCTTCGGGGACATGACTCACGTTTGTCTGATCTTTCACTGGCTTTCTCAGCCATGCTGCCCACTGCCAAACTGTGCCACTGTAGCTGGCTGCTGAGGACACATGTGTCCCAATCCTGTTGCAAGGAGGCCCTGAGTCCTGGGTAGGAGGTGGTCTGTGTGTGCTTCATGGTGTCTTATTGTCTGGCTTCAAGTTCTGAAGAATGTCAACTGGGCTGCTGAACCTGCATCAGAAACCCAGCACCCCAGAGAGTACATGGTGGGGTACAGCAGCCAGCTTATCACAGCTGTAACTCTGGTGTAGCCAATAGCCAGCAGGCGGGGAGCCCATTCCCCAGGGGATCTAGGAGACTGTGGCAGGCCCACCGCCTGAAGGGGGTGCTCCAAACAGTGGGGTGGCTGCTGTGCCACTGGGGGGGCGCCCCTCTGGTTCCAACACCCGCAGGCTCCAGAGAGCTCTTAGAGCACTCTTTGCTGATTTCTGCCCCAAATCAAGGAAACGTGCAGGCAGGACCTCCTTAACCCCCACATACTGGTCCAGGGGCGATTGGTGACCTTGACTTTCCTCTACCTTCTAAAGGCCTGCAGTTCCATGGGGACCTTGGTGGTGCGGGCAGACACCCTGAAATGAAGATGGCCATTAAAAGTACTGAGAGGCCGGACAAGGGTGATGCTAAAGACAGAGATAAGACAAAGACAGAGGAGGATGAGGTGGGGTAGAAGATGGTCAGAAAGCCCAGACAGACTCAGAGTCTGCACCCAGCCTCACAGCCAGCCCAGTAGTATGCTTCTCCGGTAAGGAGGGCACTCTGTGCACCCTTGGCTGGGGGATGGCACATCCCCCACCTGAGTTCTGGCCCAGGCCAGCTGCCCATCCTCAGCAGCAGCCTCCATCTCCCTGGGTTCCTCGGCACCCACATAAGAAGTGGCTAGGTGCTTAACACTTCTTTGCTCTTTGTCCCCATTGAGCCATAATAGAAGCTGTGTTCTCAGCCTACTGTCACATTTATGATCCAGAAAGCCCTAATTTCCTGCAATAATCTTCAGTGACAATTCAAGGCTAAGTGTACTTTAATGTTTTATAATGCTTCTAAAGCAACATCTCGAAATTATAGTACAGCCCCTGAAATTACTAGTCTGAGTGGAAGAGGGAATGAACAAGTAGAAAACTAAATGAAAATCTAGTAAATTGTTCTAAGGCTGAAATGATGAGGTTCAGTATGTTTCAGTGATGTGAGTAGGAGAATACTGAGGTGACCTTTGTCAGGTGGCCACATGACCTGGCTGGGGAGAACAGACGTATAACTTAAGGAATGCCTTCTTTTACCCACTTCCTGATTAATCAAAGAGGAGACAGCCAGAATCTTCTCACCTGGATTTTTCCAGGGTGGGAATAGGAAAGGCTAAACCTTAGGTGGGCGGGGGGGGGGGGGGGGGACCTAACCGCCGCCCTTGACCAAAGAGGAGAGTTTGAGAGAAGAACCACAGTAGATAGTAGAGGGAGGGCCTACTTCTGCCTTTCAGAGTTGGCTCTCTGTTAATTCCATCCATTTTTTTCAGCGTTTACTTGGTGCCATTGTCTAATTTATCCCCAGCATCACTTCTAAGAACACATGAGGACTCTGAGGCTCGGAGAGATTACAAGACTTTTGCACATGTCCACAGAGAAAGCTGTGTGGCCTGGGTTTGAACTCAGATTGAAGTTCAAAGCTTACGCTCATACTTTATAGTAAAGAACACCTGAATTTTTGGAAAGTATTTAATTACATAAAAAAGCTTGCTAAAAGTAATAATAATAATGTAAAGAATAATTGAAAAGATACACTGGGAAAAAATATGACAAACAAATGCCCAATATAAAATTAACCAATATAAAAAGAGCTCTTAGAAATCAATAAGAAAAAATCTAGTAGTCCCAAAGAAAGATAGACAATATGAATAGGAAAAATGGCAATAAACATATCAAAAAATAATTAACTTTACCAACATACGAGAAAATGTGAATCAGAACAGCAATTAGATCTCATTTGCACCCTATACAATGGTTTGAAAGATGGGTAGTAAGTAGTAGGTTCAGGTATGGACGTGGCAAGAAGGCATTCCCATTCACTGTTTAAAGACAAGATCTGCTCAGCCCTCTTGCAGACGACTTTGTAATATCCTCCAAAATCCAAAGGCATATACTGTTTTCCCTAGGAACTCCATCTCTAAGACTCTGAGCCATAAAAATACTCAAATATGCAAATGCTTTAGTACAAGGAATTTTGCTGCCCCCAAAAGTATTAAACCCAAATATCCAGTAACAGAGGATACTTAATAATTATGGTACATACACGCATCACTGTTAAACAAATGAGACAATTCAGTATGCACTGAAATGGATCCCAAACTACATTACACTGTTAGGTAGAGAAAGTGAATTCACAAAACATATGCATACTTGTGCTAGTGGGAAAAAAAAAATCAAAGAAATATGTCTATGATGGATCTGTGTCTGTGCACTTGTGTTTGTATCTAGAAACTTCTGGAAGAAGAGGTGTCAGACTCGACAGTGGACAGCATGGGGCAGTAGAATTCAGAGAGAAGAAGGAAGCTTCAGTTTCACTTTATACTCTGAAGTGCCCTGATACTTTAAAACAGTTTTAATGGGAAAAACAGAACATTCTCTGGGAAGGCAGTAAAGAAATCCTAGATTCATGCCTGGGATCATTGGAACACCCAGAGGAGCAGTGAAGAAGCTCACTGCTTCTCGAGACGGACCTCCAGGAAGATGTAGGATTTTAATGGTTGAAAAGGAAGAAAAATCAGCCCAGGAGGGGAAAACAGGAACAAGGCACTGAGAGACCACGGAGTGACATTTCATTGAACAAAGGCAAGGGGAACCCTCACTCTCTGGATCAGGCCCTGGCTACAAATATCACAGCCAGTCTCCATTATAGGGCAAGGATGCTGCCAGGTAGAGGGTCGGTGTAGACAGGGGGGATGCCCAATGTAGGCAAGTCTATCTCCCGCCAAAGGAACACATGGAGGCTCATCCTGGCCTAGCACCATGCTCATTGCCTGCACTAAAGTCCACTGTAACTATTCACAATAGCCAAGACATGGAAACAATCTATTCGACAGATGGATGAATTAAGAAGATACGGTACATACATACAATGGACTACTACTCAGCCATAAAAAAGAACAAAAGAATGCCATTTGCTCAACATGGATACAACTCAAGATTCTCATACTAAGTAAAATCTGACAGAAAGAGAAAAGGCAAATACCATAGATATAACTTACACGTGGGATCTAAAATAAGCACAAATGATCCTAACTACACAACAGAAACAGATCATGTACATGGAGGGCAGACTTGCGGTTGCCATGGGGGAGGGGGAGGAAGTGGGATGGACAGGGAATTTGGGGTTTGTAGACGCAAACTATTACATTTACAATGGATAAGCCATGAGGTCCTACTCTACAGTACAGGAAACTATATCCAATATCTTGGGATAGATCGTGATGGAAGGTGGTATGAGGAAAAGAATGTACATACATGTATGACTGGGTCACTATGCAGTACAGCAGAAATTGGCACAACATTGTAAATCAACTATATTCTTAAAAAAAAAAAGGCCTGGGGATTCCCGTCGTGGCTCAGTGGTTAACGAATCCGACTAGTAACCATGAGGTTGAGGGTTTGATCCCTGGCCTCGTTCAGTGGGTTAAGGAACCGGCGTTGCCGTGAGCTGTGCTGTAGGTTGCAGATGCGGCTCGGATGCCACGTTGCTGTGGCTGCGGTGTAGGCCGGCAGGTGTAACTCTGATTAGACCGCTAGCCTAGGAGCATCCATATGCCGTGGGTGTGGCCCTAGCAAAGGCAAAAAGACAAAAAGACTAAATAAATAAATAAATAAATAAATAAATAAGCCCGCTGTAAACCAGTCAAACTAGAGAGTGGAGCTTCTCCAGCCTTCCCTCCCCTCTGCACTAAATCCAGAATCTCCTCTCTACACTCCCTTCCTGGGCCTCTGGTGCTTTCTCCTCTTGCCTTCCCCGACATTCGAATCCTCCCCACTAGAAACCTCAACGGCTTTACTCCGTGTTGCAAGAGATGCCTTCTTGGGTGGAAGGGGAGTTGGGCAGATCTGGGCCAAATCCTGGCTCTTCCCCTTCCTGGCTGAGCCAAGAACAGCCTCTTGTAGTCCATTTTCTCATATGAAAAACTAGGATAACACCACTAATGCCATAGGATTATCGGGTCAAAGATAAATAAACCTCAAGGGCAGACCTAGCTCAGAACCCAACATGTACCAAACTTCCAACAAAAGGTGGCTCTTACCTGGCTGGAAGGGGGTGGGGAGGGCAGACAGGGACTAGCAAAAGAGTGTTCAATAGAAAGATCATCGGAAGGATTCTGGAGGGGAGGGGACTTTCTGAATTTCTGTGAATCTCACCATGATTATTTAATCCATGTTGAAGGATCACATGCTTAAAACCTTTGGGTCAAAACCAAGGCTGGGACTAGGATGAGACAAATGAGGTGCCTAGGGCAGAAAATTTAAGGAGGCACTGGCTCTCGGGGCTGCGCCAGTGCAGAGTCAGCACCTGAGAATGAGTGCCTCCTTCAATTTGCCATCCTAGCTGCCTGGCTCGCCTTACCAGAGTCCTGGTCCAGGTCAAAACAGTGGCTTAGAAATGAATCTCTGAAAGAGAATGGATGTGTACACATGTACAGCTGGATCACTTTGTTGCAAGCAGAAATTATCACAATACTGTAAATCAAGCTTTAATAAATGAAAAAATAAAAATCATTTGTAATTGGAAGGGGAAAAAAAATGGAATGAACCTCTAAGAAGCAAGATTTGAATCAGAGATACTGCTTCAGAAAGAAGCAGCGACTGATCCCCCTGGCTGGACAGATGCATTTATCTGGAGTGTGGGGTAGGGGCAGTGCAGTTATAATTAGTGACTTACCAAGCCTGGAGCAAAAGCTGGCATCTCCAAGGGCCTGAGCTCACTGCTTAATTGGCCCTTCCTGCCTCCCTTCAGTTCTCTAGTCGACTGGCATGAGCACACCCAGGCCAGCTCTTCAATAAAACAGATTCTGTCAGGACCTGCCTTGCTGCCTGCCCAATCTCAGCATGGTGGACCTGAGTTTTCAGATGGAAGGATAAGTGCAATAATGCCTTCGAGAAAGGCATACAAGTTGAAGATAACACCAGAGAAGGGGCAGGCCTCCAGGTGAGCTGAAGGAAGGAAAGCTACCTGCCTGTTGGACGTGAAATATTCTGGAGAAGTGCCTTGCAGAGTTGTATTCTGTTCTGAAATGTGAGCAATGCAGGTCTTTGGATTATAAACTCATAGTCAAGTTACCACAGTTTCTGACTATGTATCATGACAAATACGTCTTTCCCAAGCTTTCTCCAGGTTCCTGCTGGTGTGATTAAATCCATGATGTCTGAGAACTTAAGAAGGCAACTCGAGGAATTCCCGCTGTGACTCAGTGGGTTAAGAACCTGACTAGCATCCATGAGGATGTGGGTTTGACCCCTGGCCTCACTCCGTGGGTTAAGGATCTTGTGTTGCGGCAAGCTGTGGTACAGATTGCAGATGCGACTTGGATCTGGTGTTGCTGTGGCTGTGGCACAGGCCAATAGCTGCAGCTCTGAATCGGTCCCTAGTCTGGGAACTTATATATGCCTCAGGTGAGGCCCTAAAAAGAAAAAAAAAGAAGGTGGCACCTTTCAAATTTTGAAACAGCAATGTTAAAGGACGGGAGTGGAGAGAGGGGCAAATGAGGAGAGCCAGGAAAGCAATGCATGGGTCCAGAGAGAGGCCCAGCATGGAAAGCAAACTTTAATTCTAGAAGGAAAGGATGCCAAAGAAGATCTTTTAAAAAGTTAGGACAAGTGGTCTTGATTCTTGGAGCAAGAAAATAATCTATCCTGAGTTTTCTGGAGCTCCTGATGACATTTTAAGAAAACCACCTTGGACATGGCAACTTTAGATGAGCAGAGAGAGATGCAAAAGGAATTGACAGCAACAGAAGCTTCTAGGCAAAGGGAAAATCACACTGAACTAAGGCATCAGTTTTGGTTTTTGGCTGACGGTTTTGCAGTATGAGTACCACAATCTGTTACTCACACCATTCTATGCAGACCTGCTTCGTATATCAAGAATCACTCACCCACCAATTCATTTAGTTATTCATTCATTCACTCTCTCACACCTTTGTTAGGTATCTATTAAGATACAGGCACTGGGTGAAACACTGGGGATACAAGTATAAAAGATAAGATGTTTACTCTTGAGGACATCACAGGCTAGTGGAAAAGATAAGTAACGCAACATCAAGGGACCCTGATACTGACGAGGGCCCTGCTTCAGTATCTAGATGAGGATGTGGAGGAGGAAGGCAAGGATTAGGATAAGAACAAAGATGATGATAAGCTGACATTTATGCAGGGATTATGCTATGCCACGCCCTGTGCTAAGTGATGGTGATACAGCATGGACATGGGAGATCCTCTGCCTTTGAAACTCAACAAGGAAGACAAACTCATAAAGAAGGAATTTCAGCTTATGACCCAATAAGGGTTGTTCTTAATTACATCAGATGATAGGAGATTCCCACTCCCTATACCCAGTCTCAGGGGGACCGATGAAATTGTCCCGAAGAAGGAGGAAGTTAAGCCGAGATATGAAGGGAGCATGAGTTGGATGCCTAAGCAAAATGAAGGTAGGAAGGATTTTCTGGGTAGATATAAAAGTACACAGAAAATCTTGCACAACAGGGGAGATTTTAAAAAAATTTACAGAAATGCTTGTTATCCTTGCATAAGGGTCAATTTGGAGTGTGACACAGCTGGAACAGTTAGCAAGTATAACAAGACAAGAAAAAGAAATAAAACGATTGAAGAAGTATCTACTGAGAAACTGTTCAAATTAATAAGTGAAATTTGCAAAGTCCCTGGATATAAATCAATTTTAAAATGAACAATTTGCAGTAGCATTAAAAAGAATTTGAAATCTAGGACTCAATCTAAAAAAAATCAGACTTCTACATTAAAAACTATAAAACATTAATCAAAAAAATAAAGCCTAAATAAAAAGGCCTATACCATATTCATAGATTAGGAAACTCAATGTTATAAAGACATAAATTTCCTCCAAATCAATTTAAGGTCAACTAAAATCCCAGCAGGTGTTTTGCAGACATGTACAATCTGATTCTAAAATTTACATGGCAATGCAAGGGACAAAGCAGAGCCAACATAATCTTGACGATTAGGAGCAGAAATCATCACCTTCTATAAAGTTCAAATACTTAAGGCCATATATTAGCACAAGAACAAACAAACTAACCAACAAAACAGAACAGAGGATCCATATATACGGTCTTACACATATACGGTCACCTGATTTATGACAAAGTTACACTTTGGGGAAGTAGGTAAAGAATGGACTTTTCAATATATGGTCCACTGGATCTCCAAAGGGCAAAAATAAATCTTGTGCCTAACCTGAAACCATACACAAAAATCAATTCCAAAGGAATTACAGATCTAAGTGTGAAAGACAGCATTCAGAAGGAAGCACAGAAGAGCATCCTCACTCCTTGGAGTACGCAAAGAGTTCCTTGCGGGAACTAAACCTGGTTCTGAAACTGAACCTGATTAAAACCACAAGGTCAGAAAATTAGAAACTCACCTCTCGTGTCAACGAAGAACAAACCAATCAGGAAGTTCTTAAGATGGAGAACAAACTTTAAATTGATTCTAGGAAGGAAGGAACACCCAGGAGAGCCAAAAGGGTGTTTGGGTCTTGTTTCTTGGAGCATAAACATTGTCTGGCCTGGACTCCTAATGCTTAACATGGTGATTTAGAAAAGTCAACCCAGGGCACTTCAACACTAGACGGGTGGATGGAGACAGACACTAAAGCAGCCACGAATGGGATGAGCTTCTGGGCAAAGGGAGATGCACAATGAACTCAGTGTGCCTTCAGGCTGATAATTCTGCAATATAAATATGTGTATAGATGAGACGCTCAGCTTTGGTCACGGGGCATTCAACTGAATCGGCATGATAAAGGTAATGCCTCAAATTAAACACTTCAATAACTGCCCTTGCGGAAGAGACATAAAGACGCTTACTATTTGTAGATGCTCAAGGAAGGACATTACTTAAAACAAATGCATGTTCAGTTTCAATAACTGATACTGTACACATCAGGCCCCGTGTGCTGAGGGCAGCAGGAGTCTGGGTATTGTGAAGGCAGAGTAGCATTCTTGGATTCTTGGACCTAGGCTGCTTTAAGCCATGTCTTGAAGGAAGCTCCTGTTTTGCAAATCAGTCCACTGGGTCTTCAAGCAGCTTTCAGAGCAATTTCATAGAAGAAAAATCGATCATACCAACCAAGAGATGGATGGAGACGCTTAACTGAGCCAAGCTAAGATATGTAAATATACAGTCTCTCCCCAGTGTTCTGGGACTTATAATTTCTCACCGAATCTGCACTTGCCATGTCACGTGAAATAAAAGCTAAATCAAGTTATAGACAGTTTCCAGAAGACGGCAATGGGAAAGAGCGTTTCACCTGAGTTACTCTCAGCCTGCCATCTCGGCTCTTCATCTTCATCCCCTGGTATGGCTGGGCATCTTGGACGGCCAATAAGGAGGACTGAAAAATGTAGAAGCTAGTCCTTCTGCACCCTTTCGGTTGCAAGGAACGAAAAATTGTGCGATGCAGCCCCTGGGGGAAGGAAAGCTGGAAGTGACAGATTTTCCTGCACCATGATTTCCCATAAGGAATTCAGAAGCGGCACTTTTCCAAACTTGGAACACAGGAAGTTGGGTGCTTCAAAATCCCACAGACTGTGCTATGGTGAAGTAAACAGTGCAGCAGAGACTGGCTAGCTGGGGCACAGGCAGCTACACTTCTCAGCCTCCCTGGAGATGGGCATGTGATCCAGCCAATGGAACGAAGGCAGAAACAATTGCGTCCCCTCCAGGACCGACCCTGGAAGTTTCCCACACCTATTACTCCATGCCCTTTCCCCTGTGACATCCTAATTCAGATGAATTCAGTGACCCAGGGAGCCATGTGTTGACTATGGACTATGGCAGAACCCCTAGAAGGAAGGATTCTGGATTTGCCAATCATCCTTTGGGGCTGCCTCCTGACCATCAGGAACATTCACTCGGGGTTATCCATGAGGGAGAAATAAACCTCTATCAAGCCATCATACGTGAAACATATTGGAGTTCTTTGATATAGCAGTTAATGTTGACTTAATGGATCCAGAATGTTCCTGAATGAGAACTACATCTAGAACACTCGGGTGATTTGATAGCTTTGATACGGAAGCCAAGGCCATCCTGGACCGGTTAGAACAATAAAAAAGGAAAGAACAAACCACAAGGAGCAGATATGCATTTAGTCTTTGTGTGGACCTGACACAGGATCTCCGACTAAAGGGGTGAAGTTCCCATTTATTCAACAGTCCAGTGAGAATGGGGGAGGCAGGTAACCAAACTGTTAGCACGAATGCAATGAGTTATAAAAAATTACTCACAGAGTCTTTGCAAAATCAGGAACGGCTTTCCTGACAAGGGATGTTTAAAATAAGAATGACCAGGCAGGTACTAGGTAGAGATGAGGTTGGGGGCGGAGGCTGGGGAATTGTAGAACAAGGAAGCAGGGCTCGCACTAAATCAGAATGCTGAAAGGGCAATCTGGCTAGTGTACCCAGAGGTGACTGAAGAGATACTTAAGGACACAAAAAGTGACTCTAAGACCAAGCTGAAAGTTATGAACTTCTTCCCTTCATGGTGGTAAGACTGGGACCCAACAGACTTGTCTTGGCAAGTCTGTGTGAGGGACAGAGCAAGACTAGAGGGTACATTGGCAGAGACAGACGGGTGACAAAGCCCCAGCAGGAGGGAGCTGCAGTGATTCTGATCAGATGAGGACAGGCAGCTAAACTTAATAGAAGCTCAGAGCAGCTGGCCTTCAATGCACCAGAAGCTCCCCCTGCTGGAGGGAGGCGGTAGCTCTGCCTGAGAAGCCATTTAGCGCAGTGACTACCGACACCGATTTGAAAACTTAAGCTATATCCAGTCACTTGTGATAGAACATGATGGAATATGAGAAAAAGAATACATATACACACACACATATATATATATATATATATAACTGTGTCACTCTGCTGTAGAGCAGAAATGGACTGAACACTGGAAAACAACTATAATAAAAAAAAAATTTTTTTAAGTGTGGGGGGGTAAAAGACAGTTAAACTAGACCCAGTTTCCAAATCCAGTTAGGCTCTTTGTTTTCCAACTATATGACTTTACACAAGTGTCCTCACCCCTCTAAGCTCAGTTTTCCCATCGGCAACAACAGGGCTGACACCTTCCTTCTCAAAGTTCCTCATGAGCTAACACACAGGAAGCACAGAGCACGGGGCCTGGCACATAATAAGCACACAGGAAAGGGCAGCTCCCAGTGTACTTACACCTTGGATGCTAAAAATCAAAGTAAACGAGTGCATCATTTTCCAGGTCAGCGAAAGTGCCTGGCCTGCCTCGAGTGGCGGGAGTGCAGGCAACAAAGAGTTAAAAGGAACCCACCTTTTCCCTTCCACCCGCATTCCCGCCATCTGGGCCAGTCAGGTACAGCACCACTGGCCTCTCTAAGAACCCCATGGCCTGTGTACCTCAAATCCATCATCTGCTGATGTGCGCCCGCCCACAGCAGAGTTTTGAAGAAAACATCCAAGGTGCCTTTGCAGAAGGGCACACACGGGGAAACATCTCTTGCCAGTCTCCAAGAACAGCTCCCCTACCCCTATTTATTTATTTGCTTATCTACCTATTTATTTATTTTGAAGGCCTGTTCGGCCCACGATGCCGGCAGGCCACCTGAAACACCACTGAGAGATTAATCATGAAAACCCAGCTCGGCGCCACTGCCGGCAGTAACGAGCGACCTCATGCCAGGAAAACAGCATCTCCGGTGTTCACGGATTCCACCTGCTCTGCCTGGCACCGCCCGACTCAGCAGCGGAGGGAGCTAAATGCGGCTTCAAGGTGAGAAGACCCCAGATGCCCTCCCGCCCCAGGAGGGGCCCCAGGGCTGCACGTGGCCGAGGAATGAACACCTGCTCTCGCCTGCCCTTCTGTTTCCCAGGATGCAGGGAGCCATCCCATCGGTACCTGCTTAGAGGTGGACTGCAAGCCAGAATGCCAGCCCGGGACAGGCTCACTCAGCAGGCTGGCATTTGAACTATAAACAGCCATTTGACAGATGACAGGGTTTTCTAGAGCTGATTCCAACAGGAAACAGTGGGACCGAGACCTACAGAGGAGAGATCCTGACAGCCAGGAGCTGACGGAATTGAGCCTGGAAATGAGAGCGGCCAGGGGATGTGTGTGCAGAAGGCTGTGCAGGGCTCTCTGACAGCTGGGCCTTGTATAGCACATGCATGAATCTGTTCAACAAATTTAACCACTCTGACGGGTGGCTCCAACAAGCCCCAGCTTTGTTGCCCACTCTCTTAGGAATCAATTTCAAGGAGCAGGTGTTCCACTGTCATCATTGTTGTTATCCTTTATATTATTTTAAGTGTACTTACACCGCGGAAGCTAAAAATCAAACTAAACGAATGCATCACTGTCACCCAATCACTTTCACTTTTGCTTTTTAAGTGATGGGCATTTTTTTTGTTTTTCTCTCTCCTCAAATCACTCATCTTCCAGTGGAAGATGTAATTGCATGGAACCGTATATCATATTTCTCTTCTCTGGAGGTTTCATTAGAGGCCTGAAACCAGAGAATTGCTCTGCCACCTCTTTGCCTTCTCTTCCAGCTATTTCTGGGTTTTAATAATTATTCATTAATTGCACACTACGATAAGATCCTCACTGTTTTTGAAACATCCTCCCTCTGGCCTCCATACTATTAAAGGCTCTGATTGCCTGCCAAGAGCGTAAAATTAAAAATCAAAGCACCACCTCTGTAAGGTTTAATACGTGCCATATTGAAAGAGTTTTTGCAGCTCACAGCCATTTTATTGCATCAGCAGCTCGAGGGAAAGTGCAACTCCATGTTGAAATTGTTCTCCTTTGAAACATAAGTCGACAGGACCAGCGGTGGGGGAATTTTGCTCACAGCTGTTATCTCCTTTGGATGAGTGGCTTGTTTCCCCAGATAAAATATGCCTCTTGCTGATGTCAGACCTCCAGGAGAACCTGGACTGCAAGAGAGAACCTCCCCCGGGGTTATTTAAATTATAGACAAGCATCAATTTAAAAGGGCAAATCCCACTCTGACTGGCCCCTCAGGCCATGAGAAATAGAACTGCAAACATTTAGCGCCTGGAACTCTCTCCCTCTAAGTCTGGCTTTCCTACTCAGGACAGAACAAGGCTGACCTTAAGGTTCCTTTCACCCCCCACCACCATACATTTTACACAGGTTATTCAGCATAGGATGAATGGATGAAAATGGATGAATGGATGAAAATGGATGAATGAATAAATACAGAAACCTTGCCAAGGACAGGGAAAGGACAAGCAAGAATTCCAAACAAAACAGAACAAACATCTTGCAAATTTTGCAATTACTGTCACCCACTGAAATCTACAGCCCAGAGCAAGCTAATGCTTGAGATGCAAAACGAGACCCAAATCACTTTTCCACGCATACACTCTCTGCCTCCTTTTCATTCACTCATTCACGCTGTGGAAGTTCTCATTCACAACACCCCCAGCCTTTCAATAGCTATTTTAAGTAAGTAGTAGGGAAAATACACATGGAGACCAGAGCAAGGTCCCATCGAAACATCCTTCCCTGACGGTGGCAAACTGGTGCCTTGGGAAGGGAGTGGCTACCTCCTCGGCCTTCACCCCATTCCCTGTCTTCACCACCACTCCCCAAAGCCACCCTGGGATTTCACAAGGCAAGTTGGGGCTCCAGGATCTTAGGAATGACTTGACAGTTAACCATTCTGGCTGGCCAGAGAGGAAAGGCGGGATGATGGACAAATCCACAAGGTATGAATAGAAATGGACAGTGAGAAAATTTGGCATCCACTGAATTCTTATTAAATTTGAACTGCTGAAACCTTCGATTGTTCCCCCTACCATGAGAAAAAACACAAACTCCTGCCACCAAGACCCCTGGGATGGGTCCCTAAGACCACTAAGGCCCCATGAAACTCTCTACCGGCCAAGACAAATCCCGAGAGCTCACTGAACAAGCTTGGCCTTGGCCTGTGAATTAGCTCACAGCTCTTCTACTATGAATACCCTTTCACTCTATTACTCAGGCTCTCCAGAGAAACAGAACCAGTAGGATCTGGATGTGTATACACAGAAAGATTTGTTTTAAGGAACTGGCTCATGTGATTGTAGAGGATTGGTGAGTCCAAAGTCAGATGAGGGAAACTGGTTAGAGACTCACGAAAGACTTGCAGTTGGAATCCAAAGGCAGTCTGCAGGAGAACCAGGAAAAGCAGATGCTGCAGAAGTCTGAAAGCTGTCATCCGGAGAGTTCGCTCTTGCTCAGGGGAGGCCAGGCTTTTGTTCTATTCAGGCCTTCACCTGACTGGGTGAGGCCCACCCACACCGGGGAGGACAATCTGCTTTGCTCAAAGTCCGCTATCTGCAAATGTCATCCGAAAAGCGCCCTCGTAAATATCCACAATAATGTTTAACCAAATATTAGCTCTGCATTCTAGCCAAGTTAATGTGTGAGTTTAACCATCATAGCCTTGGTCTGTGGATTTGCTCGGAGTCCTCGTCTTACCATGACTACCTTCCCCAGGTTCCTCAGCTACCCCAGAGTTTACCCTTCCTTCAAAGTCAGGCTCAAGTCTCCATTCCTGTCAGTCTTTCCTGTGGAAGTCAGGGCAAAGCCCACTCACCGTTTCTGCTTGGACTTTTATGATGCACTTATTTCATGAGGCTGGAAACAATCTCTTTCTCTAACTAACCGCAGTCTAAATATCCATATCCTATGAGTCTCGGGTGCTCCCCACATTGAGCAGCACGGCAGCTGGGCTCAAGGAATACTTGCCAAATAACAGTCATCATGCCCCTTTTCTCATGTCTCCACTGTGGAAGTCCTGACTGGTAGGCACATCCTACTTGTATGCGCAGGAGTCAGTCACCTGTGAAGGTGGGCATTCAAATGGGTTACAGACACTCTGGGACTTCGTTCTATGGATTAAAACGGTATGGCTCTATTTCAATTACCTGCTGCTGTATAGCAAACCATTCCCAAATGTAATGGGCTGAGATGAAAATCATTTTAGTATTTCCCACAATTCTGCAGATAGAAAGGGCTTGGCTGGGTGGTTCTTCTGTTTCATCTGATGGCAGCTGGGACTGCACTCATCTGGGGTCTAGAATGGGCTGAAACAAGCCAGAGAGCTGCCTCTTGTATCTTGCCTTTTGGTGGCGATGGCTAGAAAGCTGAGCTCAGCACAGGCCTTGGGATGGTAGGCCGTTCTCTCGCCATGTAGTCTAGCCCCCCGCCCCCCACTAGGTCTATCCACATGACCTCCCAGTAGTGTGGCCAGATGTGTTATATGGTTTTGCAAGGCCCCTAAAAGTACAAAAGTGGAAGCTGCCAGGCTGTCTGAAGGCTAAATTCGGGATGGAAAGAACATTTCTACACATTCTATGGGTTAGAGTACGTCACCAGCCCAGCCCAGAGGGAGACGTTATACAAGGACAGGCAAACTGGGAATCAGCACCGTAACAGGAAAATACTCTATTTCTATAGGTGACGGAGTGGTAGGTAATGCAAATATGACTGTGGTTTATTACCTAGATGCATAAATGAGGGGAAGACTACATTACAATTAGAAGTTAATGCAAATAAAGATAGGACTTTTTACAAGCTCATGAACTCCCTTACGGTTCAGAGGACTCCAGATTAAGAACCCTCAAGTTAGGAGCTAAGGGTGCTGGTAGACAGGCATTAGAATATTGGCACAACAGAGCACAAAGAGCCCTCATCTGGTCAGTCTATTTCAGGGTCACAAACACAAGTGGCTTCTCAGACCCGATGCTCAGAGAAGGGTGAGGAGTGAGGTGACAGAAATGGGGCAGAAAGCACTTGGCCCCGCTAGAGGCACAGGCATTCCACTCTGCTGATCCTCCATCACCAGCATGAGGCCCGGCTCTCATTTGTTTCCTGCATCACACAAGGACAAGGGACCAGGGAGGAGGAAGCACTTGTCCAAAGTCTCCAAGTGAGGATCAACAGGACTCTCCAGACCCGGCCCTCTTGGCTGTGACTGGAAGCAAGGCCCAGGATCTCCACTCTGCCAAGCTGCCTTTTTCACCTGCACATCTTTCAAGTGATCCCTTGTGCACATCTCCATTAACAGCCATCCTTGGAAGAAAAAGAAGCACTCACCACTAAAATCGGCAAACAGGAACCACTGCTGCCTCCGCATTGCTGCCTCCTTTCTCCACACCTGCTCCTCAGACTGTCTCTAAACTCATCACTTTTCCCTGATGACCCTTTCTCACCAAAATCTCCATGCTTTTCTACAGAAAACCTTACAGACCCACAAAAGGACCCCACAGCCCTGTTCTTGCCTTCCTAACTTGGCTGCCACCTCAGAGCCTTGTCTCTACAGAACTGACCTCATCTGCACTGACCTCCCCACCCTCACTCACTCCCCCTCCGTGCCCCCAGTGCTCCCTGCCTCCTTTTGCTACTCACTCAAGTCTCCCTCCCAAGCACCTGTGACTTTAAGAAAACTCTAAGAGTCAATACCCAAGGAAGAGGAACAAGTGTTCCAAAGGCCAAAATTTCAGAAATGGCGGAATACAGGTATCATGAAATACAAGTGCCTCCTTGGTTCCTCTGGTATAGGACTTGCCTAACACTCACATTCTATTTTATTAAAGTATAGCTGATTTACAATGTTGTGCCAATTTCCGCTGTACAGCAAAGTGATCCAGTCATACCTCTCTCTCTCTCTCTCTCTCTCTCTCTCTCTCTCTCCCCCACACGTACACACACACACACACACACACACACTCTCTCTCTCTTCTTATATTATCTTCCATCATGGTCTATCTCAAGAGACTGGATATAGTTCCCTGTGCTGTACAGTAGGACCTCACTGCATATCCGTTCTAATTGTAATAGATGACATCTACTAACTCCAAACTCCCAGTCCATCCCACTCCCTTCTCCCCTCCCCCTGGCAACCACAGGTCTGTTCTCTATGTCTGTGAGTCTGTCTCTGTTTGGTAGATAGGGTCATCTGTGCCACATTTTAGATTCCCCACATAAGTGATATCATATGGCGTTTGTCTTTCCCTTTCTGACTTACTTCACTTTGTATAGTAATCTCTAGTTGCATCCACGTGGCCTGCAAATGGCCACCTTTTTTTTATGTACGTTTATTAAATACTTACTACTGGCTGAGCATTGAGTTAAGCACTTGGAAAGTTTATTTCAGTCAATTCGCATCAGGAGTCTGAAAATCAATGCTATATTTAAAGCCTATTCATTTATTTATCTATTTATTTATTTATTTTGCTTTTTAGGGCTACAACCGGTGGCATATGGAAATACCCAGGCTAGGGGTCCAATCGGAGCTACAGCTGCTGGCCTTCACCACAGCCACAGCAACGCCAGATCCGAGCCACACCTGTGACCTACACCACAGCCACGGCAACGCTGGATCCTTAAGTCACTTAGAGAGGCTAGTGATCGAACCCACAATCTCATGGTTCCTAGTGGGATTCATTTCTGCTGCGCCATGACAGTAACTCCTAAAGCCCTTTTTACAAGTGAGGAAACTGAGGCACAGGGGGGTCAAAAAGCCACCAGAGTCTACACAGCCATTGATGGGCCTTAACTCGGGCTTCACTCTTCGTCATGCTTAGTCTTCTCATGATACAATTTTGATTTTGCAGTTCCTTGGCCAGGTCAGGGGAGAAGAGTTTGGCACGAAAGCAGCAAACTGAAGATGAGACCCTCCTTCAGGCTTTCTCTTTCTTACATTCTCTGTACCCAACCCCGACTTCCAGCTCCTCAAGCTGCGGCTTTGCACAGGGAGCCTGTGGCTCGGCCAGCCTGCCACAGCTCAGACGACAGGCCCACTAAATGAAAGTGACAGCCGGCCAATGAATATGTTTGTAAAAAGACAACTCAGCACCTCAATTTAACTCCAACAAAATTCAATTTCACTTGGGCAGCGATCTCCCTTTGGCCTCTGCTACCCTGCCCTGATGTCTCTCTTATTTAAATGTGAGCAGCTGGAACCTTCCACGGCTCAGCCAGCTTGAACACCCTGACGGATTTCAAGTGAAGAGTAAGGCAGTGCTGCATTCATTAAATCCCAGTGCCAAATAGCACCGTCCCCATCCAAAAACTTGGGAGAAGACATGTTCTAACAGGGGCAACACTGACATGTGGGTTTCTGACATGGGGCCCCTGAGAGAAATTAAGCAGACTTGAATTTCCTGGACCTTTCTAAAGAACAGAGATGCTCTGCGATCTTCCTATGTGATGTGCACTTGGGCAGTGCCAAGAAGAACCAGGTCACCAACCAGGTCAATGGGCTGGGCCAGTGTCTCTTGAACACACTCCTTCCTGCATCTGTGTTTTTTTTTTTTTTGCCTTTTTTGTCTTTTTGCCTTATCTAGAGCAGCACCCATGGCATATGAAGGTTCCCAGGCTAGGGGTCTAGCAGGAGCTGTAGCCGCTGGCCTTCACCACAGCCACAGCAGCGTGGGATCTGAGCCTCATCTGCAACCTACACTACAGCTCATGGCAACGCCGGATCCTTAACCCACTGAGCAAAGCCAGGGATTGAACCTGCAACCTCATGGTTCTTAGTCGGATTCATTAACCACTGCGCCACGACGGGAACTCTCCTGCATCTGTGTTTTGACAACAGCATTCCTCTTCATCTGGGAAGTCCTTTCACCTCCCCCATCCCCATCTAACTCTTCATTTATCCCTTTTCTGAGACCACCTCCTCCCTGAAGCTATGTCACCCCAATTCTGTCCATGGAGAACCCTCAGGACGTCTACATATTCACAAACCAACAGCACAGTGTGAAAGGGCACCAGGTCTTATGTCCAGCTGCCTGGGATCACATCCCAGCTCTACCATTTATCAGTCATGTGACCTTGGGAAAGTTGTTTTTCCTAGGTATTTATTTGCTGTACCTCAATTTCCCCCAAAGTAAAATGAGGCAAATAGTATGGACCTCATATGTATGTTTTAAAGATTAAAGGAATAGGAGCTCCCGTTGTGGCTCAGTGATAACAAACCCAATTAGTATCCTTGAGGACACAGGTTTGATCCCTGCCCTCACTCCGTGGGTTAAGGATCCAGCATTGCCGTGAGCTGTGGTGTAGGTTGCAGACACAGCTCAGATCCCGCGTTGCTATGGCTGTGGCGTAGGCTGGCAGCTATAGCTCTGATAACTTCCATATGCCACAGGTGCAGCCCTAGAAAGACAAAAAAAAAAAAAGGAAAGAGAGAGAGATTAAAGGAATAATATATAAATGTTTAGTATATATTTGATACATAGTAAGCACTCAATAAACATTATTGCCATAAAGTTTCATTTCTTGACCTCTGCATTCCAACTATGTACTTTCAGCTTCGGCTACATTAAAGCACTCCCTACTTTTCAAATATCATGCATTTTTATAGGTCATATCTTCTTTTAGTTCTCTCTGCCTAAAATTTTCTTCCACTGCTTCTCTGCTTAGTGAACTCCTAGTCGTCCTGCAAATTCCAATTCATATGACCCTTCCTCCAAGAGATCTTCCTCAAATAGCCCAAATAGACCTGATCCCATCTTTTTAGGTCCACAAAATTTTATTTATACCCTTGTGCCTAAGAGCCATTTGCCTTTCTGCTTCATGGTTAGTTGCTTAAAAATCTATCTCTGCCATCAAACTACAGGCATCTCAAGAGACAAGCTTTGTGTCTGCAAACTCAGAGCTGTATGTTGGGTTTAACTGGATCATTTTGGGTTTGGGTTGTGTGTTCTCCCCAGGACTGTTGGCCCAGCATGTGATACCAAGGCCAGTATCTTTCATGTCTTTATAGCTCAGACCTCAAAGATTTTGTTGGTGGTCATGAATGCCCTCAACAACCAGAGCTTCCGATAGGCAGTTCTTAGAGTTCAGTGGTTCAAAGAATTTACCTTTTTCAAACACTCCCTCTGACAAGGGCTAATGGGATATCTGTCAGGCCCAGATACAGGCCACCTGCCATGGCAAGAGAGGAGGAGGGAGCAGGATAATAATGAGACCAGCTGCCGGGTCAACAGAACTGACAGCTACAGGTCAGGGCCCTGACCTCATCTTCTCATGTGTGATATGTTATTTCTCACATACACGGAGCAGGTGGAGACTCAGAGCAAAAGCAAAATCACCCATGCTGTGAAGTTCACTTACAGGGAAAGGATGGATACAAACTCAGTTGCTTAGGAAAGAGGTTCTAGAAGGTGGCAAGTCCTGGGCTGGGTCTCAAAGCAAATGTATTTGAGCCTACACACTCACACTCACACACATGTGCACACTCACCAGTGGGCACATAACCCTTCTCATCTCTCTCCCTTCCCACACCCACTCTGCTCACTATGACACACTGTTTTAAAAAAATCAGGCCTGGAGTTCCCATCGTGGCTCAGTGGTTAACGAATCCGACTAGGAACCATGAGGTTGCAGGTTCGATCCCTGGCCTTGCTCAGTGGGTTAAGGATCTGGCATTGCCGTGAGCTGTGGTGTAGGTTGCAGATGCGGCTCAGATCCTGCATTGCTGTGGCTGTGGCGAAGGCCGGCGGCTACAGCTCCTGTTAGACCCCTAGCCTGGGAACCTCCATATGCCGCAGGTGCGGCCCTAGATAAGGCAAAAAAAACAAAAAACAAAAAAACGGGCCTAAATAACAAGGTCTTCCCTGTTCTTAGCATGGATCGGTGGCCTTGGCAGTTTGGAATGCTGCAGGCATAAAAAGAGTGTGTTGAAAAGAATATCAACATTTTCAGCTTTTGATGAATAGCTCCTGACTTCAGGAACCCAATTCGCGCATGCACACACACCACACACACGCTGACAAATGCACACCCTTTGTAATTACCTTTTGCTAGGGCTTCTGCTTAGCCAAGAGAGCGGAAGCCTACCAAGTGTAGACAGGAGACCCAGCTGGGAAAGAGAGCTGACATGGATGGAAAGCATTCATGGACAGAAATGCTCAGGGTTTAACCAGCATCCTTTCACCCATACTCTGCCCAGGGACAGAACAACTGATTATTAAGAGTGACCGCAAATATTACCTCCTTGGAGAGACGGCCACCAGGGCATGCTTAGCTTGGCAAGGGGAGTTGGGGCTGGATCCCCACTCACCTCAGGTCCACCTGAGAGCCCAAACCTCCACAGACATCTGCCGTGGTCCTGCAGTGCTGAACCCACGAGAAATCCGGAGTGCCTCCACTCCCACACCTTGCTTCATGTTTAATTCTATTAGAGGGCATTGTCTCCAGATCTTGCTCCCTGCGAGGATTTATATCATCCTTTGTAGCTGAGTGAGGATGGATCAGAGCTAGGAGGGAACCTTGGGGACTGCCTGAAACATGTGGCTCACTTTCTCCAGATGCGGACACTGAGAACTTCAAGGGGTGGCATAATTTTCCCATCAGCCCCTAGTTTGGTTTGTGATGCTGAGACGAGAATTCAAGCAGTACGGAAATGGAGCTTTCATGCCATGAACGATTCTCTTCTCTTCTCAGCCACAGATACTTCCTATCTCCAGCCTTGTCAGCTGCCTCACAAAAACCATTAGAAGGGCAGACCGAGGGAGAGAACAGAATGGAAAACCAACCCAGCCATTCTTTCTCCTCAAAAAAAAAAAAAAAAAAAACTGTCCAAATAAATATTTCATAACGTCTCCTAAAGAGAGCTCAACAGAAGCTTCTTGACATATAAAGGAAAAATAGATCTTTTCATCTGCTAGTTATTTATTTATTTATTTTTCTTTTTTGGTTGCCCCGCAGCACATGGTGTTCACGGGCAGGGATCAGATCCAAGTCGAAGTTGTGACCTACACCGCAGCTGTGGCAATGTCAGATCCTGAACCCACTGTGAGGGTCCAGGTTTCGAACTTGCATTCCAGCACTCCCAAGACACTGCCCATCCTGTTGTGGCACAGCAGGAACTCCTCCTCTGCTTTTTAAAATGTTTTATTTCTAAGATGCCATAGGGAGAAAACCCTCGAGTTCCTTAAAATGCCTGTTAAAAATATAATTCTTTTAATGCATATCAAAAGTACAATGAGGGAGTTCCTATCATGGCTCAGTGGGTTAAGATTTCAACTAGTATAACGAGGATGTGGGTTCAATCCTGGCCTCGCTCAGTGGATTAAGGATCCGGTGTTGCTGTGAGCTGTGGTGTAGGCTGTCAGCTGCAGCTCCAATTTGACCTCTAGCCTGAGCACTTCTATATGCCATGGGTGCAGCCCTAAAAGAAAAAAAGCCAAAAAAACAAAAACCCAAAACTACAATGAGGTGTCACCTTGCACCAGTCAGAATGGCCATCATTAAAAAGCCTCTAAATAGTATATACTTGGAGAGGGTGTGGGAAAAAGGAACCTTCTTCCTTCTTGTTGGTGGGAAAGCATATTGGTGCAGCTACTATGGAGAACAGTGTGGAGGTTCCTTTAAAAACTAAAACTAGAGTTACCATATGATCCAGCAATACTGTTCCTGGGCATATAGCTAAAGAAAACTATAATTCGAAAAGATACACACACTGTAATTTTCAAAGCAGCGCTATTTACAACAGCCAAGATATGGAAGCAATCTGTGTCCATCGACAGAAATGGATAAAGAGGATGTGGTACATATATGCAATGGAATATTGCTCGGCCATAAAAAAGAATGAAATACAGCCATGTGCAGTGACACCATCCGGTCACCATCGCTGCGGAGCCTGTACGCCCCTTTCCACTCCCATGAAATGAAACTTAATCCTGCCCAGAGCTTCTGTACAATTTCTAGGCTTGCGGGTGAGTTCCGGTCCTCACTGAAGATTTCTCTTCCAGCCCACCCCTCACACTAAGGAGCAGACCGATCGTTCTGCTGTTTCACAGCTAGGGGGCGGCACACCTGAACTGGCTCATTCCTGGGCTCTCGTTCTTATCAGTGGTTTCATCCTTATCACTTATATCTGGAATCTAATGTATGACACAAATAAACCTTTCCACGGAAAAGAAACTCATGGACTTGGAGGACAGAGTCCTCCAAGGGGGAGGGGGAAGGAGTGGGATGGACCAGGGAATCTGGGATTAATAGATGTTCATGATTGCATTTGGAATGGATAAGCAATGAGATCCTGCTGTACAGCACTGGGAACTGTATCTAGTCACTTGTGATGGAGCATAATGGAGGATAATGTGAGAAAAAGAATGTGTGTGTGTGTGTGTGTGTGTGTGTGTGTGATTGGGTCACTTTGCTGTACAGTAGAAAACTGACAGAACACTGTAAACCAACTATAAAGGAAAAAATAAAAATCTTTAAAAAAAAAAAGAGTTAAGGGCCTTAAAATAACAAAATCCAATTACTTTAAAAAAGCAAAACAAACGAAACAAAAGAACCCACCCCAGACCAACCAAGTCAGAAAACCTGGGGTTGAGACTTGGGACCCAGTCTGTGTGTGTGTATGTTATAAATGGCCTCCTCCTCCCACCCTGATAATTCTAACATCCAGCTAAAGTTGAGAGCCACTAGACTTTACCAGCTCACCCTAAACAACATTAACTGAACGATTACATGCAAAGAGATACCTTAAGTAGTACAGGCTTTAAAACAATCTGAATGCACCAGCCAATGCCTAGATACCAATAAGGTAAGGTCAGATTCTGCAAAGAGAGTGGATACTCAGCCCCCAAAGGAGCTGTCAACAGCTCATCCTGCTGCCTTGAGTCAGCAGTCAAGGTGCAGCAGAACAGGCTGCCAAGCTCTGGGTAAGCCTGGACTGTCTCTTGCCCAGTCTTAGGAATGAACTGTTTCCTGCAGATTAGCTGAGCTCAGCTGGGCCGTGCTGGTTTGGCACCCTCAGGACAGGGCAAGGAAGTCAAAAGAACCAAAGCTGTTCCCTGGGTGTAGGTGCTGGGCTTTGAGCCTGGGACAGGGGCCCTTCTGTGTGAGCCACCTGGGGCAGGCAGATTCTCTCTGCCGGACTTTGTGTGAGGACATTTCTGCCTAATGGGGCCATGGTATTCTGTGGTCCCTGCTCCTGGAACCTGGTAGAGCAAGTTCCACGACCATTTCTTTTTTCCCTTTTTTTTTTTTTTGCTTTTTAGGGCCACAGGGGCTGCATATGGATGTTCACAGGCTAGGGGTAGAATTGGAGCTGCAGCTACGGCCTACACCACAGCCACAGAAATGCCAGATCCAAGCTGCATCTGCGACCTATGCCTCAGCTTGCAGCAACAGTGGATCCCTAACACACCGAGCAAGGCCAGAGATTGAACCAGGGTCCTCATGGATACTAGTTGGGTTCTTACCCTGCAGATCAAGGGAACTCCGAAGATCATTTTCATACCACCTATTTGACTTGAGTTACCCTATACCCACGAGATGATTTTCAACTAGTTTACAAATTGTCAGTGAACACAGGTCCAGTGAGGGAAACCAAAACCAAACGTCTATCCCTTTAGAGTGTTTAGCAAAGTCAACACACTCATTCTGGAGGTTTTAAAACCAGGCTATCAGAGACTGGATTAAGATGGCGGAATAGAAGGACGGGAGCTCAACTTCTCTCCCAGTGAGGTGGAGGACAGATTAGTGGAAACCACTAATGCTAAAGAAAAAAGAGATAAAAGATTGAAAGCAAATGAGTAGAGTCTCAGAGAATTCTGGGATAATGTTAAATGCACGAACATCCGTATTATAGGGGTGCCAGAGGGAGAAGAGAAAGAGAAAGGGACAGAAAAAACATTTGAAGAGATAATAGCTGAAATCTTCCCTAATATGGGAAAGGAACCACTCACTCAAATTCAGGAAGCTCAACGAGTACCATATAAAATAAACCCAAGGAGGAACACCCTGAGAAACATATTAATCAAAATGACCAAAACTAAAGACAAAGAGAAAATATTGAAAGCAGCTAGGGAAAAGAAACAAATGACATACAAGGGAACCCCGATAAGGTTTTCATCAGATTTTTCAGCTGAAACTCTGCAGGCCAGAAGGGAGTGGCATGATATATTTAATATGATGAAAGAGAAAAACTTCCAACCAAGATTATTTTATCCAGCAAGGATCTCATTCAAATTTGAAGGAGAGATCAGAACCTTTACAGATAAGCAAAAGCTAAGAGATTTCTGGAACACTAAACCAGCGTTATAACAAATACTAAAGGAACTTCTCTAGGCAGAAAAGAAAAGGCCACAACCAGAAATAAAAACACCGCAAATGAGAAGGCTCATCAGTAAAGGCATACATACAGTAAAGATACTAAATCATCCATGCACAATTATGCTACCAAAATCAGAAATTATGAGAAGTGAGCACAAATGCAGGTCCCTGGAGAAGCACCTGCAATTAAGAAACCAACAACTTAAAACAATCTCATCTATATACACTCCTATATCAAAACTTCGGGGTAACTGCAAACCAAAAATCTACAATTGATACACAAACAAATAAGAAAAATCAACTCAAATACAACATTAAAGATAGCCATCTTGTGAAAGGAGACAAAAAGAGAAAAAGGGAAGAAAAAAGTGCAACAAAAACCTCAAACAGTTAACACAATGGCAATAAGAACATATATATCAATAATTACCTTAAATGTTAATGGACTGAATGCCCCAACCAAAAGACATAGACTAGCCGAATGGATACAAAAACAACACCCATATATAGGCTGTCTTCAAGAGACCCACTTCAATTCTAGAGACACATACAAATTGAAAGTGAGAGGATGGAAGAAAATATTCCATGCAAATGGGAATCAAAAGAAAGCCGGAGTAGCAATACTCATATCAGACAAAATAGACTTTAAAATGAAGAACATTTTAAGAGACAAGGAAGAGCACTACATAATGATCAAAGGATCAATCCAAGGAGAAGATATAACCATTTTAAATATCTATGCACCCAAAATAGGATCAACACAATATATAAGGCAATGGCTAACAACCTTAAAAGGAGAAATCAACAATAATACAATCATTGTGGGGGACTCTACAACCGAACTTACAGCAATGGACAGGTCATTCAGACTGGAAATCAATAAGGAAACCCAGGCCCTGAATGAAGCTTTAGATAGATGGACTTAATAGATATTTATAGGACATTCCATCCAAAAGCAACAGAATACACACTCTTCTCAAGTGCACATGGAACATTCTCTAAGATTGATCACATCCTGGACTACAAACCAAGCCTCAGTAACTTTAAGAAAACTGAAATCATTTCAAGCATCTTCTCTGACCACAATACTATACGACTGGAAATCAACAACGAGGAAAAAGTGGCAAAAAATACAAACACATGGAGACTAAACAACACACTACTAAATAACCAGTGGATCACTGAAGAAATCAAAGAGAAAATCAAAAAATACCTAGAAGCAAACGACAACAAAGACAGGACACTCCAAAACCTCTGGGATGCAGCAAAAGGAGTTCTTAGAGGAAAGTTTAGAGGAATACAAGCTTACCTCAGGAAACAAAAAGCTCAAATAAACAACCTAACTTTACATCTAAAGCAGCTAGAGAGGGAAGAACTGACAAGACTTAAAGTTAGAAGAAGAGGGGTGTTCCTGTCATGGTTCAGTGGTTAACGAATCCGACTGGGAATCATGAGGTTGCGGGTTCGATCCCTGGCCTCGCTCAGTGGGTTAAGGATCCAGCATTGCCGTGAGCTGTGGTGTAGGTTGCAGACGCAGCTCGGATCCCGCGTTGCTGTGGCTGTGGCATAGGCCGACAGCTGCAGCTCCTGTTAGACCCCTAGCCTGGGAACCTCCATATGCTGCGGGTGCGGCCCTAGATAAGGCAAAAAGACAAAAAAAAGTGCTAAAAAAATTAAAAAAATAAAGTTAGTAAAAGAAAAGAAATCATAAAGATCGGAGCAGAAATCAATGAAATAGAAATGAAGAAAACCACAGAAAAGATCAATGAAACTAAAAGCTGGTTCTTTGAAAAGATCAACAAAATAGATAAACCCTTAGCCAGACTTATCGAGAAAAAAAGAGAGACTACCATATGCAACTATATGGCAATAAAATGGAAAACCTAGAAGAAATGGACACATTCTTGGAAACATACAATCTCCCAAGTCTAAACCAAGATGAAATAGAAAATATGAACAGACCAATCACAGGTTCTGAAATTGAAACTGTGATTAAAAAACTTCCAGTAAACAAAAGTCCAGGACCAGATGGTTTCACAGGTGAATTCTATCAAACATTTAGAGAAGAGCTAACGCCTATCCTTCTGAAACTCTTCCAAAAAATTGCAGAAGAGGGGACACTCCCAAACTCATTCTATGAGGCCACCATCACCCTGATAACAGAACCAGACAAAGACACCACAAAAAAAGAAAATTACAGGCCAATCTCACTGATGAACATAGATGCAAAAATTCTCAACAGAATACTAGCCAACCGAATCCAACAATACATTAAAAGGATTGTATACCACGATGAAGTGGCATTTATCCCAGGGATGCAAGGATTCTTCAATATCCCCAAATCAATCAGTGTGATACACCACGTTAACAAACTGAAGAATAAAAACCATATGATCCCCTCCATAGATGCAGAAAAAGCCTTTGACAAAATCCAACACCCATATCTCATAAAAACCCTTCAGAAAGTGGGCATAGGGGGAACCTACCTCAACATAATAAAGGTCATCTATGAGAAACCAGAGCTAACATCATTCTCAATGGTGAAAAGCTGAAAGAATTCCCAGTGAGATCAGGAACAAGACAGGGATGGCCACTCTCTCCACTACTATTCTAGCCACAGCAATCAGAGAAGAAAAAGAAATAAAAGAATCCAAACTGGAAAGGAAGAAGTAAAACTATCACTTTTTGCAGATGACATGATACTATACCTAGAGACTCCTAAAGACTCTAACAGAAAACTGTTAGAGCTCATCAATGAATTTGGCAAAGTTGCAGGATACAACATTAATACACAGAAATCAACTACATTTCTATATACTAACAAGGAAAGATGAAAAAGAGAAATTAGGGAAGCAATCCCATTTACCATTGAATCACAAAGAATCAAATATTTAGGAATAAACCTGCCCAAAGAGACAAAAGACCTGTACTCTGAAAATTATAAGGCGCTGATGAAAGAAATCAAGGATGACTATACTACCCAAGGCAATCTACACATTCAAAGCAATCCCTATCAAATTACCAAGTACATTTTTCACAGAACTAGAACAAAATTATTTTAAAGTTTCTTTGGAAGCACAAAAAAGCCAGAATAGCCAAAGACATCCTGAAAAAGAAAAATGGAGCTGGAGGAATCTGGCTCCCTGACTTCAGACTCTACTACAAAGCTGTATGATACTGGCACAAAGACAGAAATACAGATCAGTGGAACAGGATAGAAAGCCGAGAATTAAATCCATGCATCTATAGTCAACTATACCATGACAAAGGAGGTAAGAATATACGTTGGATAAAAGACAGCCTCTTCAATAATTGGTGCTGGGAAAACTGGACAGCTACATGGAAAAAAATGAAACTAGAACACTTCCTAACACCATGCACAAAAATAAACTCAAAATGGATTAAAGATCTAGATATAAGACCAGATACTATAAAACTCTTAGAGGAAAACATAGGCCAAACACTCTCTGACATAAATGATAGCAACATCTTCTCAGATCCATCTGTTAGAGTAAGGACAATCAAAAGAGAAATAAAGAAATGGGACTTAATTAAACTTCAAAGTTCCTGCACAGCAAAGGAAACCCTAAACAAAACAAAAAGACAACCCACAGAATGGGAGAAAATATTTGCAAATCAATCAACTGACAAGGGATTAATCTCTAAAATTTACAAACACCTCCTACAGCTCAATACCAAAGAAACAAACAACCCCATCAAAAAATGGTCAGTGGATCTAGGCAGACAATTCTCCAAAGAAGACATGTAGATGGCAAATAAACACATGAAAACATGTTCAGCATCAATTCTCATTAGGGAAATGCAAATCAAAACCACTATGAGGTACCACCCTACACCGGCCAGAAATGCCACCATCAAAAAGTCTACAAACAACAAATGCTGGAGAGGGTGTGGAGAAAAAGGACCCCTATTACACTGTTGGTGGGAATGCAAATTGGTGCAACCACTGTGGAAAACAGTATGGACATTCCTCAGAAAAGTCAAAATAGAATTACCATTTGATCCAGCAATCCCATTCCTGGGCATCTATCCAGAGGAAACCATGACTCGAAAAGACACATGGACTCCAGTGTTCATTGCAGCACTCTATGCAATAGCCAGGTCATGGAAACAACCTAAATGCCCATCAGCAGAGGAGTGGATAGGGAAGATGTGGTATATACACACAATGGAATATTACTCAGCCATTAAAAGGAACGAATTACCAACACTTATAGCAACATGGATGGACCTAGAAATTATCATGCGAAGTGAAACCAGTCAGACAATTAGATAGCAACACCCAATGCTACTGCTTACATGTGGAAACTAAAAAGACACAATGAACTTCTTTGCAGAACAGACAATGACTCACAGACTTTGGAAAACCTTGGTTTTTCAAATAAGGTAATCTGGGGGGTGGGGGGATTCAGTGTGGGTTTGGGACACAAAAATCTATGAAATTGACTTGTGATAATTTTTGTACACCTATAATTGAAATAAAATTCATTAAGTTAAAAAAAATAAAAAACAGGCTATCAGCACACGTATCAGGCTTTCCAAGAGATTTTTCTGGATCCATTGCTTCCTCTTCTAGTGGATGGAGTGCTAGTGATCTCAGAGTCCATCGAGTCAGGGCTCAATTTCCTTCTGGTGTGTCATCTACGTAAAGTTAATGTCTTCACTCTCTGTCATTTGACTAAATTGCTAGCTAGGGCATGCTCTGTGCACCGGCAACTTCTGGGCCAGCTGACATCCTAGGACAGCAATATCTCATTTGATGAGGACTGACCCTAATCCAAGCCAACTCTCCGCTCAAGTGTCCAGCAACTGGAGGCTCTAGTCCATGGTTGTGCCTTGATAAAGACAAGGGTACAGTCTTTCCCACCCCATCCCAAGCCCCTATGCTACTCCCTACTTCCTTCCTTATCAATGCCCAGACTCACGTCCCATTTCTTTTTTTTTTTTTTTTTTTGGCCACCCTGTGGCATATGGAGTTCCCCAGCCAGAAACAGATCCAAGCCACAGTTGTGACCTAAACCACAGCTGCAGCAAAGCCAGGTCCTTAACCCACTGTACTTGGGCCAGAGACTGAATGTACATCCAAATTCTCCCAAGACATCGCAGATCCTGCTGTGCCACAGCGGGAAATCCTCACCTCTCCATTTCTGACCTGGGCTGTTGTAACCTTTAAAGAAGGGCAAAGACCACAGAACCTACACTGGAAACTAGCACAGGAGGAAAATGCATTTCACGAAATGCAAGATGGAAGTACATCAAGTGAAGCACCCGGAGACATCTTCGATAAGCCACAGCAACATAAAGCTGGCTTTGCACAATAAATGTGTCCCAATCAGAAGCAAGGCAATGCTTGTCAGCCTGGACTGAGCATGGAAATCAGCTGGGGAGCTTTAAACATATACTGATGCTCGAGTTTCATTCTCATAAACCCTGATTTAATTGGTCTAGGGTTCAGCCCAGTCATCAGGATTTTTTTTGTAAGTTTCTCCAGTGATGATAATGTTCTAAACCGAGGTCAGGAAGCGAGGAGGCAAAGGGACACTGAAAACACAGAGGTAGAGATTACAAGAGAAGCAAAACAGAGGTGGGAGGAGGGAGGGGAGAGACAAAGGAAGAGAGAGAGGAAGAGAGAGAGAGAGAGAGACAGAGATTAACCGATTGACTGATACGGAAATTAAAATGAAAGGAAGGGCAACAGAGAACCAGACACCCAGGGGACGGGGGAGGGGCAGCTGAGGAGGGACCTGACTGATGGAGATAATTCAGATGGCTGAGAGGAAGGAGGGAGAAAGAGAAAAGGGAAGGGAAGGCAAGGGAAGGCAAGGGAAAGAAAGGAAGAAAGAAAAGAGAAAAGAGAAGAGTAGATCAGATGGCTGGAAAGGAAATCTAACAACATTTATTGAGAGCCTACTGTGTGCTGGAGGCTTTCTAACACAGAGAGTGAGAAAAAGGAAGGGAAAACAGAAAGGGTAAGCTTCTGGACGTAAGCAACAGAGAGAGAAGAGGACAAGGAAGTGGATTTTCAGAGCAAAAACTAGGACAACTGGGCAAACACATGCACCCTGTCTCCAAAAGCCCAATCCACAGCACTTTGTACCCAATTCAAATGAAAATCTCAGTGGGGGCAAGGAACTCATATTTTTCACTCAGGCCAACGTGGTCCTGTTCCTTCCCCCAGGCAAGCAGTCTCTAGCCCCTAGAGATGCTCTGCCCGCATGGAAGGTGAGAGCAGGGCCCCTGGGAGAGGGAGCAGGGCCCCCACAGCCCCAGCATCTGCTTCTTCATGCTTCATGGGGTGGGGGAGGGGAAGCACCAGCAGCTTTGAAAGGCACTGAGTTCCTAAAATGAACTCTAAGCAGCTCCATTTTTTCCTCCTTTCCTGAAAATAATCAAAAAAAAAAAAAGAGGCTGCCAAGGAAGCCTGAGAACACAATTATAATTAAAGTCTCTTCCCTATTTTCATTAGAAATCTGTTTCGATGGAGCCGTGTTGCTGCTGCAGGAGGCTCGGGGTCTTGGTAGGAGCGGAAATGTGCTTTGATCCACAACAAAAAAATGGCACGTTGTGATAATTGGGCCATAATGAGGGGTAAATGCTTCTGGGGACTAAGCTGGTTCCCACTCTCCCTGTAGAAAAGAATTACGTTCTAAAAATGTAATGAGCCTCTTTTGTGCCCCAAGAAAATGATGTGAACACACAATGAGCAAGAGGTGCATTTAGAGTAATTTTGCAGTGGGGCTGCTCCTCCAGGTCTCATGAACACCTTCACCTGAGGTCACCCAGCGATCCAGGATGGCACCTGCGGGTTTCGGGTGGGGAACTCACTCCCCACTTGAAAGGAGCAGATGTAGGGCCTTGGGAACCTTAGCTTGTGGTGCTAACTTCAAGCGGTCCGGGCTACAGGTGTTACTGCCCCACATGGTCAGTCCTGATTCCATTTAGACCAAAAAGAAAAGGTTCACTTCAGGACAACCCCCGCCACTGCTATATAATAGCTTTGGCTTTGGGCCAAGGGCTTTACAAATAGGAACATGTTTAATCCTCAGATCAAGCATGTGACCTAAGTACCACGATTCGATTCATTTTACGGAGGAGGAAACCTAAGCACAGAGTGGTGAGAGTAACTCCCCAAGAGGGTGAGTATAACTGGTGAACTGGGGACAAAGCCCAGCCAGACACGTGATTCCAGAATCCACCTTTCTAGCCTGTCTTTAACAGTCTCTCTCATTTATTTGCACGCGCGCACACACACACATATTTATATTGTATTCTCCTTCTCTCCGTATATCCGTATGTACGTATATCCTACACATTCTCTCTATACGTATTCTATACATTATATATAGTATATACATATATTACATATTTGTTTCTCTCTATACACGCACACCAACTAAACGTGAAAACTGATGCTATTATACAGAATATTCAGAACCTGAAATACTCCGAATCCAGAGTCCAAAACGTTCCATTTAGTGTGGATGGGAGGCAGGGGAGGGATTTAAGTTTCAATGCAAAACTATTAAATATTAAGGAAGCATTTACTAGGTGCCGATTTCTATGTCCAGAGCAACAAGAAGGAAACACTTGGTAGGACCAAGCCAAGTGAGGGCTATTCTGCTCTAGGATCTCAGCATCCCTGCCACAAACATGTTACTGTCTATTTGTGAGGCAACAGATGGAGGTTCAGGTTCACGCACATGTCCAACCAACAGCAGCCTAGCCTTTTGTTAGACTTAGAGATCATTTTAACCAAAAAGGGAACTGGGAGATCATCAGAGCCAATATTCCCATTGTACAAAATGTCCAACAGCCCTGAAATAACTTGCCAGGGTCACCCTATCCCTCTGCCCCTGGTTAAGGGCAGTTTGAAGGCAGCATGTTTGTTGTCTGAAGTACTCTCCAGTGATTTGGCAGTAAATGGCAGAAGGTCCCCCTCTGATTGTTAATCCAGTAAGACTAACCCACACTGGCTATAATTCACCTTTCCTGGGATAATCAACCCAGAGATTAC
Source organism: Catagonus wagneri (assembly GCA_004024745.2). NCBI lineage: Eukaryota > Metazoa > Chordata > Mammalia > Artiodactyla > Tayassuidae > Catagonus > Catagonus wagneri. Next base: position 19,742,620 of record PVHT020000521.1, read on the forward strand.
CTCAAAAGATGTGACTTCAGGATTTTGGAATATCTAGACCTCTAATCAAGGTGACCTGGATGGAATGGCAGGGAAACCAATGGTTAAGATGACTTCCTAGGCAAAGGTGGATGGTGGGACTGGAGAACAGCCATGGGCTCCCCAAGGAGCCAGAAGGTGAGAGTATCCCCATCTGCCACCGCCACCAGACCCCAGGCTTCCAAGCCTCAAGCATCTCTCTGCCATGGATCCTATCAGCTTCCTGTGATTCTCATTCTCCAACCAGGACCTGGTCCCTGAACACCAGACTTGCTATCCAGCTGCCTCCTTTCACCTCCACTTCGACGACTAAAAAAATCACATTAAACTCAGCATGTCTACACATTGCTCCTGAGCTCCTCGACCCCAAGCCTGCTCCTCTCCTCCCCACCTCAGTGAAGGGGAACTGCATCCTTCCAGATCAAAACCTTAGAAGTTATCTTGTGGGTAATAAAGAATTTGACTGGGGAAAAAAAAAAAAGGGAGTTCCCGTGGTGGCTCAGTGTTAACGAACCTGACTAGTGGTCATGAGAATGCAGGTTTGATCCCTGATCTTGCTCAGTGGGTTAAGGATCCAGTGTTGCCATGAGCTGTGGTGTAGGTTGGAGATGCCGCTGGGATCCTGAGTTGCTGTGGCTGTGGCATAGGCTGGCAGCTGCAGCTCCAATTCCTCCCCTAGCCTGGGAACTTCCACATGCCATGGGTGCAGCCCTAAAAGAAAAAAAAGCCAAGAAAACAAAATACCCAAAACTACAATGAGGTGTCACCTTGCACAAGTCAGAATGGCCATCATTAAAAAGCCTTCAATTAATAAATACGTGGAGAGGGTGTGGACAAAAAGGAACCTTCTTACACTGTTGGTGGGAATGTATACTGGTGCAGCCACTAAAAAGATATTAAAAAAAAAAAAGAAATTTGGCTGGCCTTTATCCCCAACTCTGGGAGTTAACCCATAAACCCTTGGAATTTCTGAAGTGATAGGAGCATCTTACCTTTGTGAATACTCAGAAATACCTTAGTCCCTTTGGAAACACCAAAATACATTTTAGGGTTAGGACTTTGATCCATGTGATATCAGCCTGACCTCCAGGGGAGAGGGGATGGAAGCTACGGATGAGTCATGTGGACAGTGATTCTATCAATCATTTCTGTATAATGGAGTTCCCGTCGTGGCGCAAGGGAAACAAATTTGACTAGGAACCATGAGGTTGCGGGTTCAGTCCCCAGCCTCACTCAGAGGTTAAGGATCCAGCGTTGCCTTGAGCTGTGGTGTAGACTGCAGATGTGGCTCAGATCCCACGTTGCTGTGGCTGTGGCGAAGGCCGGCAGCTACAGCTCCCGTTAGACCCCTAGCCTGGGAACCTCCATATGCCGCAGGGGCAGCCCTAAAAAAGCATTAAAAAAAAAAAGCCATTTGTGCATAATGAAGCCATCATAAATACACTACACTCTGGTGAGCTTCCCAGGCTGGCGACGTTCTGATGCTGTTACACATGGAGAAGGCATGGAAGGTTTTTTGGAAACCACAGTCTTAACCCCATGAGACTCTGCTCACCTGTATCCCTCTGTTACTGTAAACCTGTGACCATAAGTGCAGAGCTTTCAGAGAGTTCTTCTGTGGGTCTTCTCAGTGAATTAGGGAACCTGAGAGTGGTCTGAGGAACGCCAAAATTTCTAAGCAGCTGGTCCAAAGTGAAGGCAGCCCTGAAGGTCCCTGGGTTTCCCCCTGGATTCTGCAGTGAGGACCGTCTTATGGAAGACTGCACTCTGCACCTGAAGTCTGGCTCAACACCGGTTACCCTGACACTGTTTCCCTCACATCCTCCATCCGGTCTGCCAAGAAAATCTGTTGCTTCCAGTTTCAAAATATCGCCATAATCTAATCACTTGCCACAATCAACTCAGCATCCATCCTGGCCTGAGCCACAGGTCTGTCACTTGGATTACTGCATCAGCTTTCTTTTACTATTATTATTATTATTATTATCATCACTAAGGAATTTATTAAAGCTTTTTAAGGAATTAGTTTTATTGAACTTATTTATTTATTTTGCCTTTTTGTCGTTTTAGGGCCACACCTGCGGCATGTGGAGGTTCCCAGGATAGGGGTCTAATTGGAGCTACAGTTGCCGGCCTACACCACAGCCACAGCAATGCGGGGTCTGAGCCGTGCCTGTGACCCACACCACAGATCACAGCAATGCTGGATCGTTAACTTAACCCACTGAGCAAGGACACGGGTCAAACCCTGGCAACCTCATGGTTCCTAGTCGGATTCATTAACCTCTGCACCACGACGGGAACTCCTATTGAGCTAATTTAATTCCTTGACAGATTTTGGGTTGTTTTTTTTGTTGTTTTTTTTCATTTCTTGGGAGTTTTTTTGTTTTGTTTTGTTTTGGTCTTTTTAGGACCACCAACGCCAGATTGGAGCTGCATCTGCAAACTATACCACTGCTTATAGTAACACAGGATCCTTAACCCACTGAGCAGGGCCAGGGATCAAACCTGCATCCTCATGGATACTAGTCAGGTTCATTATTGATAAGCCACAATGTGAACTTCAGGAATTTTTTAAGTATAATTTTTTAAGTATTTTTTTAAGTGTTACTGAAGTACAGTTAATTTACAAGGCTGTGATCATTTCTGCTGTACAACAAAGTGACCCAGGCACACATATAGACATATGCATTCTTTCTCAGAGTCTTTTCCCACGTAGATTACACAGGCTACTGGGTAGTGTGCTCTGTGTTATACAGCACGACAGTGCTATGCATCAGCTTGCTAAGCATTCTCTCTGCTTCTCCTCTGGCCCGTCAGTCTCTGCTATTCTCAACACAGCATCCAGAGTGATCCTTTTATTTAATAGCTTAGATCATCTCACTGCTCAACTCAAACCCCAAAGGCTCCCCATCCAAACCCAAGAAAAATACCAAGTCTCTACCATGCCTTCCAGCAACTGGGTCCCTCATCACCACTGTCCTCTCTAACCTCATTTTCTACTGCCCACTCCTTCCTTGACTCTGCTCGCCTCAGTGGCTCCCATCCTAAGGCTTCTGTAGCCCTCCACCTGGAACGCTCTTTCCGTAGATACCCCCATGGCTCCCTTGCTCACCTCCTGCAGATTTTTGCTCAGATGTCACTCTCTCAGGGAACCCTTGCTGACCATGTTATTTTAAATGGTACCCCCGCGTTTTAATTTTCTCTTTAGCACTCATCGCCATCTGGCATGCTCTATCCACAATATGTCTAGTATTTGCTTATTTTCTTATCCCCCCAACCAGACAATACACTCCATGATAACAGGAATTTTTGTCTATTTTGCTCTCAATCTCTAGAATACCCCTTGGCATACAATGAACTCTCAAAATATCTACTGCACAAATAAATGAGTTCCTATTCAGCAAGTCAGCTCTCAAGTACAGTTTAGGCGCTCATCCATTCCGGACAGAAATGCAAAATGGCACTCCCACTTTGGAAGCCAGCTTGACTGCAAGCCAATCACATGCTGGCATTAGCCATGCAATCTAGCAGTCCCACTCCCAACTGTTTACCCCAGTGAACTGAACAGCTATGTTCACACAAAAGCCTGTATGTAAATATTTACAGAAGTTTTATTCATAATTGCCCCAACCTGTAAACAATCAAGAGTCCTTCAGCAAGTGAATGGATAAGCAAAATATAGCTTTTCCTGCCGCATGCTTATTCATCGTGGATCTGATGATCTGTGGAGGAACACCAGAGTCTACTTAACAGATGCGTTTCTCGTTCTATATTTCCAACATACATGATCATACTGATACATGAGCTTTTGTACATCAGTATTTCCAGGGGTCGGTGTGAGTTTATACCCGAGATGGACTCATTCCCCTTGTGCTGGTAGCAAGCATGAGTGGTGGGCAGTGCTTGGACTGGAGTATCATCATAAAACAAAGTTTCACTTTCTACAGTCTCTTGACCTCTGACAAGTCCCTAACTCAGTGTCTGCCCCTGCGGTCCCAGTGCAACACCTGTTCACATGGTTTTATATCAAAGACTGGTGGACATCAACGGACCACAGTGCCACTGGGTCCTGGTCCACTTCTCATTCTGCTCATGTAGGAACAATGGCTGAGTTCTTTCCTAAAATCACACAGCTAACTAGTGGCAGACTGGGCTAGGAGCCTAGGCCTGGTTCTCTGGGGACCTGACCATCATTCCTGTATGGGTGTGTGGGTGTAGGTGGTTTGTGTATGATTGTATGTGTATCTTTGTGTATCTTTGGCCTAACTTGTTCCATTTTCTCTCTCTGCTGAAGCCTTTCCTTTTCATTCCTGTATGTTAGGTTGTGCTTCTTGATCCGATAGAAGAGAGGGAAAAATTGCTAACTAGAAAATGCTAGCAATGAAAACCAAAGATCAACCAATATGTGCTTTAAGCATTATCTTTCGGCATTTTTGTATCTGGCTTTCTGTTCTTCAATAAAATGTTAAATTAGCTGTTTGATTTTGACCAAACTCAGTTCCATGTCAAAGAATAAATGATAAACTATTTGTAGTTTAGTTCCACTTTACAGAAAAAAAAAATAGGAATAGTTTAATTTTTTACAAAGGTGTATTTTTGGTTCCAATGAATTTTAACAAGAGCTGGCACACCCATGGGGATTACTGAGAAATGCCTTCATTTCTTTTTCTCCTCAAATTACAACACCTTGCCCACCTTCCAACCTTCCTTAATTAGACAAAGACCCAAACTCATCGCTGAGACAGAGCTCCATATCCTGCAGAAGCAGGGAGAAAAGGAAGAACTACTTCAAGTGTCATTTTAATCTTTATGGGTCTGACACAAACCAATGAGGCCTCTTTGAGAAATACTGATATTGTGACCTGAAAAAATAATAAAACCGAATAAGCTTTTAGCCAAGCTCATCAAGTAAGAAAAACAAGAGGAAAGGCCCCACACAGGAGCTTGGTACAGGAAAAGAGGCTACTTCTTACTGCCACATTTCCAAGCATGGCCCTGATGCCCTTTGATGCAGTGGAGTGTAGGCAATCTCTACTTGGATAAGACAGCCAGGCTAGAACTCAGAGAGGAGCGTGGTTATGATTAATTCAAATGAAATTAGCTTAAAGGATATGAAAATTTTATCAGATAAGCAAAATTAATTGAAATTACACCTCTGCCTAGAAGATACGCACACAGGAAAAAAAAAAAAAAAAAGATCAGATACTGTGTGACAATTAAAATCTCATTATGCATCCCATTCCCCAGTGATCTATGGGTTTCTTGAGAGCTGGGGCCGGGGAGGGGAGGCTGAGCCTGCTGTTTCTTCAGCCAGTGTTGAGATGTTGAGGAAACCTGGTTGCCAGGTAACCAGTTAGCAACCAAGGAGGCAGAAGGGCAGGGGGAAACAAGGGCCAGGAAGGCTGCCTTCAAGACTGTTTGCTTGGGCCCATAAGTCCCCACTTGGACCAACTTAACAACACAGTCACAAGTAAGGTGACGAGCTCTCATTCAGTAACTGGGGCTTTGGCTAACAACACCAAATGACTAATTTGATGGATTTTTTTTTTTTTTTTAAGAATTTAATTGACCAGTCGGTCGCTTCATCATTGCACAGAGTCTAAGTTAGAGCTGTTCTAAGGGGAGGCTGGAGCAAGAATGTGCCAGGTTTGCAAACTTGGACCTTTTGATGCTTGGTTCCTCTATGTCCCCACCTGTGGCTGATTATATTTCCCATAGGTTGCTGCAACAATATCGCCCATCCCGCTCTTCTAAAATGTGACTGTGTCATGCCCCTATCACAGGTGGTGTCCGATCCTTTCTTCAAGGGTGGATGGACTTGGGACTGCTTCCTCCAATAGCGTACAGCAGCAGTGACACTGTGGGACTTCCATGGCCACAGGTAAAAGCAGCCGCTTTTGCCTTGTTCACAGGAACACTGAAGCATGGACCCCTGAGCCTCAGTGTAAGAAGACTTAATTAGGTCTGACACCCCAGACGCCGCCATGCTGTGAGGAAGCCAAATAACAAGCTGTCTTGGTCTTCCTCTCCTGGCATCTCAGAAGTCCAGGCCCCAGGCAAACAAAAACAGAAGCCTCCCGTAATTCCAGCCCCCAGCCATCAAGTCAACCTGCAGGCTCCCCATCCTTGCTGAGCACCCAGATACCATGAAGCAGAAATAAGACATTCCCATTGTGCCCTGAACGGCCTACAGAAACCATGAGCTTAATAAATTGATTGTTCGTCTAAGCCAGTACATTTTAGGGCAGTTTGTCTCACAGAATCAGTAACTGAAATTAGATTCTTGGCCATGATGATACAGTGATATAATTAAGAACATTTATGGGCCTTCATTCCCAAGTCTTGCAACAGACCTTCTAAAACTCTTGGGATTTCCTGAGTGATGATGTGAGAGGGGTGTCTTGTTTTTCGTAACAACCCTTTTCAACCATACCGGAGTTTATGCTCATAGAGGTAACTCATAGAGCATGGATGGAGTCTGGTGACCAGAAGGCCCGCCATGTGATTAGAAGGTAGAAACTTTCAGCTCCCTCCGACCTCTGGGAAGGGGCTAGAGATGGAATTAATCGCCAAAGGCCAACACTTTAATCAAGCATTCCTATGTCATGGAACCTCCATAAAAGCCCCAAACGATGGTGATCAACAAACTTCTGGGTCAGTGAACACACCCATGTCCTGGAAAGGATGGTGCATCTTGATTCCACTGGGACAGCAGCTCCTTTGCTCGGGACCCTTTCAGACCTTGTCCTATGAACCTCTTTATCTGTATCTTCATTTGTGTCTTTCATAATATCCTTTATAGTCAACTGACACACGTAAGCCAAGTGTTTCCCTGAGTTCTGTGAACCATGATAGCAAACAATCTAAACAGAGGAGGGGATTGTGGAAACCCCTGGTTGATAACCAAATAAGGCAGAAGTGGGGGTAACCTGGGAATGAACCTACCACCTGTGACTGGTGCCTGAAGTGGGGGACAGTTTTGCAGGACTGAATCTTTAACCTTGGGGGTTTGCACAAACTCCAGGTAGTATCAGAATTTATTGCAGGACACCTCATTGGTGCCCACAGACAACTGGGAGAACTGCCTGGTATCAGAAGTGTTCTGAATAGAAGGTTCTGTGGCATGACGGGATCCTCGATGTCTCTAGTGCTGGGACACAGGTTCAATCCCAGGCCTGGCACAGTGGGTTAAGGATCCTGAGTTACCGCAACGGTGGCTTAGGTTACAACTGCAGCTCGGCTCTGATCCTTGGCTCAGGAATTTCCATATGCTGTGGGGTGGCCAGAAAGGGGAAAAAAAAGAAAAAAAGAAAAATAAGTGTTCTGAGTAGACAGTATTCTTTTGCCATCAATCTTCCCACCTGAAGGTCCAGAGCTCTTACTGCTTGCTGATGAGGGAGAAGACATGAGACAGAGAACTCCCTTATAAAAAGGGCTCAGGAGTTTCAGTCATGGCTCAGCGGAAACGAATCTGACACAGGGTCGATCGCCGGCCTTGCATCCATGAGGACACAGGTTCAATCGCTGGCCTTGCTCAGTGAGTTAAAGATCTGGGGTTGCCGTGAGCTGTGGTGTAGGTTGCAGATGCAGCTAAGATCTGGCGTTGCTGTGGCTGTGGCGCAGGCCTGCAGCTACAGCTCCGATTCGACCCCTAGCCTGAGAACCTCCATGTGCTGCAAGCACGGTCCTAAAAAGACAAAAATTAATTAATTAATTAATTAAAAAGAGTTCAGACAGGAGCTGGGCCAGTCCCCAAAAGACTCTGATCCAAAGATTGCTAGCCACTCCCTGCCCTTTTTTTTTTTAATGGCAGCACATAAGGCATATTGAAGTTCCCAGGCTAAGGGTCGATTCAGAGCTGCAGCTGCCAGCCTAAGCCACAGCCACAGCAATGCCAGATCTGAGCCTCATCTGGGACTACATCTCAGCTCATGGCAACACCAGATCTGTAACCCATTGCACAAGGCCAGGGATCAAACCTGCATGCTCATGGATACTAGTGGGGTTCTTAACCCTCTGAGCCACAGTGGGAGCTCCCTCCCTGCCTTAATGAATTTCCCTGTCCTCATCACCACCACTCCATCTCCTCCCACGCATCCCCACCTAAGCTAGGCTCCAAGCACCAGAGCTACTTTCCTAGACTAAAGCCTACAGTATGATGCCGAGACCCTACATCGTGAGCTACGTTCAAATTAGAGCCCCACCTGGATGAAATGCAGGAACCTTCAGAAGGCTGGTTTGCATTCATCACTCTTGTCACACCTCTTTATGTTCATAGTAACCTGCCCTCAACTTTCCATGAGCAGGAAGAACATAGCCAGGGAGAAATAACTTACTTTACTGTTGGTTCATGACAAACCTGAACAGGAAAGCAATGATGTTCCCATTTTTTTTCAAGCATTTTACTGTAGTTCAAGGCCAGAAGACACACAAGAAAACTGTATTTTTAGGGAGGACACTAACCTAACCCTGGCCCCAGGCATAAGAGGCAGCTGTTACCGCAATATTTTGGTTCTTGGTCAATTATGACAGAGAGTTAGCTAAAAATAACTGAAGAAATGGCCACAGAGCCACAGATCTCCTAATGTGCTACAGAGCCTTGATTTCTATGCTTTTATATGTGTTTAGAGATACCTTTTTTTTTTTTTTTTTAAAGATAGCCTCATTGAAACACTTGATAGCTTCCACTTTCAGCAGGAATAGTGCTGGTAAAATGCAACAATGATTAACCTGGATTAGAATCACCTTGGACCATCCTAATCTCTCCTGAACCAAAGCTTTTAAATTCAGTTTCCATTGGAGGACTTTCAAATTTGTCACTGTAGGACCATATCTTCGACCTTTTAATGCTGCTGTTAAAAAGAAATAACAGGTCCCAAATGGAATCATTTGTGCTAAGTCCCACATCAGCAAACCAAGACTTAATATCTCAGGTAACTGCATTTTCATCCTCCCCACTCTCCCAAGAATGTAACCTTTAATCAGTTAATCTGGTTACCCGGCTGGCCCCGGTGAGGTCATCTGCCTGAGAGGCCCTTCCATTCCCCTGAGGAGAGTGAAATTGCCAAAAACAGAGCATTTTTTTTGCTAATAATTCCTGTTTCCTCTCCCCTTTCCCCCTTTAAAAGCCTTGGCTTTGCTACAGCTTGGCAGAGGTCCATTGCAAGCTGGGAATCTAATTTGTGGATCCTTTCACAGAGTCGATTCTATCTTCAAGTTTAGTTGAATTTTCATCGTTGAGCAGATTTAGCGGCAGTGATGGGGCCAGTGGAGACTTCTGAGGGCTTTGGAGACAATCAGAAACCCCGAGGTGGTACCCATGAGCCCTTTGAGATGACTGGCTTTCCCTCCATTGCTGAGGGCCAGGGGTAAGTGGCTTCTTGGTTCTGAGCACCATGCTCTTTGGGCCAAGCTCCCAATCTACCTTTTTTCCAGTGAGTTCCCTCATTTGCCTGGATTCACTAGTCCTCCTTTGGGAGCTGCTGGTACTTTGGACCACGGTTCCTCATTTGATAGGAAACCCCAGCCCTTGGCTTTGTCTTCAGATTTCACACTGGGAACTGCTTAGGGCAGTGGCTCCCCACTGGTTGGGAGTCAGCCTGTAGTCCCCATTCCTTGGGGTTTGCTGGTTTAATCATTTCTCTAATCTCCAGTTCCGGAGTGGGAGTTACCGGTGGTTCACACAAGGGCCTCTTCTTGGCCAGGATGCAATAACATCTCTTGGCTACTGCTGATATATGAAGGTGCAGGTGTCTGTCTTATTTTGTGTAGATAAAGGCTAACTACTAATGAGGACTTTGGAAGTCAAAAAAGCCACAACAGTTGGGGAGCACAGATCAAGCACTTTACGAGCTGTAGAGTGCTCCCCACCAAGCCCAAAGACTCCGCTGTGAGGATAAGCTGGCCATGGAACCAGTTAGACTGACACTGGGTCACCTGCCAGTTGCCACAAAATTTCTGTGTAACTAGGTATACTGTAAAACATCATACAAAATTCCCAACCCGCAGCACATCCCTTTTAGGTATTAGTGTGGCTCTGAGAGACCCAGAGCCTCAGCTTAAAACAAACAAACAAACAAACACATAATAAAAATGGGATTCTAAAAATCCGAAGAGTTGAGCAGATATGCAGGAAGGTGGTATGCTTAAAAACGATTGTCCTGGAAGCTACAAATAACTATGAAAATGACCAAAATCTTACTAATATCAACCTAGAATTTTGTTGTATTTTGAGTAGGAGGTTCGGTGACCATCCATTTTGGGACCCCAAAATATGGCTGGACAGAAGGGTGGGTTGAATTCCATGTGTAGCTAAGGGTCCTGCCAAATTGCCGCTAGAGAAATGACATTGGCCATTATGAGGAATGTTCTAATTAGGTAATTTAAAAATGCACTGAAAAACAAGGGATGCCTATTTTAACTGGTAAACAAAAGCCTCCAAAAGGCTTCAAAATTCCAAAATAACTTCACTGAAAGATTCATTACCAAAAGTAATAAAAAGTTAAAGACATGAGAGAGATCCTAAAATTAAAGACTTCTAAGACTGATGTAACGGCAACTATCCCCATTATTTGCCACTATCCTCCTTGAGCATTCTACTAATCTGCTCTCTGAACTGTCTTTCCACTCTGAAGACTCTGCAAGACCTAAACAAGTCTATCAAGTCAATGGGCCCTAGACATGCTCACATACCTACCTTCAAAAGAGCACCCCCCCATCCTCCTATAGATCCTGACCCCCATCCCCAGAGTTAATGCGTCTCTGAGGGATTTTTTGATAAACTGCTGTATTAGTCCCTTAAACAGCCAAGGGAAGCTAAAATATTTTCAATCCCATTGGGAGCCTACAGATGGGATGCTGGGAAAACTGGCAAAAGCTGGCGAAGGGTAAGAATTCTCGTGGGTCATTCCTCCTGGATCTCTGTCTATAGTACCCCACAGACAGAGAAAAATAAAATGTTTTTATGCACACTTTGAGAATACCTCTTATATCCAAGTGAAATAAGAGGGAGGGGGACCAGACACAACCCTTCAAAGAGAATATGATATAAACTGGTTAGAACCAACTAGGTCCAAGATGGCAGAAGATCTGACTTCCAGTAGAACTTGAGCCTCATTACGCACTCACTGTGAAACATTAGCATGCTAAATTACATGCCCAACAGGGCCATGACAGTTCTGAGGCAGAAGATAAAAGGCTACAAAGTGGGCAGTGGCCCAAATCCTGGAAATCCTCGCCCCTTTCCCAAAAGAATTGGAATAATCCTCCCACTAGTTAGCCTATGAAATTACCCAGCCCCCCAAAATAACCACCCATTTTCAGAGCCACTCTTGCCTTTTGAGACAGACCATATTCTGTCTACGGAAGGTGTTACCTCTCAAAATAAATCTAGTTCTTGACTATGGCTTTGCTTCCTTACTTAATTCCTTCTGTGCTGAGATATAAAGAATCTGGGCTTCAAACCGCTATGGAAAACAGTATGGAAGTTCCTCAGAAAACTTAATATAGAGATACCATATGATCCAGCAATTCCATTCCTGGGCATATATCCAGACAAAACTGCAATTCAAAAAGATATATGAAGTCCTATGTTCATTGAAGCACTATTCACAACAGCCAAGAAATGGAAGCAACCCAAATGTCCATCAACAGATGAATGGATTAAGAAGATGTGGTATGTATACACAATGGAATACTACTCAGCCACAAAAAAGAACAAAATAATGTCATTTGCAGCAACATGGATGGAACTAAAGACTCTCATACTAAGTGAAGTAAGTCAAAGAGAAAGACAAATACCATATGATATCACATATCTGGAATCTAACATATGGCACAAATAAACCCTTCCACAGAAAAGAAAATCTGGAAGTAGAGAACAGACTTGTGGTGGTCAAGGGGAGGGAGAGGGAATGGTATGGACTAGGAATTTGGGGTTAATGGATGCAAACTATTACCTTTAGAATGGATAAGCAATGAGATCCTGCTGTACAGCACTGGGAACTATATCTAGTCACTTGTGATGGAGCATGATAGAGGATAATGTGAGAAAAAGGAATGTATATGGATATGTGTGACTGGGTCACATCACTGTACAGTAGAAAACTGACAGAACACTATAAACCAACTACAACGGAAAAAAATAAAAATCATTAAAAAAAGAAGATACGGTGCATATACACAACAGAATACTACTCAGCCACAAAAAGAATAAAATAATGCTATCTGCAGCAACATGGATGCCAACTAAAGATTCTCATATTAAGTGAAGTAAGTCAGAAAGAGAAAGACAAATACCATATGATATCACTTATATCTGGCATCTAACATATGGCACAAATGAACCTATCTACAGAAACAGACTCACAGACATAGAGAACAGACTTGTGGTTGCCAAGAGGGAGGAGGGAGAGAGTGGGGTGAACTGGGAGTCTGAGGTTGGTAGATGCAAACTATTACACTTAGAATGGAGAAGCAATGAGGTCCTACTGCATAGCACAGGGTCTCTTGGGATAGACTATGACGAAAGATAACATAAGAAAGGCAGTGTATATGTATGTATGACCAGTAAACTTTGCTGTACAGCAGAAACTGGCCCAACACTGTAAATCAACTATACTTTAATCTTTAAAAATATATGGGAAAAAGAAAAAATCTGAGCCTTAGTAAGTCTTGACACCAGATGAGTGATTTTAATTAAAAGACAGTGCTTGAGTCCCCACCAGTGGGTTCAAGTCCAATCTGAGGTTCAACTGGGTTTAAGTAGCAATTTGAGCTGTGCAGTTGCACAAGGGTTGCTTAATACTGTCAGGAATATTTACTTGCAGTATGTTCTGGCTGAAACCTGATAAGATATTTTAAATAATTCAATAAAATTTTATAAGAAATTTGGCCAAATTGGAAGCTAAAATTCAGAGCCTAATAGGAATTTTTGTAGCTCTTCTCCCATAAACTAAGTATTTTATTACTTATTTTACTTTTAGCTTATTTTATTATTTTAATTTTACCACATATTATATTATTTATCTGTGTGTGATGGAAGGAGTTCTGAAGCCCTTGTAAAGGATTTATGTGTAAATCAACCTATGATGTTGATTTACACATAAATCAACCATAAGTTGCAAGCCAATTACCTGAGGAATTAAAAGCAACTGTCCTTAACTTACAAATATTTGCACAACTAAAAATGCAGCTCTAGAGGCAGTTCAAAGTTCACCTACTCCTTTTTATCAATCCCTAAACCTCCCCTATTTATCTTAAAAGGCTTGTAATTCACATTCCTTCCTTGTGCCTCTGAGATGTAAATTTTAAAATACCAACTTCAGGGAAGTAATCCTTATGAAGAAAAAAAAAAAAGGTTGGGGGTGGTCACTTGCAAGTGAACTTTAGCCAGCTGATGCAAGTATCCTTGACTTATTTCATCTACCAAAAAAACAACTCAGATTCAAATTCTTTTGTAACTAGTAAAACAGAAGCTATAAGGTCAGTGTTTACATCTGTCTTTACGTTTAAGCGTGTCTATCTATATGCAGGAGGTAACATAACTATATGGTATTTTTCTACCTTCAGATGATATTGTAAAAAAGAAAAAAATCAGTTTGTAAAAGAACTCCATTTACCTGGCTTAAAGAAAAGCAAGGGCTTATATAAATTAAATTCTCAGAAATATAACAAGTGAACTGGAGTTTGGTACTTGCCATCTGCCTCTACATGGATTAAATCATGAGCCTCCGCAGCTCCCGACCCGCAGCACCCCCTGAGCGGATTTCTGGGTGCAGACCAAGAGTGAGGCACTCTGCTCTGAGAAAACTGGAAGATCGGGTCTTCAGATGCATATTTTTAGGAGAAGATTTTGGGCCCAAAATCTCATATCTACAGAAACACAAAAATCCATCATGATGACTGATATCGGTGACTAGTAGTAACCTTCACAAGACAGCATTAAACGTCTTTATATTTCCACTTTCCTCTTTGGGGCGGGATTTCAGAGCTGTCTGAAATACTGCCTCCTGGGCTGTAGTTAAGTGGACAAAACAAAAGGTGTCATGGTCATCTGTGAGTGCAGCCACTCCGAGGGCGAGGGCAAAGAGGGGAGCCCTGAGGGAACTCAGGAAAGAAATAAAGAAGACTGGCCCACAGCTGAGGTGCCTATCAAAGGAGTGATTCCAGCAAGCCCACAGGGAGCAAGCAAGCAAAGTTTTTATCAAAGAAAAGCAAAATGCTCCCAGGGCTGCGGGGAAGGGGAAGGAGAGCCCCCTTCTCTATTGTCCTTTAGGGATTTTATCTCTTAAAGGTAGGGAGGGGCACCAACGTGGGGTCCAGAAAGATGTGGTTTTCTCCCACTGGCCTTGCTCAATTACCTCTATCAGTTCTTGTCCAATAGGGGTTTTAGGGTTGGAAATGTCCCATAAGTTTTATGGTTTCTTTGTCCTTTTCTTTTATTAGATTGAGTCACCATTCCTCTCATTCCTTTTCTATCAGTTGAAGAGTGGGCTAGAGATTAGCATTTCCTATGGTAAACAAAGTCTGTGGGGAACGTGCATTTCCTATAATAAAACAAGGCCTGTGGAGGTGTTAATCCCTGGAGCCCTTAAGCCACAAATGTTAATCAATAGCCTTATCAAAGAATGCATCCAAGCCCACGCTCCTACAGGGACTACCGGAGTTACTATTCTGCCTCACTATTGTACACAGCAGGACCTCACTGGTAAACTATTAGTTATTAAAGTTAAAGTTTGTTGGTTTAATCAAAACAGGCATGTCTTGAGAGTTACCAGCGTCAAATACAATACTTTCACTCTGTAATACTTTCGCTTTACCTCTATTACAAAACTGGTCAGCCAGAAAAATAATTTAGGATGCAGACTGTCTAATGTCCCATGAAGTTTTCTGAGTAGTCTTCGTTAAGAACAAATAAATAGATGTTAAGTAGGATAAAAAGGTTTTAGGTGAACTTAAAATAGCTTCCTCAAATCTTTTCGCAACCCGAAACTGGGGAGTTTTGCTAAGTTAAGCTAAATGGTGAACTATGTTAAATTCACTGCATACCCAGATCACTTCCAAATAAGATAAAATACTCAAACATTAATTATTGAACATAGGTTTATCAATTTTTGGCTTCCTTTTACATAAGAACTAAAGGGTTTTAGTTCTATTACTAAAAATATCCTACGTCAAATGAGAAATTCACTGTGAAAAAACACACATTTGTAAAAGTTCTTAAAATATTTATCAATGTGCCAAGCCACAGAAGCCCAGTGAAATAGTTCACAATTGCTTATTTTCACTAGAAATTAAGGTTTTTAAGGGTTAAAAATTCTAATATGTAAAGTAAATGTAAATTCTAATATGTAAATTCTGCTACCAGAAGTAAGAAAAAAAAAGTTATAGAAGATTTATGGAAAAGTAATCTTTTGAAAAGAATTTTATGTATGGGGCAAGCTGGATAAGACTGAATGAATTTGTTATAAGGACTTTTAAAAATAAGCTGTAAAATCTGTAGTATCCTTACATACAACTAATTTTTTTTTCTTCCATTTGCTTTAAGAACAAAGTTTGGCGTTTTTTTTGTTTGTTTGTTGTTAATTGGTCTGCTCCCAAGAAATTGTGAAGGTTTTTCTTTACCTTTTAAGCCGTCTGCCTGGAAAACAAAGATTCTGTGTCTTGTCAAAATAATGTCCTGGGTTTCATGTTATTTTTACCAGGTGTTTCATTATTTATTAAAACTGAATCTTCCCTATTAAAAGAGCTAAGGCATTTGTTAAAACAATTTAACTTTCCGTATTTGTCTTCAAAGTCTTTAATTCTCACTATGATTAGATAGATAACTAAGTATACTTTCACAGTGCCCTAATGTTCCTATTTGACAAAGTGTTTTAAAACCCTTTGATTTCCAGGCCACAGGTGGAATCTGAGCTGCAGCTGCCAGCCTACACCACAGCCACAGCAACACCCTACCTGAGCAGCATCTGTGACCTACACTGCAGCTTGAGGCAACATTGGATTCTTAACCTACAGGTGAGGCCAGGGATTGAACCCACATCCTCATGGGTACTAGTCGGGTTCCTAACCCAATGAGCCACGAAGGGAACTCCCTAAAACCTTTTGATATTTTTGACAAACTTCTCCCAAATTAAATTCTAAATGATGTCTTTTTGAACTTGAGCCAGCTTTGGTATTTTTTCAGAAGGCCCTGGAACTTCTCAAAAGATTTGTCCTCGCTCCTTAAAAAAAGTAAAATATTACACTAATTACACTGATTTGCATGTTAAATTACACAGTAAATATTGTCAAGTAAGTGATGCCAAACCTTTTAAGATTATATTTGTGTTTATATATGCCATGAATAAATGTTCCAGAAATTGTATGAAATGCCTAGAAATACGATATGCCCTAATATAATGTTATCATTTGTAATCCTAGTTACTATATTAAAATGTGTCATATAAATAAGTAAATTACCTTGTCAATGCCATTATAATGAATTCCCATCAAATTCTTTAACAATGGACATTTTAAAAGGTCTTTCGTCATTTACAGACAGTAATTGTTTTATTTTGATGCTTTTACAAAAGTACTTCGTTTTCAAGGAATTTGAGGGAAACACTTTGGACAAGTACAGGTTCCTGATAACTTTAAGATCATAAAGCTGAACTGGGTAAGAATTCCCAGAACTAACAGAGAAATTAGACTCAAACAGAACAAGAACGAAGTGAGACTGAACGAACTGAAATGATTATAATTTTTAGACTTCTGCTTTAAAACACTGCTGGTTCCTTAATGTTTTGTTTTTACAGATTTAAAGAAATCTTTTATCGGAAGTTCCCGTTGTGGCACAGTGGGAACAACCCAACTAGGAACCATGAGGTTGTGGGTTCGATCCCTGACCTCGCTCATTGGGTTAAGGATCCAGCATTGCCATGAGCTGTGGTGCAGGTCACAGAGGCGGCTTGGATCCAGTGTTGCTGTGGCTGTGGTGAAGGCCAGCAGCTGTAGCTCTGTTGAGACCTCTAGCCTAGGAACCTCCACATGCCGTGGGTGCTGCCCTAAAAAGCAATAAGAAACCTTTTATCTTAAGTTATCTAGGACTTAAAGCAATTGGTAAAGTACACCTTTGTAAACAAAGATAAAACATTGACTTTTTCTATCTGTCCCTCCAGAAGACAGAAACTCTTAACTATCCTTTTCATGGCAACATCATTACTTATGTGCATAAGCTCAGGAAGAATCTATTCTCCTTGTAAAAGGACACAACTGAAAATATTGGCTATATTACCAAGGCTTTGACTGGGCTGTCAAATTTGAGGGAAATGTACATAGACTCAGATATGATCAGATAGTTTTAGAGATTTAGGGCTGACTCTTTATGGAGCCCCTTGGAAAAACTGGCCTGGTGTCTTGCTTACAAGGTGCCAGCAAAGCAGCCTTTACAAAGGCCTTCCTGCAATCACTCTTCTTGCTGCCTGTATGTAAACAATCAGGTCAAGCTTCACACAAACAAATTGGTTTTACTGTGATTATCTTTGAAAACAATGGGAGTTCCCGTCGTGGCGCAGTGGTTAACGAATCCGACTAGGAACCATGAGGTTGCGGGTTCGATCCCTGCCCTTGCTCAGTGGGTTAACGATCCGGCGTTGCCGTGAGCTGTGGTGTAGGTTGCAGACGCGGCTCGGATCCTGCGTTGCTGTGGCTGCGGCGAAGGCCGGTGGCCACAGCTCCGATTAGACCCC
>PVHT020000521.1:19761369-19861322 GCA_004024745.2 Catagonus wagneri
AAAAAAAAAAAAAAAAAAAAAAAAAAGAAAACAATGGAGGTGATTATAGAAAGAAAAGTTACGTTGGCACTTTTGTAGGTATCAGATTCTGGTTCTGTTCTTTATCTTTGAGATTTTGTTAATATACCTGTAAACTCGACTGGATCCTGATTTTTTTTTTAATTTCCTTAAATACCTGGTTACAAACCTCCAAACTCACGTTTCCAGTTTTCTCTTATCCTTTTGATTTGGAATCACTAAGAGCAAAGCCTGCCTCTGAATCTCCTTGAAAGGGACTATACCAGCTCCTCCTCACTATCCAATGGTAGCCAAACTGCAGGGACTTGAGTCTTGGATACAGAGATCACAGCTGGAGAAGGTTCCACCTGACATCTGGTCCTAGACAGTCGCTGAGACCTCCAAATCAAACTGACTAGGAAGATAAGTAATTAGCATTGAGTTAGACCATTTCCTCTCAAGACACCAGATCAAGACTTCGCATTTTAACTGAACATGAAAACTTTTCTTCATCTCTCCTTCCTTTACTTTGGTATCAGCCTAAAAAGCTAACACCATCATCCCTATCTCCCAGGTTATTGCTAAGGAGGAGGAGGGTAGCTTTTCAAACTGTCACCAAAAATACCCTGATCTGTCCCATCTCTGGTTAATAATTCCAAACTTGGGGAACGTTGCATGTAGCCTCCACACACAGAAAAAGGGACACAAGGCAAGGGAAGCCAGAATACAACTGCCTGTGTGGTCTATAGATCTTCAAGATTTTATTGACCTCTACAGCTGTCACCCTCTCAGTTCTGAGCCACAGATTCATTGTGAGAATTACCAGGAAGCATTTACAATTCTGACTCTCTTCCTTTGACAAGGTCCTACAACCCGGGGTAGGAGTAAATGTAAATAAGGTATGATGGGGAACCTCTCCTTAACTCCTGAAAGTATTGTGGAATCTGCTAAGGCAATAACTGCGCAACAAAGATCCTCTGACTCTCTGGCCAAACTTATTCTTAGGAAGATGACAGCCCTTGGTTACCTTTTAGCTGAGCAAGGAGGTATCTGTGCTGTGACCAACACCACTTGCCATATCTGGATTAACACTTCTGGGGAAGTCAAAACAACGGCATAAGATCACTAAACAAATGCCTTGCCTTCAAAAGTGACTTATTTGATTTTGATTGACTGGGGTCCTGGGGACCTTGGCTCCAGTGTACTCCAGACACTGGGAGTTATCCTGCTTATAATAATCATAATGGGCTCCCTGGTGCATTGTATTTTCTCAAAAGCTCTAACTGTGGATTTGCAGCCACTAATCACCAACAAATGACCCACCAAAAAACACTGTAGACCCAAAGTTATGACCAAAAAATATTAGAGACTCAGCAAAAAATGTTACAACCAGTGAATGTCACACAGAGGATCAGTAAAAGCTCCAGAACTACATAATGGTAGCTGAGAGTGGTACTCATGACTTAAATTCTGATCTCATCTCTCAAGCTGAGAGTCTGATCAAAAGGGGGAAATAGTTAAAAAGAGAGAGTCTGATCAAAAGGGGGAAATAGTTAAAAAGAAATAACAGCCCCAAAAGGGAGTCACTTGTGCTAAGCCCCAAGTCAGCAAACCAAGACTTAATCATAGCCTAACTGCAGTTTCACGCCCCCCCCCCCCCAAGAATGTAACCTTTAAACAGTCAACCTGGAATTACCTGGTCAGCACTAGTGAGGCATTCTGCTAACAGGCCCTTCTGTTCCCCTCCAGAGAGTTACTTTGTTTGAAACAATGCATTCTTCGGTAATAATTTCCTTTTTCTGTCTCCTTTCCACCCTTAAAAGCTTTCCTTTCCTACAGGTCAGCAAAGCTCTTTATTGCACAATGGGATACTGCCTGATTCAGGAAGCCTCTAACAGAGCCAGTCAAATCTTCACACTTATTCAGTTCAGCTTTGGTTGTTTAATACTGGCAACCAGAAAACCAGATTCGATGTACGAACTGTCTCTGAACACAATTTGTAAGATGCCTCGAATTTTAAAATCTTACTTTCCATTGCTACCAATTATGCCAGAGATATTTCCTGTCTTTCCCATGGGCAGTAACTTGAAACAAAGTCTCCAGAACCAAACTAACCACTGTTCCCTGAAGAAGCTTAAAATATTGCTGAAAGTCATTTTAAGTCAGGTAGAAGAAATGAAACAAGAATGCCATACGATGGACACAAATCTACAATTTCAGCCAGCACTACATTCGTGCCAAGACCAAACATCCTGTGTACCATGCAATAAGTGACTGAAGTGATTCAAGTGATTCCCCTAGAATAAGCTTGAAAGCTATCACCCTGTGGTTTCAATATGGAATGCGATGCTTGTTAGGCCAATTTCAGCAGCTTTGCTGGGGAAACAAACTGACGAATATCTATCCAGGAAGGCAGAAGCAAAATTTGCTAAATTGTTTAATGCCACAGAAGACTTCCAGAGAACACCTTCTAGGTGCCTTAGTGGATAAATGCTCAGGGGCGCCACTAACTGGGCAGAGAGCAGATGGCACACTAAGCTCCTCCTAAGGAGGAGAAGACATGCCCGGTGCAACCCTTCAGCAAGCCAGCTCCGCTTCCAAACACAAATGCTAGAGTTCGCCTCCACACTAGACAGTTCTGCAAGGGAGTTCAATGAATAATGCAGGGAACCGGGTCTGGTGGTGCGGCTGGAATCATCAACAAACTGCTCCCATCTATAAAGACTGATTCCAAATGTGGCAAGTGGAAGGCTTTTATTTATTTTTCCTGTTGTTTTATTATGTTTTTGTTTTTGGTTTGTTTAAGGGTAGGCACAGACAGCACCAATATTTTACTGTCTTTCTTCGAAGAACACCAAATGCGGCCTCAGCATTAACATACACATTAGCTTGAGCTGATCTGCTCTCACAGTGGAGACTCCAGTTTCCCACCAGCGAGAGCAGCCCTGAATTAGAGCACACTAATGGGCGTCTTAATGAAGTTTTGCAGTGGAATTGGTCGTATTAAAAAAACCCACCAAGGAGTCAGATCACTGTGGGCTGATTTCAGTCTTCTGCCCCTCTCCCACCCCAATATGAAAGCAACTAAAGCCGGACTCAGGAGCACCTGCCTTGTGGGCCTGGGAATGTAACAGGGTAGGGAATTGTTCTTGTCCTGAAATATGTTCCTAAACCCTGGTCATGCGCTCCACACTTGCCCTGTGTGTCCTGTCGTCCTGCTCCAGCCACTGACCTGCACACCCTGGTGACCCCAGCAGCCCCACCAGCTGGGGTCCCAGGCAGGAGAAGGAGGGGAAAGAGGAAGCAGGAGGGGTGGGGGAGGGGGTCCTCCCCAGAGCATCAAGGAGCTGGAGATGGCAGCCAGGGATGAAGCCTTGCGACTGGCCAGGTCGTCAGATGCTAACCGGTGCAGAAAGAACTACTTGGCATCTTTGGGAAATGTGCGCAAGTGCAGCTTGCATCAATCAGCTGAAGGCCGAGAGAAAAATAAATCCCTGCACTTTGACTTATGTGGCCCTGGCTGCCAGCTCTGCCTCAGCCAGATGGGGCTGTCCCAGAGGGACAGGGACCCCTGTGAGTGGGGTGACTCCCCTTCAGGTCTCAAAAGTTCCTGGACGAGAAGGGAGGAAACTGGGGGCTAGCGGAAGGCCAGGGGACAGGGATCCCTGGTTATCCTGGCTGGAGGTGAGGTGGGGGGATGTGCCCCCTCTGAGGGCCCAAGGAGAGCACAGGAGCAGCCGGGAAAATGGTGGGGTGCAATACCTCCGGGAGGTTGAGGCAGTCCCTGGTGTATTACTTACTTATTCACATAGGAGCTGCCTGAGTATTAAAAGGCGCCAAAATAGCAAAACAGTGCAAAGACATTGATATATTTTGTTCCATCTCAGAGGGTCTATGAATGGCCTTCTGGCCCCACCCGCAGCCCACCCTGACAGCAGGATCCAGGACAGTCCCAGCCATCGGTGGCCACGGCTGCCCCCCAGCCCAAGTTAATGACACACCTTTGAGATCTATGGAAATCAGCGTCTCCCAGAACTGTCTCTGCCATTGTTAAGAGTCAATAAACACGATTTTGCAGATTATTCAAATGAATACAGCTAGATTAAGAGGATTATTCCAGTTTGGAATAGCGAACACTGTTTGGTAATCATGTAATAGGCATCCAATTTCCTACTAAATTGCCTCTGAAAGCCTCATCTGCATGGCAGGCTGTCTGTTTTGCAAAACAGGCTGTTCTTTCTGAGAAACCTGCAGAAGTGTCTGAGTTCCCCCACCCCTATCCCCTGTCCTTTTACCTTCCCTGTGGAAATGTAGCTATTCTTCTTCCAAACTTCTTCCGAAAGGACTGGGGACTTCCCTCCTGGGCAGAGCCAAGCAGACCAGGCTGCCTCAAGAATGGGGCAGGGAATCCCAGGCCCAACCCTGCTCCCCGCTCTGAACTCCACCTTCCCCTGACTGGGTAGATCTCCGGGTTTTCTAGGAAGAGAGTAAAGCCCAAGGTATGGTCTACACCATCTCTTGCTTCAGAAAAATCCTCTTTGTAAGGACTATTCAGTGGCTTGTGTATGGGGTGGCCTTCAGCAGTGAGTGTTCTTCACTGGTTTGTCTGATAAGCAGCTAAATGCTTTCTGACAGTCTGTTTGACTTAGAAAGTAATGCTCAGGGCTTTCAGGGGACATCTTTCCTCTAACATTGCGAAAATAAACTGTTCTCTGATCGCAGCTCTCCCGGGCCTCCATTCTAGCCATCATGCCCCTTTCCTTCTGCAAAGAAGCCAAGCCCTTTGACTTGGGATCCTGACAGAGATGAACAAACCTGACTCCATGTTGAATCTATTCCTTTAGCTGTAACCCTTCTGCTCTGTTGCCTGTGCTTAGTCATCCTGGCTCTGTACCTTTTGTAAAAGCACGGTGCCTATAGCCCGAATTATATGGGAAAGCCCATTCTCAAGGTGCTGGTCTTTAAAGGTTTATCACTTCTCCATTCATATAGAGATTAAAAGTTGCAGAACAGAGAATAACATTTGTCTTATTGGAGGTTTACAGGAACACTGTCAGACCTATGTGGAAAGCTGCAAGAACAAAGGATTCCAGCACGAAGAAGTCTGCAACAACCAGCCATACCCAATCCCCTTTAGTATAAAAGAATCTTAACACAGATAAGATGCTTCTTTGGGACACTAGTCCATCATCTTCTTGGTCTGCTGGCTTTCTGAATAAAAGTCACTATTCATTGCCCCAAGAACTTGTTTCTCAATTTATTGGCCTGTTGTGCAGTGAGCAGTACAAGCTTGTTCTCTGTAACAGGACTGATGGGCATTGTCCCTCCAGGTTCAATCAAGTCCAGCCTGTCCTTAAAAAGCCACCAAACTTCATCCCCCTCCCCAGCCCCCAAAAAATCTCAGCTGCCTGTGGCAATTTAAAAACCTATTCACAAATTCCTTGTCACTTTCTCCCTGGAATGGTGTGGGCTCTGTCTTTCCCCTCAATGACTGACTTGTTATTATTGGAAGGCCCAGCAGTGACCTCTGAGGCTTGATCAGAAAGGGCCACATAGTTTCTGCCTGCACAGAGAGGCCATTGCTGTGCTCCGGTTAAACAGCCTCAGCTGACGTTTCACTGGCAGAGAATATTAATTGTTAGATGTGTAACGGAGCAGGACCCTCTGTGCCCTTCCCGGGACAGATCCAGCCCCCACAAGCTCTGCTTTAGCTCCTCTCAGAAGTACCTAGATAATAGTGCCTGATGTGCATTTCCTGAGTTGTTTAACAGATGCTAAAAAACCCACCAAAGGGAATTAATTAATTGCTAGATGATCATGAGCATGGAACCCCCAGGCCTCCTGGAGCCTAAAGATTGATGATGTTAACCCCTGTGATACCGCCCTGTTTACTCACCATCAATCAACCAGAGAACTGTGCCCCAGTTGATCACATACCCCATGACCCCTGTCCCTCATCTTGCCTTTTAAAAGGTTTTCCTGAAACCCATCGGGGAGTTTGGGTGTTGTGAGCACTAGCTACCCTGGACTCCTTGCCTGGCACTTTGCAATAAATGCTGCACTTTCCCTCACCTGGTCCGGTAACTGATGTGTGAATGAAGACACCTCCAGGTGATTCCAACCGCCAGGGATCAGGTCACCTCCAGCCATCAAGTCTTCCTGCTGGAAGTCTCAGACATAAAGGAACAGAGATAGGCCGTTCAGGCTGTGCTCTGTCCTGATTCCTAACCCATCTAATTCCTTGACAAAGTAAAATGGACCCAGACTTAATCAGCCACTAAAGTGTCAGGGTGGCTTGTTATGAAGCAATGACAACTAAGACATTCTCAAACCCTCCTTCTCCCCCATCATTCTTCTTGCTCAGAAGCCTTCGGCCCCTCTGAATTCGGGGAGTACCGTAAGGACTGTAACCTTAACTGGCAGGTTGAGTTGTTCTTACAACAGCCTCTTTTAGGGGTAGATTAAGTGTGCCCAACTTTGGGGGACTGGCAACACTTCTTTCCGCGGGGTGAATGTTGTCAGGATCTCCGGTTGGAAGAAGCGATTGCTAGAGGAAAAGTTTAGGAGCTTAAAAACTTTTGACTCACAGTAAAGGGATGCATTTTATCTTATCACCCAGTAAACAAACACCAGGCATGCCTGACTACACTTCAGGAAACCGTAACACTTCTGAAGAATTATGATCTTCTCATTAATTTCACTCCCCACCCCCCAGTACTTGTTGTGAATCACTAAATCAATTTCACAACTCACCAGTGGGATGCAACCCACAGTTGGAAAAGTACTAAAGTAGGGTGGTCAGAGAGAGGTATGAGAAGCCGGCCCAGCTAGACAGGTGTTGTCAACCAGCCAGCTCACTCCTATGCTGGGACTCCCAGCTAACTGGGCTCCCAGGCCTCTAGATGCTTGGTTCACTTGACCTTGAGATCTGTTGATGATCCCCTCGGCTCTGTGAGGTTGTGAGGGTAGGCTGGCCAAGTCCAGCCATTTGGTCTACATTTTTCTTCTCCAACTCTGGTCTGAACTGGAGAACAGAGCCAGCAGAGACTTAGGAGCTCACAAGAGTGGCTGGAAGACTAGGCTTCACGCAGAATTGAAATAAAACCCACCCGAAAGGCAAGTTGCAAATCACTTAAGAATTACATTGTGCCATTTCTTCCACATAGAATTGTGAATCAAAAATCCCTAGCTCATTCTCGATGTTAAACACTGAAGTCTGGTACTGAGGCGGAAATGTGGTCTTTATTCAGAATCTACAAGACAGCCTCACTCCTGAATGTCCCCTCCCCTGAGCATCTGGCCCCTCTGAGGTGACTGCCTGGAGACAAACTCATTTCCTCCTCCTTCCCCTCCCCCTCCTCCATTCCCTCCTCCCTCATCACCTGTAGCTTTGATTCACCCGAGCATGGTCACCTGCAGATGGTGTGTAACAGGCCCTGTGGACAGAGGGCTGGCCCCATCCCCAGCACACCTGTCACTTAATCACCTGCTCAGATGTCTGCCAGGTGACTCCTAGAGCAAGAAGCAAAGCCAATCGGCAGTATATCGCCTAACCACTAGGCCACCCGTCTCAGCTTGTTGGAATCATTTTTGTGTTTTGAAACACCTGTAGGAAATGGCGCCACAGTCATAGAAGAATTCAGTGAGACAGGAGTTCATTCCACACATGTTTTTGTTTGGATAACTAGTTAAAAAAAAGAATTATTCCCACAGAAGATGGGCCCTGGGAGTGCCAGACGCCATTGGTCCCTTCATAAAAGCTGCTCAATGGTGATAATTCCTCCCCTGAAAAGGGCAGCTCTGAAAAACAATTTGGTTTTTTAAAAATATTTTTGCCTCCTTCCAGTATGTTAGAGAATCAGTTTCTCTTGCCCAGGGGCCTCAGGGCCTCACTCCCTAATGATCCAAACTGTCTTTCCCTGGGCAGAAGACCTGACTAGACATTTTTCCAGTTAAGACATACAGATGGCTAACAGGCACATGAAAAGATGTTCAACATCACTAATCATCACGAACGCAAATCAAAACAATGACATCACCTCACACCTGTAGAATGGTTATCATCAAAAAGTCTACAAATAACAAATGCCGGCAAGGATGTAAAAAAAGGGAATCCTCCTATACTGTTGGTGGGAATGTAAGTTGGCTCGGCCACTATGGAAAATATATAGGTTCCCCAAAAAACTAAAAAAAAAAGAAAAGAAAAAAAAATAGAACTACTAAGTGATCTAGCAATTCCAATTCTGGGTACATATCCAAAAAGTGATAACACTAATTCAAAAAGATATATGCACCCCAATGTTCACAGCAGCATTATGTACAATCATCAAGGTATGGAAGCAAACTAAATGTGCACCAACAGCTAAATGGATAAAGAAGATGTAATACTCATCAATAAAAAGAATGAAATCTTGCAATTTGAAGCAACATGGATGGATTTGGAGGGCCTATTGCTAAGTGAAACAAGAGAGAGTAAAATAAATACTACATGATACCACTTATATTTGGAATGTAAAAAATAAAACAAACTAGTGAATAAAACAAAAAAAGAGCACACTCACAGATGTAGAGGACAAACTAGTGGTTACCACTGGGGAGAGAGAAAGGAAGGAGGGGCAATATAGGGGTAGGAGGAGAGAGCATTATTGTGAAATTATATAAAATCATATGTGTCAAATTTCTGACACTGTAAAGCACTAAGGAATTTAAACTGTTTCAATAAATAAATAACTATTTAATATTTAAAAGTCTATGAATAACAAATATTGACAAGGATATGGAGAAAAGGAAAGAAACCCTCCAACACTGTGTCAGGATTATAAACTGGTGTAGTAGCTATGGATAACGGTATGGAGGTTCCTCAAAAAACTGAAAAGAAAACCACCAATGATTCAGCAATTCCACTCTTGGGTATATAACCAGAAAAAATAAAATCACTAATTTAAAAAAAGGGAATATTAGCCATAAAAAGGATGAAACTGGGAGTTCCCATTGTGGCACAGTGGAAACGAATCCGACTAGAATTCATGAGGATGAGGGTTCAGTCCCTGGCCTCACTCAGTGGATCGAGGATCCAGCGTTGCTGTGAGTTGTGGTATAGATTGCAGATGTGGAGATTGGATTAAGATGGCAGAATAGAAGGACTGGAGCTCAACTTCTCTCCAAAAAAAAACAGCAAAACTACAACCAAATTCCGAGCAACCTTCAACTGTAAACTTTCAGAAAAGATATTCTGCTCCAGAAGACAAAGAGGAGACCACATCGAGAGGTAGGAGGGGTGATTACACGATACAAGCAACCCCATACATTACGGGTGGGAAGCCCCACAGACTGGAAAGTAACTGCATCACAGAGACTCAGCTACAGGACTGAGAGTTCTGAGCCCCATGTCAAAATCCCACGCCTGGGGAGCGGGCACAAGGAGAAAGAGCCCCTGGAGCATCTGGCATTGAAGCCCAGCAGGGCTTGTGTGCAGGAGCTCCACAGGACTAGGGGAAACAGAGACCCCATTCTTGAAACGCACACACAAACTTTCACATGCACTGGGTCCCAGGACAAAGCAGTCTCCATTGGAATCCGAGTGGAACCTGACTCCAATTCTTGGAGGATCTCCTGGGAAAACAGGGGTGACTGTGACTTGTGGTGGGGGAGGGGCATTGGAGGTGAAGCTTTCAGGAACATTCATCAGCCTGCTTTTCTCTGGAGGTGGCCATTTCTGGGAATATCTCATCCCTCCCATCAGCGCCAAGAAACCCCAGGCCAAACAATAAGCCAGATGGGATCTCAGAACCACCCATCAGTAAACAGGAAGCCTAAAGACTCCTCAGGCACACAGCCAGCCTCTAATCTCATCCAGAGACAAAGCCCTACCCATCAGAGGGAGAGGAAACAACCCCACCTACCAGGGAGCAGGCATCACTACCTCCCATTAGGAAGCCTACAGCAAGCCCCCTCCATACCAACTTTAGCCACAGGGGAGGAAAACACCTAAACTAAGAGAGGCTACAACTCTACTGTTGGCAAAAAGTATAAAAACCACACCAAAAACCTATAAAAATGAAAAGACAGAAAACTATAACTCAGATAAGGGAGAAAGACAAAATCCCAGAAAAACAGCTCAGCAATGAGGAGATTATCAGCCTCCCAGAAAGAGACTTTAGACTGTTGATGCTGAAGATGATGCAAGGCATTGGAAATAGACTGGAGGCAAAGATTGATCATTTACAGGAAACACTGAGCAAAGAAATACAACATGTAAAAATTAAACAAGAAGAGATGCAAAATACAATCACTGAAATAAAAAATTCATTAGAAGCAGCCAATAGTAGAATACAGGAGGCAGAAGGATGAAAAAGTGAGGTGGAGGACAGATTAGTGGAAATCACTATAGCAGAAGAGAAAAGAGATAAAAGATTGAAAGGAAATGAGCAGAGTCTCAGAGAACTCTGGGATAATCTTAAACACACCAACATCCGTATTATAAGGGTGCCAGAGGGAGAAGAGAGAGAGAAGAGGACAGAAAAAATATTCCAAGAGATTATAGCCAAAAACTTCCCTAATATGGGAAAGGAACCACTCACTCAAATTCAGGAAGCTCAACAAGTACCATATAAAATAAACCCAAGGAGGAACACCCCAAAACACATATTGATCAAAATGACCAAAATTAAAGACAAAGAGAAAATCTTGAAAGCAGCTAAGGAAAAGAAACAAATGACATACAAGGGAACCCCTATAAGGTTTTCATCAGATTTTTCAGCTGAAACTCTGCAGGCCAGAAGGGAGTGGCATGATATACTAAATGTGATGAAAGAGAAAAACTTCCAACCAAGATTACTTTATCCAGCAAGGCTCTCATTCAGATTTGAAGGAGAGATCAAAACCTTTACAGATAAGCAAAAGCTAAGAGATTTCTGCAACACTAAATCAGATTTACAAAAAATCCTAAAGGAACTTCTCTAGGCAGAAAAGAAAAGGCCACAACCAGAAACAAAAACACCACAAATGACAACGCCCATCAGTAAAGGCATATATACAGTAAAGATACTAAATCATCCATGCACAATTATGCTACCAAAATCAGAAATTATGAGAAGTGAGCACAAATGCAGGTCACTGGAGAAGCACATGCAATTAAGAAACCAACAACTTAAAACAATCTCATCTATATACACTCCTATATCAAAACTTCGGGGTAACCGCAAACCAAAAATCTACAATTGATACACAAACAAGAAAAATCAACTCAAATACAACATTAAAGATAGCCATCTTGTGAGAGGAGACAACAAGAGAAAAAGGGAAGAAAAAAGTGCAACAAAAACCTCAAACAGTTAACACAATGGCAATAAGAACATATATATCAATAATTACCTTAAATGTTAATGGACTGAATGCCCCAACCAAAAGACATAGACTAGCCGAATGGATACAAAAACAAGACCCATATATAGGCTGTCTTCAAGAGACCCACTTCAATTCTAGAGACACATACAAATTGAAAGTGAGAGGATGGAAGAAAATATTCCATGCAAATGGGAATCAAAAGAAAGCCGGAGTAGCAATACTCCTATCAGACAAAATAGATTTTAAAATGAAGAACATTTTAAGAGACAAGGAAGGGCACTATATAATGATCAAAGGATCAATCCAAGGAGAAGATATAACAATTTTAAATATCTATGCAACCAACACAGGATAACCACAATATATAAGGCAACTGCTAACCTTAAAAGGAGAAATCAACAATAACACCATCATAGTGGGAGATTTTAACACCCCCCTTACATCAATGGACAGGTCATCCAGACAGAAAATCAATAAGGAAACACAGGCCCTGAATGAAGCTTTAGATCAGATGGACTTAATATTTATAGGACATTCCATACAAAAGCAACAGAATACACATTCTTCTCAAGTGCGCATGGAATATTCTCTAAAATTGATCACATCCTGCGCTGCAATTCAAGCCTCAGAAACTTTAAGAAAATTGAAATCATTTCAAGCATCTTCTCGGACCACAATGCTATACAACTGGAAATCAACAACAAGAAAACAATGGCCAGAAATACAAATACGTGGAGACTAAACAATACGCTACTAAACAACCAATGGATCACTGAAGAAATCAAGGAGGAAATTAAAAAATACCTAGAAGCAAATGACAACAAAGACACGACACTCCAAAACCTCTGGGATGCAGCAAAAGCTGTTCTAAGAGGAAAGTTTATAGCAATACAAACCTACCTCAGGAAATAAGAAAAAGCTCAAATAACCTAACTTTACATCTAAAGCAGCTAGAGAGGGAAGAACTGACAAGACCTAAAGTTAGCAGAAGAAAAGAAATCATAAAGATCGGAGCAGAAATCAATGAAATAGAAACGAAGAAAACCATAGAAAAAATCAATGAAACTAGATTGCAGATGTGGCTCAGAACCTGAGTTGCTGTGGCTGTGGTGTAGGCCAGCAGCTATAGCTCTGATTAGACCCCTAGAATGGGAATTTCTATATGCTACAGGTGTGGCCCTAAAAAAAAAAAAAGATGAAACAATGCTACTTGCAGCAACATGGATGGACCTAAAAATTGTCACAGTGAGTGAAGTAAGTTAGAGAAAAACAAACATCGTATGATATCACTTATATGTGGAATCTAAAAAAAACAGTTTACAAATGAACTTATTTGCAGAGCAGAAACAGACTCACAAACTTTGAAAACAAGCTTATGGCTACCAAAGAGGACGGGTGGTTGAAGGAAGGGTGGACTGGGCCTTTGGCATTGGCTTATGCACACAGAGGTATACAGAATGATTGGCCAACAAGGGTTATTGTATTAAATAAGGAACTCTACCCAAAATTCTGTGATGGTCTATGTGGGAGAAGAATCTGAAAAATAATGGATGTGTGTACATGTATTACTGAATCACTTTGTTGTACAGCAGAAATTTCACAACCTTATAAATCAACTATACTTCAATAAAATTTCTTTAAAAAATCAAATAAATTTATTAAAAGATACATGCACCCTAACATTCATAGCAGCACTACACACAACAGTCAAGACATGGAAGCAACCCAAACACCCATTAACCAATGACTAGGTAAAGATATGGTATATATACAGTGGCATATTACTCAGCTATCAAAACCAAAATTCTGCTATTTGCAGCAAAGTGGATGAATCTATAGAACATTATGCTTAATGAACTAGGTCAGAGAAAGACACTGTATATCACTTATATGTGGAACCTAAAAAATAATACAAGTGAGTACATATGAAAAACAGAAATGGACTCTGACATAGAAAGCAAACTTGTTGTCACCAAGGGGGAGAGGGAAGGGGGAAGGACAAACGAGGGGTAACGGTACAAAGTACTATGTGTAGGATAAATAAGCAATGAAAATACATTGTAGAGCACAGAGAATTATAGCCATTATCTTGTAATAAGTTATGATGAAGTATAACTGCAAAAATACTGAATCAGTATATTCTACACCTGAAGCAAATATATCATAAATCAACTCTACTGCACTTTAAAAAAAAAGGCATTTCCCCATGAATACTGGAAGTCAAGTCCTGGGGGCTGAGGGGTCAGTATCTGCCTCAGGCATTTGATTCTAGTTTCATGGACTTTGTTTGACATGGAGAGCAGTTGAAAGACGTAGGGAAAGCGGTATTGAGAGACGAA
Organism: Catagonus wagneri; assembly: GCA_004024745.2. Lineage (NCBI taxonomy): Eukaryota > Metazoa > Chordata > Mammalia > Artiodactyla > Tayassuidae > Catagonus > Catagonus wagneri. Next base: position 19,775,052 of record PVHT020000521.1, read on the forward strand.
ACCTAAGGCAATTGAAACTTAACGCTCCCTTCTCGTTTCTGTAACATCGTTTGCTTGCTAAGTATCAGTTGTGACAGTGTTTCGCAACAAAGGGTCAATAAAACCGGCCAAGACAAAACAGGCTACCATTTAGGAAATTTTCCATCCCCCCCAGGTCTGCAACTTTCAAAAGTCCCGCGCGCGCCAATTATAGCCAGTCACTAACCGCCACATCTGCTTCTGTAAACCTGCTTGCTTGCTGAGTATGGATCCCGCGATCTCAGGCCAATCATATAGCAGACGGTGTCCCAATTCAAATATCAGCCAATGGGCGTCCCTCTCCTTTGGAAACCTCCCCTAAGCCCCCGATTTGTTTGTGTGTGCCCATAAAAACCCTGTACTCGCTGCAGTCGGGACCTCTTTGCGTCACCGGTAACGAGTGCGCAGGGGTCCAGGTTCAAACCTGCAATAAAGGACCCTTGCCGTTTTGGCTTTGACTTTTGACTCTGGTGTGCTCGTTGCGAGGGGGTCTCGCGACCGCGGGCATTACAGTATGAGTAAAGATAATGATGTCACCAGCCAAACGGTCTGTTTTTGTCCCCGAGTATATTTTAAAATATCTGGAAGGCCTTCCAAAGCCATCAGATGGCTTCTGGAACTCGTGGACCAATTTAGTGTTCGGTCAAATTTGACCAAAATTGTTCTCCCCCTAAAAGGAAAAATCCTGATAGCCCTATAAAGACTCCCAACTGAGTACTGTGTCAAATGGAAATAAATACCTCGTAGAGGATTTAAAGGTTTCCTGCTAACTGGCCTTTCTCGCTCTTGTCTCCTGTAAAATCAAGGTGATTAAACAAAATGAAGCCCACAGAGAGAAAAGTCACTGCACAACTAAGATACTCAGTGAATCTTCATAAAAAAACTGCTCTGCCTCAGAGGTTTTCCCAACCACTACCACTGTTGGTTTTTTTTTTTTTTTTTTTAATCTTTACACTACTTTACAGGAGAGGTCAATTTTGCTGCTAATTTTCAACATGCCTGATCAGAAGGAATAATCACAAAGCTGAATTTGGATACCCCATCCTGCACTTGGTTCTAACACCTGGCTTGAGATGTGGTTGAACTTCTCTACAGCTAAGGTGTACCCAGTTCTCTGCACCATGGCCAGTTACTGTGATGAAGTATACAGAGAAACATGCTTTCACTTTCTAAAGATGATGTGTCTGACCCACAAGAGAAACATGAATTGGTGAAGTTGACTGACCACTTCCCAGCTACCTACACTTTCCTGCTCAACGTCTCTATACCCAACAGAACAAATCCATGCTGAGAGGAAACAGTTCCTGTCCTGGGAAAGCTTTTTAGGATGGGAGGTAAGGACAATCCAAAATTCATTAGTGCTGTTCCTTTTTCCAACCAAGGCAACAAAACAAATACTTCATGAGTGGTAAGCACTAGGTTACTAACAATTCTGAAAAATTTTACTTGCATTTCACAGATAAAACTACTAAAGACTTTATGCAACTGTTCTAGAGCCACACAGGTAATACATTTAATAGAGGTCAAAGCCAAAATATGGGATGCCACTGAATCCCATATTTTTAATCATTTTGCTAACATCACCTATTGTAAAACTCCCAATTTCCAAAAGCTCAATCAATAGAAATTAATTAATTTACTTAATTGATTTTGATCTAAAAGGAATGAAGCTAATGTTTTAGTAGGAGACCAAAACTCTAGCTATTTTATAACCAGTAATCCCAATATCACATAAACCTTAGGTCTTGTCCCAGGAAACCCAGTCACTTCAGTCCCTTCTTCTCTGAGTATTCATATTTAAGAATTCATATTTAAGAACAATTAAGAAATAAAACGTATTTTATACTAACAAAGGCTTTATTTCAGGATAAATCAGAGTAAAGAAATTACATAATTTCAGAGAAGATTCCAAAAAAGAGTTGTTCAAAAATTCAATGAAAATTCACTATTTAATCAACTAAGTCTAACAGATCACCTCCTCATATAATTAAAATACCAAAGACCAGCAGCTAACAGCAAAATCTGTGAAGCAAAAACCGATAGAATTAAAAGGAGAAACATACAAATCCAGAGTTATAGTTTGAGGTTTCAACACCCGTCTCTCAACAATTAATAGAACTGGAGAGAAAATTATCGAGAGTAATTCAACAGTACCATCAAACAAGATCTAATCCAAACTGATAAAACACTCCACTCGATGACAGCTGAATATATTTTCTTTTTAAGTTCCCATAGAACAGACCAAAAATAATCCATATCCTGGGCCAAAAAACAAGCCTCAACAAATTTAAAAGAGCTGAAAGTACGTAGGGTTTCTCTGACCACAATGAAATCAAACTAGGAATCAGTAATAGAAAGATAACAGAAAATTCTCCATTACTTGGAAACTAAACAACACACTTCCAAATAATCCATGGGCCAAAGAGGAAATCTTAAGAGCAATGAAAAAAAAAAAACAAAAACACTGATTGAACTGAAAATGAAAAAAGAGCATATCAAAATTGGCAGGACAGAGCTAAAGCAGTACTGAGAAGAAAATTTATATTATCAAAAAACATACATTAGAAAATAGGAAAAATCTCAAGTTAGTAATCTAAGTTTCTACTTCAACAACCAAAAATTTAAAAAAAGCAAAAATAAACCCTAAGCAAACAGAATGGAGGAAGTAATAAAGAGAAGAAATAAATGACATTGAAAATAGAAACATAATAGAGACAATGAAACATTGCTGGTCCTGTGAAAATATCAATAAAATTGATGAACTTCTAGCAAGACAAAAGAAAAATTGAAAAACACAAATTACCAACAGTAGGAATGAAACGGGATATTATTACAGACTTTGCAGACATCAAATGGAAAATAAGAGGCTACTACAAGTGATTCTATACAATATAGTTAACAACTTAGATGAAACAGACCAATTCCTCAAGAAACATAAATTACCACAATTCACCCAAGAGGAAATATTATTTTAGTAGTCCTATAACTTTAAGGAAATTAAATTTGTAATTTTAACACTTTCCAAAAAAGAAATATACATAACCACATGATTTCACTGGAGAATGTCACTGAATGTTTAAAGAAGAATTAACAGCAATTCTACAGAAACTTTTCCAAAGAAGAGAAGAAGATGGAACACTCCTCAGCTCATTTTGAGATATATATCACTCTGATACCAAAATCAGAAAAAAAGAGTGTATAAAACAAACGAAAACCTAAAGATCGATACCAGTCATGTAATACAGGTGTAAATATCCTTAACAAAACGTTAGCATATAAAATCCAGCAATATGGAATTCAGCAAATTACACACCATGACCAGTGTTTCATTCCTGGATGCAAAGCTAACTGAGAATCACACCAAATTAAAATCAGTTAGTGTGATTCCGGGCATGTGTCTGGACAAAACTATAATTCAAAAAGATACATGTACCCCTATGTTCATTGCACCACTATTTATAGCCAAGACATGGAAACAACCTAAATGTCCATCAACAGATGAATGGATTAAGAAGATGTGGTACAGAAATATAGATCAGTGGAACAGGATAGAAAGCCCAGAATTAAATCCACCCATCTATAGTCAACTAATCTATGACAAAGGAGGCAAGAATATACACTGGACAAAAAACAGCCTCTTCAGTTAAGATGTGCTGGGAAAACTGGCCAACTACATGTAAAAAAATGAAACTAGAACACTTCCTAACACCATGCACAAAAATAAACTCAAAATGGATTCAAGGTCTGGATATAAGACCAGATACGATAAAACTCTTAGAGGAAAACATAGGCCAAACACTCTCTGACATAAATGATAGCAACATCTTCTCAGATCCATGTGTCAGAGTAAGGACAATAAAAAGAGAAATAAACAAATGGGACTTCATTAAACTTCAAAGTTTCTGCATAGCAAAGGAAACCCTAAACAAAACGAAAAGACAACCCACAGAATGCGAGAAAATATTTGCAACTGAATCAACTGACAAGGGATTAATCTCCAAACTTTAAAAACACCTCCTGTAGCTCAATACAAAAAAAAAAAAAAAAAAAAAAAACCATCAAAAAATGGGCAGAGGATCTAGGCAGACAATTCTCCAAAGAAGACATGCAGATGGCAAAGAAACATATGAAAAGATGTTCAACATCGCACCTCATTAGAGAAATGCAAATCAAAACCACTATGAGGTACCACCATACACAGGCCAGAATGGCCACCATCAAAAAGTCTACAAACAATAAATGCTGGAGAGGGTGTGGAGAAAAACGATGTCTATTACACTGTTAGTGGGAATGCAAATTGGTGCAACCATTGTGGAAAACAGTATGGAGATTCCTCAGAAAACTCAAAATAGAATTACCATTTGATCCAGCAATCCCACTCCTAGGCATCTATCCATCCAGAGGAAACCATGACTCGAAAAGACACATGTACTCCAGTGTTCATTGCAGCACTCTATGCAATAGCCAGGTCATGGAAACAACCTAAATGCCCATCAGCAGAGAAGTGGATAGGGAAGATGTGGTACATACACACAATAGAATATTACTCAGCCATTAAAAGGAATGAAATACCAACATTTATAGCAACATGGATGGACCTAGAAATTATCATGCGAAGTGAAACCAGTCAGACAATTAGACAGCAACACCCAATGCTACTTCTTACATGTGGAAACTAAAAAAACACAATGAACTTCTTTGCAGAACAGATGATGACTCACAGACTTTGGAAAGCCTTTGGTTTTTCAGACAAGACAATCTGGGGGGTGGGGGGATGCAAAGTGGGTTTGGGACACAAATGCTATCAAATTGACTTGTGATGATTTTTGTATACCTGTAATTGTAAAAAAATTCATTAAGCAAAAAAAAAAAGATGCGGTACATATGTACAATGGAATACTACTCAGACATAAAAAAGAATGAAATAATGCCATTTACAGTAACATGGATGGAACTAGAGATTCTCATACTATGTGGCATAAGTCAGAAAAGAGAAAGACAAATACCATATGATATCACTTGTATGTGGAATCTGAAATATGGCACAGGATTTCCTGTCATGGCTCAGCAGAAACGAATCTGACTAGTATCCATGAGGATGCACGTTCAATTCCTGGCCTCAGTGGGTTAAGGATGCAGCGTTGCTGAGCTATGGTGTTGGTCACAGGCGCAGCTTATATTTGGCGTTGCTGTGCCAAGCCCAGCAGCTCAAGTTCTGATTCAGCCCCTGGCCTGGAAACCTCCATATGCTGTAGGTGTGGCCCTAGAAAGACAAAAATAAATAAATAAATGAAAGTAAAAATAATAAAATATGTCACAAATGAACCTATCTACAAAACCAAATGAACTCACAGACATGGAGAACAGACTTGTGGTTGCCAAGGGGGAGAGGGGAGAGAGTGTGATAGGGAATCTGGGGCTAGTAGATGCAAACTATTATATTTAGAATGGATAAGCAATGAGGGCCTACTGTACAGTACAGGGAACTATATCCAGTCTCCTGGGTTAGATCATGATGGACGGTAATATAAGAAAAGGAGTGTGTGTGTGTGTGTGTGTGTGTGTGTGTGTGTGTGTGTTAGACTGGGCTGCTGTACAGCAGAAATTGGCACAACACTAACTCTATTATACTTTAATAAAAAATAGTATGATCCATCATATCAACATGATCATATCATTTGCTGCAGGAAAAGCTTTTGACAAAATCCAGTACCCGTTCATGATTTTAAAATGGCATAAACACAGAAGTAGACAGCAGTTCCCCCAGCATAATAAGAGAATCTACAGAAAACCCTATCATTAACGGTGAAGGACTGAATGCCTTCCTTCTAAAACAGGAAGTAAGTCAAAAATGTATGTTCTCACCATTCGCCTTCCACATAATGCTGGGAATTCTAACCAGGACAATAATGCAAGACAGGGAAATCAAAGGCATACAGATTGGACATTAAGAAATAAAACTGCCCCTATTTGCAGATGACATGATTGCTTATGTAGAAAATTTTAAGTAATCTTAAAAAAAAAAATCTGTAATAAGTGAGTTCAGCAAGGCCACAGCATGCAAGTGCAACACATACATATGCAATTACATGTCTGAATACTAATAATGGGCATCAGGACACCAAAATTCAAGACAAAACAACTTCCAGTCCCTCCAAGAAACTAAATACTCTGATGTAACCCAAATGAAACACTTATACAACTTTTATGCTGGAAACTATACAATGTTGATGAAAGAAATCAAAGATCTAAATAAATGGAGAAAAACACTATGCTCATGAGTTGAAATATTTGAGTAGTACAGATATCAACTCCCCTCAAACTGATACACAGAATTGATGCAATTCTTTTCAACATCCCTACAAACAAGATATGAGTGAAATTATTCTAATATTTATACGGAAAGGCAAAGGAACTAGAATATCTAAAAACAATCTTGAAAGGTAAGAAAGTAGGAGGATTCTGTCTGATTTCAAGACAGAGTTACAATAATCGAGCATGAGTGGGATTGGCAGAGGAAATACATCGCATAGATAAACTGAACAGAATACAGGAAACAGACCCATACAAATACCCTCAACTGACTTCTGGCAAGGAAGCAAAACCAATTCAATGGAGAAGGATAATAATTTTGACAAATGGTGCTGGAGCAATTGGACATCATAGACTAAAACAAAACAAAAAACATGACACTCTGGCCTATATACCTTATACCCTATATAAAATTAACTCAAAATAGATCACAGACAAATATAAAGTGTAAAACTGTATAACTTCTAGGAAAAAAAGATACCGTTTGTAAGAGCTAGGACTAGGCTTAGCTGGGGTACCAAATGCACAATCCATAAAAGGAAAAACTTGATAAATTGCATTTCATCAAAATTTAAAACTTTTGCTCTCTGGAAGATTCTGTCAGGAGAATGAAAAGACAACCTGCACACTGGGACAAAATATTTTCAAACCACATTTTCTACAAAGGGCTAATAACATTTAGAATATATAAAGAACACCCCCCCTTTTTTTAAGGCCATACTTGCAACATATGGAAGTTCACAGGCCAGGGAATGCAGATGCAGCAACGTCAAATCCTTTAGCCTACTGTGCCGGGGTGGGATCGAACCCATGCCTCTGCAGTGACCCAACCCACTGCACCACAGTGGGAATTCCTATAAAGAACTCTTAGAAACTCGATAGTAAAAAATCCAACTAGAAAATGGACAAAAGGTAAGAACATACACAAGACAAATAAGCACATGAAAGGGGTTTAATATCATTAGCCTTCAGAGAAATGCAAATTAAAACCATAATGAGATATCAGTACATACCTATCCAAATGTCTAAAATAAAAAAGTGATAACACCAAATGCCTGTAAGGATGGAGGAAACTGGATCATTATGCATTGTTGGTTGGGATGTAAAATGATACAGCCACTCTGGAAAACATTTTGACAGTTTACTAAAAAACATGCAACTACAATACAATCTAGCAGTTGTACTCTTAGAGCATTCTTCTCAGAAAACTGAAAACCTATGTTTATACAAAATCTGTAAAGAAATGTTTACAGGCGCTTCATTCCTAATAGCCCCAAACTGGAAATTGAGATGTCCTTTGATAGGTGAACAGTTAACAAAACTGTGGTCCTTCCATACAAAATAATATATTCAGGAATAAAAGGAAACCTACTATTGGAACACACGCCAACCTAGATGAATCTCCAGAGAATTATGCTGAGTGTAAAAAGCCAATCCCCAAAGGTCACATATGGTATGATTTTACTGATGTAGCACTCCTAAAATGAAAACACTATAGGACTGGGGAACAGTTTAGTGGTTCCCAGGGGTTAGGTACAGGGATGGAAGTAACTTGTGGCTATAGTAGAGGGACATGAGGGATCTCTGAGACAATAGAAATGCTGTCTCAATTATCCAAGTTGATACCCTAGTTGTGGTATCTTTTTAATGCAAGTGTTGCCAGATGCTACCATTGAGAAAAACTGGGTAAAGGGTATAAGGAATCTCTCTGAATTAACTCCTACACTGCATGTGAATCTACATTTATGTTAAAATAAAAAGTCTAATTTAAAAAATCACATAGGAAGAAAACAGATGAGTATTTAAATAACTGCAGGGTGGGGCTGAAATTTTAAGCACTAAAACAATTAATGGAGGAGTTTCCCACTGTGGTGCAATGGGATCAGGGGTATCTTGGGACACAGGTTCTATCCCTGACCCGTCAAAGTGGGTTAGGGATCCAGCATTGCTGTAGCTGCAGCTTAGATTGCAACTGCAGCTCAGACCTGATCCCTGACCTGGGAACTCCATATGCATTGGGGCAGCCAAAAATGAAAAAAAAAAAAATAATAATAATGGATAAAACTATAAATGGAAAGAATGATAGATCTGGTTGTAAAATCTTTCAAAACTTTTGAAGGTCAAAAAAACCATAATGTTTTCCATAGTGAATCTAAGAAATACAACAAACTAGTGAATATAACAAAAAAGAAGCAAATTCACAGGTACAAAGAACAAACTAGTGGTTACGAGTGGGCATGGAAGGAGGGCAAACATGGGGACTAGGAGTGGAAGGTATAAACTACTGGGTGTAAGACAGACTCAAGGATGTACTGTACAACACGAAGAATATAGCCAATATTTTGCAGTAACTGTAAGTGAACTGTAACCTTTAAAAATTGTATAAAAATTTTTTAAACTACATAAACCATTCAATGGAATATTATGTTGCCATAAAAAAGAATAAGGAAGCTCTTTATGTACTGATGGAAAATGAACTCCAAAAACTAGGAAAAAAAGGTTTTGGGAGAGTATAGATACTACTTTATCATTTGTATAAAAAGGAATATAGAAATTTAGAAATATATAATATGTAGGGAAACATCTAGATATTGGTAAAAATGAATGATTTCAGGAGGTGACAAGAGGGCAAGTCTGGATAGGAGACCCTTCCCTGAACACCCTTTAATACTGTCAAATCTTGAACGCGAAAGTATTACTGTCCAAAAAAGAAATGACTTCTTAAAAAACAGTCTCAAAAAGTACCAAGTTTTATCTTTAAAATAAAAGTTTTAAAAGCAAAGAATAAAACACCAGCAACAAATCTAATAAAGGACATCATAATGTCCTTCATGTATAAATAAAGTATATTTATAAATATTCTTTTAGCCATGAAGAAGGTGTGCAGAGTGCATAAATGTGATTTTCAGAAGTTGAAATACAAATAAACATTCAAAGCAACATTTATCTGGATTAGGGATCAAAGATAGGTGAATGAAAGTGAAGCCAATTTGCCTATCAAGTTGGCAACAGATCTGTAAAATAGTATTCGATGCTGGCAAGAATGAATAAACAGAGCTCTATACTGCTATAGAAATGAGATGGGACCACTTATGAGAAGACACTGGAAGCAAAGGAAATAACCAGTGAGAGAAATGTTGAAAGCAGGATGGCATATCCTTAACCTGCAATGTGAAAAAGCCATTTATGCTGACTTTGAAAAATGGCATTGGCTTACAGTGTTCGTGACAAAGTAAAACATCAGCATGTAAAACTAAATATCCAAATTTTGTCAATTAAAATTTTATAGCTCTCTTGTTTTGAATTTCTTGATTACAGAAAAGCAATGAAGGATTTAAAAAAGAACGAAAACCTGGTGTTTAACTGGCTTTTGCTGGGGCTCCAAAGAGGCTGGATTGAAACTCAGGAGGTTTTTGTCACCATTTGGTTTTCCTCTCCGCTCCTGAAAGTTCCCTTGTTAAAGGCAGGTTTTTTTTTTTTCTTGCCCTGTTCCCTCTATCAGTGGCAGCTGACATTCGAATTCAATTAGCTTCAGAGAATCCCCTAACACAGCTCAGATTCTTGGATCCAGAATCCTCTCCTTGCCCATTGAGCTTGTCAATCAATCCGGGGGTCAGTAGGGAGGACCCCCAAGGGGATAGATCTTGAAGTTCAAAGGAAGGACAAAAAGCCAATTTATCATCCAAGCATTGGTTCCATTTTGGCTCCCATGTCTGCCTCCATGGAAAGTGGCAAGCGGTGTGATTACCTCCCTGTCACTCTGCCTGCCGGAGGCCCTTGTCTGCCAACCTTGCTGGAAGCTTGGCACTCCGTCCTTGTGCACATGTTCCACTTGAAAATGCCTAGCCCTCTCTCCTTCCCTCTGTCTTCCACATCACTCTCGAAACCTTTGTGATTGCTTTCTTTATTCGGGAATCCAAGGTGTCGCTCAACAAAATGAGAAACCGCCAGTGACTGGGCGATCACAAAAGCCTCCAGGCTCATCTGCTGCCACAAGGCGAGGGGGGCGCAGTGCCCGCGGTTGGGGGATGGGGGGACCAGAGAAAAGAGGAGGAAATGGAGGCGTTGGAAGTTCCTCTAAAATCTTTGAAAATGAACTTACTTTCCAAATTTCCCAAGATAATCTGTCTCTGTCCCTTAACTAGAGTGCACTTTTTTTGTGTGTGTGTCTTTTTGCCTTATTTATGGCTGCACCCGCGGCATATGGAGCTTCCCAGGCTAGGGGTCTAACAGGAGCTGTAGCCACCGGCCTACCCACAGCTACAACAATGCGGGATCTGAGCCGCATCTGCAACCTACACCACAGCCCACGACAATGCTGGATCCTTAATCCACTTGGCGATGCCAGGGATCGAACCCGCAACCTCATGGTTCTTAGTCGGATTCGTTAACCACTGAGCCACGATAGGAACTCTTGCTGTCAATTCTTTGGATGTCCTCAGGGACTCGTCCTAGAGGCCTACAGAGAAGGGACTTGTAGCCGCCAGCGGATTAAAACAAAGAGGTCCTGAAGCAGGTGGCCAGCATGGCTTGGGGGCAGCTGGGGGAAAGGGGAGAAGGGTCAACATGAACCCTGCTGGGTGGGGAGATCTGAGGTCACCAGAGGGGCCCATTCCTGGCACTGTGGAAGGCAGGGCAGGAGACAACGATACCCTAGGTATCAGAAATGCAGGAGCTCCCCGTCCCAAGGATTTTCCGACTGAGTTCTGGCCAGGGAGAAGCCAGGTGAGATGGACACCACAGATTTGGCCTTTGTGGCTCTAAGATACCCATGCGCCCTGCCCCCTTGTCAACTTGGCTCTTCCAGCCCTGAGTCATAGGACTCAGCTCCAATCGTTCATCCTCCCTGGGAGCTTGCAGGCTATTCCAGGACTCACAGATCTTCTCATCTGGGTTCTGCTAGCATGGAGCATCTGTGCCGTGATTTAGCACTTAATTATACTGACGTGCCTCAAATGTTCTGCTCTATATGGGGTTAGTTTCATCTTCTCAAAAAAGAGACTGAAAGTTGTTTGAAAACCAGACCTCTACTCCCACTGCTTAGAAGTTATCCACACTCCCCCAGCCCCAAGCCATGCGCTTAATAGGCCCCCAGCAACCCTCAGCCTCCACTGATTAAGATCCCACTCCCCACTTCCTAGCCTGAGTTTACAGTCACTCACAGCCAAGGTCAAGGGTAATGAAACTTCAATTAAGACGCCCAACGGTTTGGTTTTAATTGCCTCTTCAGTCTACCCGCTTATCTTTAGAGACTTTCTTCCCATGCAAAGATTTATTCTAGGACTTTGAGATGATGGATTTTTTTTTTTAACCCCTGATTTTCTACACTCACAAACTGCAGACAGAGCTTGGGTTACAGAGTTTAATTTTTTTTTTTAAACCTGAACAAAACCAGAATGATCAAATTTTCACTGCAAGAGTGATATTCATTTAACTGTCCTGAATTTAAAGACCCAAGATGGGACTCCTAAGCAGGCTCTGCAAAAGCGCCTCTCCTGCTCAGCTGTAAGGTAGATTCAAACTATCTGTGCAAGATGTCGGTTCAGGAGTTAGCTCAAATTTGGACTCCAGCAAGACAGCCCTTGTTTCATCATTTTTCATTTGGGAAATACACTGGATATGGAGAATGCAACGGGTATGAACACGGAAGGGGAGATTTTAAAGTACCTACTTAAGACTATTGGGCAAAATTCATTCATTCATTCATTCAGCAAACGTGTTTGAGCTTCCACTCACAAAGCACAACCCCCAGGAAATCGAAGGCCTGCCCTTTGCTATCTGAGGTAAATGTTCACTGTGATTATTATTAGACTCTAGGAAAACAGTAGCCCCTACCCTCAGGAAGGTTCAAATCTGGAGTCTCAGGAAGATTTCAGTTTTAAACGTAGGCCCTTGGAGGGGGAGAGGCTGTTTCAGAAGTAGGGAGAGGGGAAGCCACATTCCTGGGGTGGGGAGGGAGGTGTGAATGGGGAGGCAGTGGGTCTGCACAACTTCTCCCATGGAGAAGAGGCCCAGCTAGACAGGGACGGGGACACAGTCTTTCTAGCTTTGTTTTTTTGAATCTTTTTAGGCCCACACCCGAAGCACATGGAGGCTCCCAGGCTAGGGGTCGAATCAGAGCTGTAGCCGCTAGCCTACGCCACAGCCACAGCAACGCCAGACCCGAGCCGCATCTGCGACCTACACCACAGCTCAAGGCAACACCGGGTCCGTAACCTACTTACTGAGTGAGGGCAGGGATCAAACCTGCATCCTCATGGATACTAGTCAGATTCGTTTCCGCCAAACTGCCATGGGAACTCCCGTCTTTCTTTTTTAAAGGTAGAAGAAACCTGAACATCTTTCTAAATGGGTGAAAAAGAATTGGTAAGAGACAACATTTTGGAAGAGAGAGTGGTTGACAAGGTAATACCACAAAGCCCCCATAAAGGCAGGAGAAGGAACTATTAGAACTAAAAGAAAGAAAAAAGATACAAATGAACCTATTTTACAAAACAGAAAGAGACCCACAGACATAGAAAACCAACTTACGGTTACCAAAGTGGAAAGCAGGGAGGGATAAATTAGGAGTTTGGGATTAAGAGATAACACACACACTACTATATATAAAGTAGATCACCATCAAAGACCTACTGCGTAGCACAGGCAACTCTATTCCATATTTTTTTAAATAACCTGTAAGGGAAAAGCATCTGAAAAATAAGAGACAGATATATAACAGAAGCACTGTGCTCTACACCTGAAACTAACACGACACTGACACTGGAAATCAACTCCACTTCAATAAACGTACACTTAAAACAAAAATAAATAAATAAATAAATACAGACTGGAAGTTGAGACCTTTGAGGGAACCGAAGAACAAGTAAGAATGATGAAACAAACAAGGGATCCAGGCAGCGGCTTTGTGGGGAGGGGAGGATGGGAGGGGAAGGTGGAGAAACTACAGAGGAGCAGAGACGCAGAGGATTAAGTCCCATTGATGGAGGTGGGGAGCAGGGTGTGTGTGTGTGGGGGGGCATTTTAGAATTTGAAGGGTAAGGTGCTTGAAGCAGGCTTCTTAGAGAAGACAGAATCCAAAAAACAGGGACAGAAGACAGCGAAGGGACACTTAGCCTGGATGATGGTGGAAAAGAGAGAACATTCCAGAGCTGTGACGAGCAGGGGAGAAGCCAGAAGGCACGGAGATGGACCACAGGCTGGAGGGAGGAGGAAAAGGCTGGGCAGGGAAGGGACAGGGCAGGTAGGCTCTGCAAAACTGCCCAGATCCGACTAGAGACTGTGGTCTGATACCCAAGCCCCAGTCCTGCTTTGAGGCGCAGGCCAGGTTGGAGAGCGGGCTGGGGCAGGGGGGCGGTTGCTGATGTGGTCAGCGCTCTGAATCCTGGCCACACTGGATTCCAGGGCTCAGCCCCCAAAATTGGAGGACCCCATCCCTGCAAGCTCTCCAGCCCCCTTTCCCCACCACAGCTCCGGTTCCAAGTGGGGTGCAGCCCTGGGGAAGGTGTGACCCCATGGCCATGGCCTCTGTGACCACAGCAACTGGGACAGGGGGATGGGGGGTGGTGGTGGCGATGCTCCGGGCATCCATCAAGCCGGCAGCAGGCTGAGCTGGAAATAGGGCTCAGTTGCCCCAGCACCTGTGCTGACTTAGCGAATCAGGCTCAAATTATTTTGATAGATTCCAAGCCAAGCGAAATCAGGAAAAATTCTAGTCTTTCTAAACTGCTCAAGCAGGAGTCAGGCCTACAAAAATCAACCGTCTCTTCTCATTCTTTTTCATGATTTCACCTCTTGCTCACCGCAGCAAAAAGAGAATGAATATATCAAGAAATAGTAAAAACCGCCACTTAGGAATAGCAAAAACTTACAATGTGCCAGATGCTGCACTAAATCCATTAAATGAACCAGAGCAATGACTCTTTGAGGTCGATGTTAACCCATCGCACAGGTGATGAATCCGAGATACACAGTCTGACTGACTCAATTCACAACTGGTAACCAGGATTCAAGCTCCCATCAGATGGACTCCAGGCAAACTTCGAGGGTCCACCACACTAAACATCCAGCAGCGAACACGCCCTTCTCCAGGGGGCCTGCCCAGCGAGGTCACTGGGTCTCGGAGGCTCCTCAGCTGTGGGGGGTTGGCTTTATCAGAGCTGGGGGTGATTCATGCTCACGGAGGTGCTGGGTGTGTGGAGCAGGCCATGCCCTCAAAGGCTACTCTGGATACCTCGGGCCTGGGATCGTGATCTGCTTCTGGCCTGGGCCTGCTATGAGGCTGGGTAAAACAGGCAACCCTGTACAGCAAGAAGCCTGAAGGGTGGGGGCTTCTCAGTTTGACCGATTTAGTAGCTCGATGACATTGCTAAACCTAGGTTCCTTTCGACATTTCACTTTGGAATTCTCATCACAGAAATCACTCGTGGATACTCACAGTCAAAAGACATCTGCGTTGACTCCAGCCATCTCATCCTCACCCAACAACTCCAAGAAGCAGGAAGGAGAAAGAAGAAACATCCCTTCTTAAAGGAAAAGGGTAGCTTTTTCTAAATCCACCCCATTCCCACCCCTGCATTCTCATGTTTTATTGGCCAAATTGACATCAGTTGCCTCGTCCTAAATCAACTACTAGCAAGAAGAACTGAAATACCATGATTGCCCTAGACCAATGATCTTCAGCCCTGGCTGCACAGGATTTTAATCATCTCAGAGTTTTTAATACCCACTCCAGACCAATTAAATCAGAATTTCTGGGAATGGGGCCCAAATATCAGCATCCTCAGGTGTTTGTAATGTGCAGCCAAGGTAGAAAATCATTATTTGGGCTAGTCAAGTTTTACCACCTGGTGTTGGCTCAGATGCCTGAGGAAATTCATGGTCCTCCCAGCAGGAAAGAAAGTGGATAGAGATGGATGCTGGGTGGGTCATAATCAGTGCCGCTGGTAAAACTCAGAAGATATGAAACACAGGACAGGAAAAGGTGCATGGAAAAGGAAAAGCATTGGAGGGAAAGCTGAGGGCAGAAAATATCACACACCATGACCACGGACTGTCTACCAGGGACGGTACCACAGTATACAGCCATACTTACGTAAAACCACTCCTCCCAGGTCCATCCTCAGCATAGTACTGAGTTTCTTCTCCTGCATCCATGGTACCCACACAGCACCGTAAAAAGGTTCATGGGCCATGGGGGAGGGAGGGCGTAGCGAGAGCTTCGGGACAGCAGCACTAGGAGAATACTCCTTGAGAAATAAAAGAACCCTGCAAAGAAACCCTACTGGTTTTGAGATTTTTCTATGGCTTAACTTTGCTTCTGGCCTCAGGGAACATCCAACTGTCCGTGCTCACAAAGACTGTAAGTGGGACGGATGCCTCTGTTGGTTCACGGAGTCCTTATGATGATGGTGACTAAGGAGATGTTTCTCTCTGGGTTTCCTTTCACCTTTTTTTCCATATCTTTTACTGACAAATATCAGGGGTCTCAACCTTGGCCGAACTCTGGAATCACTTGGGAAGATTCTCAAGCATCCTGTCCCAGACCAGTCCCCAGACTATGAAATCAGGATTGCTAAGGGACAATCGAAGGCTTCCACAGTTTTTAAAGCTCCCCCTGGGGGGATTCTAACATGTAGCCCAAGCCGAGAACTGCCAGCCTATGTTCAAGATCCAAGAAAATGAATGAGTTATCTTTATTTTTAAAAAAAGTTTCATGTGAGAATCCTCATCAGTGCATCACATAGTTATTGGAGAAAATGTTACTCTCGTAAGACTGGATGAAGAGGGGTACCACCTGCGTCTTTTTTGGACAACATAAGATGCCTTTTTTTTTTTTTTCAAAATGATGCTGAGAGCGACCGTTGCCGATGGCAGGGAAGCCGAGGAGAACAGGCAGACCTAACTCTCAAGTCTGGGAACGGTGTGATTCATACAGAGGAGGACTCAGAAGGAAAAGCAGGTTTAGGAGAGAGGAACAATCAAGACTTTTTGTTGTTATTGCTGTTTTGGTGGCACCAGCAGCATGTGGAAATTCTTGCGCACCATATCCGTAAGCCAAGCAGCAGCGGTGACAATGCCAGATCCTTAACCTGCTGAGCCACCAGGGAACTCTAGGGCTTTTTTTCTTTTCTTTTTTTTTTTTTAAATATATTAGGTCTATTGGAACAACTCTGGATAACTGCTTACTATCATTTTTTTTTCCTTTTTTAAATCAAAGTAGTTGATTTACAATGTTGTGTAATTAGTTTCCAGTTATAGCAAAGTGATTCAAATATATATATTGATACACACACACACACACACATTCTTTTTCAGATTCTTTTCCATTGTAGGTTATCACAAGGTATTGAATACAGTTCCCTGTGCTATTCAGTAGAACCTTCCCTGTTTAGGAAGAATCCGTTTTAAAAATGTGAGACATAGGAGTTCCTGCTGTGGCATAGTCGGTTAAGAACCTGACGGCAGCAGCCTGGGTCACTGCAGAGGTGAGGGTTCAATCTCCAGCCCGGTGCAGTGGGTTAAAGGATCCAGTGTTGCCGCAGCTGGGGCTCAGTTTAAATCCCTGGCCTGGGAACTTCCATAAGCCATATCCTCAGCCATTAAAAAGAAAAAGAAAAAGAAATGTGAGACATACACAAATATGACCAATAGAGGAATAGGGCTGGAGTGCTGGATTCCCAACAACAGTATAGAAAAAGTGGGTCAAGTCCCAGGTGTGGGTGATAAGCCCAATGGAGGATATTTAGGATTAGAAGAGAATAAGCCTGAGACCTGAGACCAGGACCCTGGGAAATGTCAACCGGCAAAGACTGGGCACTAGAAGAGGAACCAAGAAATGGGGCTGAGAAAGCCAAAATGAACCCAGGAGACAGGATCTGGAGAGCACAGGGAGCCACGGCCTCGAGGTGGCGGTGACCAGCACTGTGAAGCGCTGTTAAGAACAAACAGGACTGGGACTGAAATTCCTGGACAGGGCAACTCCAAGGCCATGGTTAACTTCAGGCCAGCCTTCAGTGGAGCGGGGAAGGCGGAGTCCGATGGTGCTAGTCTGCAGAGAAGAGATGAGAAACAGAGAAACAGCATGCGTGGATGGCTCTTTGAAGAAATCAGGCCGGGAGGGGAAGGTGGGAGGTCAGACTGTAGCTGTATGGAGAGGGGGGAATTCAGGATCAAGACTGTTTTCTCAGCAGAGGTGGAGGTGAGAAAAAAGAGCCCTGAGCATGTTGACCATGGAAGAAACAAAGCTGGGAAGGAAGGGGCGGGAGCTACATGAAAGAGGGGAGTGATAGATGAATGGAAGGCCCACTGAGGCCACAGGGAAGAGGAGGTCTCCCAAAGCACAGAGGAGGGCTCGGCCTTGGACAGAGGGAAGAGCAGCTCTGCCCAGGAGTTCAGAGGAAAAGGAAAAGCAGGAGAAGACGCATGTGGGCTCTGGGTGGGGAGCAGAGCCCACCTCGAGAAAAATTCCATCCAAAAACCTCTCTTTTCTCTGTGAATTAATTAAAGGGCGAGGCTCTGCCAAGGCCATGATGGAAGGTGGCGGGTGGGAGATGGGAGGAAAGTGATAAATACTGAGTGAGGATTGCCGCTGTGGGGACGGGAGGGGGTGCTGGCTGGGGCTGCAGGAGGGTCTGAGAGCCCGTCGGAAGCTGGGACTGATGCAGATGCTCCAACCAGTAGGAAGGTGGGAAAAGCTGAAATTTACCCAGCTGTGGGAATCGGCCCAAGGTGACAGGACCCTGCCCTCCCCCTTCACCCCTTCCTCCATCCCGCCCCCATTTTTATTCCTACCTTCCGTGCTCACCATCTCCCCACACCAAGTCAAGTGTGCACTTAAGCCAGCAGCCTGAGCACCAGGCAGGAACTCGTTGCAAATGTACTATCTCAGGGGTCACCCCAGACCTCCTGTAACAAGACCCTGGGGTGACTGGACTGCACATCACATTTGAGATCCACTGCTCTTGTCTTCTCCACCTACAGCTCTTGTTGTTTCCCCAATACGCCATGAAATGTATGTGCTGTCCACTTGGTCCGGGACCACTGCTTTCTAGCCACCTCCCCTCCACCTTCAAGACTGTGTGTGTCAATCTTAACTTCCCTCTGATTTTTCCCAAAGCCCTGCTGGGAAGAGCTATTTGCTGCCTGGAATATGAATGTGGCCGGGTGCTGCTATGTTGCTTTCCTTTGTCCTCATAAACCCAATACTCCGTGAGGTGCCTACGCGTTCACGGAATGACACCCGGGCCCCGATTCCCAGTTTCCTAACCCAGCCCACGCACATGACCATTTTCTGCACCTGGAAAGCCATGCCTGTTTTTTTAAAAAATAAATGGTGCTATAAATTAAGCCCCAAATTCCTCACCTTGCATTTGCCCGGTATTACCCCAGACCCTGGGAAAGCATTGAGTCTGTTGTTTTCCATAAAAGTTTTAAAAGCCATATCTCACTCTTTCAAATCCCATGCCACATAAAGCTCATGTCTGAGGTGCCAACCTGGGGCAGGCTTTTTTCTCAAGTGGCTATAAAGAAATGCAGTATTTCAAAACATCAGAATTTCGTTCACCCACTGCTTAATTTTCCGAGGGTGGAGACCCCTTCTACTTATTTCTGAGTAGGAACATTATTTTCTAAAATAGCAAGGAAGGTCCAGTGAATTACAAACACATCTGGTCTTTCAATCTATTCTGTATGTTTCTGGGTATGAAAATTGGGTCTTTTTTTTTAAAATCTCTTTTGTTTCCTTTTTCATGCCATTTTTTTTTTTCTATCCTTTCTGGGGCTTGACATATAGTTAGTGCTTAATAAATATGCTTCTGATCAATTCAAGAGGAACTATTTCCCTACATTATCTTTCACAGCTAAAATATATTAATTGTGGGGCAACTTGCTGGGCAACCTGCTATGTTTATTTCCTCCTTCCAGGTCGGCTCCTCCGTTTCAGAGCTGTCCTTTCCTAACCTGAGACTTATGACTGATCACAACTGCTTAATACTTGCTATACTATTAAAATAACCAGGGACCCAGGAGCCTCGGGAAGCAGCGAGAAAGGAGAGAAATCCACTCCCCTACGATCTCAAACTCATCACCTTATTAATCAAGTTAGGCCCTGAAGAAATAACTTTTTTCTCGCCCCTTAACATTTCCAGAAAAGCTAAGATTCAAGACATTTCCGTCTCCATCCCTCCCCTAGCTCATTAGGACCTGCCAGTCACACTGTGTAGGAAAGGATTTTTATTTGTGTCCCTAATGTTGCCTTAGAAATTGCAAATATTTGGAAATTCATAGCAAAAAAAAAAAAAAAAAAAGGGATGTGCTATTCAAAATGAGAATTTAGGAGGTTCAGAATCATGGGATCTTTGGTGCATCCGGAACAGGTATGTGGGATTTCTTCAAATAAGGAAGTAGGGGGATTAACATGTGTCTGCTAACCTAGCACTTTTCACAGATTATCTCAGTTCATCTTCCTAAAAGAACTGCCAAGTGGCTACTGTTAGTCTCATTTTACAGACCAGGTAACTGAGGCTCAGAGAGGCTAAGAAAATTACCCAGAATAAGGCTATTAAGGTTGGTGTTCCCATAGGGGTCCTGTTCTGCCTAACTTGAAACCTATGCCTTTTTTTTTTTATTGCACTAAATTGGCATGAGTCCTATTTTTCTTAGAATCTGTCCTTTATATAACAAAAAAAGGCATAATAAGATACCCCAAAAAGGCTTCCTACCAAAACATCCTATTCTACTTATCTCTCACAGTAATTCAAATTCCCAAATAGCTCAACTGATTTAAGGCCACTGAAGCACTCTGGAAGGATGACAATGTTTCCTGCAATGAAGGGAATTTCCAAATTAGAACTCGTGAAATTCTCATTAACTGTGTATTTTACCCAAGGCACCATGGTAGAGGCTGTGGCAAACATACAAAATCCTGCACCCTCAAGAAGCTTACAAGGTCAACAGCAATTTCAGTTCTAAAAAATTCAAAGTGTTATATAGTTGTCACCCGCCCCCTGCCAAATAAGTTTTCTACACAATATCTACAGGCTCTCAGACACTGTACCTTTAACAGGCAACCTGGTAGCTCAAAATATGCATTTTACTAACTTCTGTCACCCACCCTAAGGAAATGAGAGCTGGGAGAGCCAGAGAGTGCTCTGATGAGAAGTCTCTGTGAGGTTGAGCTTGATTAGAACCGAAGGCCTGTAGTGGTCATTAGAACTGGGGGCAGTAAGTGGAGCGGGAGAATCTGATGTCTCATTTTGCAGTTACCTTTGCCATGTAGAGCTGTCTGCACTATTACATCCCATCATTTTAGCTACCACAAAATTTCATGCTAGGTAGGAAGAACATCAAGCCTAGTGTGGGACAGCCTTAGCATACCAAAGACTGGCTCTCAGAATCAACCAGCCATCCCCAGCCCTCCCTGGACCACAGCTTTCTCAGAGACACACATGACAAGGGAAAAACTCATCATGAGGAGGAGTTGCTGGGTTCCAGCTAGGAAGAGTCAGCTGTGAAACATTCCGGAAGCTGGCAATAACCAGCCATGGTGAAAATATTTAAACCATGGAAATTGGCAAGTTTACACATCAAAGTTGTGTCTTTTTTTTTTGGGGGGGGGGTGGCAATTCTGCCAGCTCTCCACTGCTTAGAGTTGTCCATATACTGTGCTTCCTCTCTCTGGTCTGTACATTTACATTAATGTGTATCATTTAGCGAGCCTCAAGTTAAGATGTGTGTAACGAATTTCACCATCTGGTATTTAGCTCTAAGAGACCAAGGATGTATTTGCTTTGAGGCGAGTCTTCTTGAAAATCCACTAGCATCTCAATACAAATCAGATCAGTCGTTGTCAAAGAGTGGCCTAGGACCAGAAGCATCATCAGCGCTTGTGAACTTGTTAGATTGCAAATTCTCCCCACCTCACCCCAGATCTAAGGGAATTGAGAACTTTAAGGATGCCCAGCAATTTGTGTTTTCACATGCCCTCCAGGTGATTATAATCACACTTAAGGTGGAAACACTGAACCAGAATACCCTCTCCCCAAATAGCTAAAAAAAAAAAAACTTTGGCTTTTGCCATTTATACATTGTATGCACATTGTACCCACTCATACCATGTAACTAACAAATTATCAGGTACTCACAAAATACCACTATGTGCCCTATATAACATCTGTGTCACAGTCAGCCTTCAAGATGGCCTCAGGGCACCGCCTGGTAGGCTTTAGTCTTCTCCCACAGTGAATCACTGCAGATCTGTGTGACCAACAGAGTGCTCAGAAATGCCAAACTGTGACTTCAGAAGCTGGGTCATAAAAGGTGTGGTAGTTTTCACTGTGGTCTCTTGCTCTGGGGGTACCCAGCCAGCGTGCTATAAGAACAGTCAAGCAGACCTATGGAGAAGCCCATAATAATAGGACACTGAGCCAGCACTAACACCAGCCATGTGAGTGAGTACCCCTCTCCCCCATCAGAAGTACACCATCCAGCCCGAGACACATTTTCAGATGACCACAGACCCAGTTGACATAGGACTGCAATCTCATGAGACACTGGGGCCAAAAGCACCCAAACAAGCAGCCCCTCTTGAATTCCTGACCCATAGAAACTGTGAGACTTAAGGCTCTAAGTTTCGGGGTAATTTGTTACACAGCGACAGATAACCAGTGCACACCAAACTAAAAGTGCTTGAGGGCAGCAACATGCAGGAGGTTAGAATGGTATATGGTTGTATGAAACAAGGACTTTTCCAAAAAGAATCTAATTAGTTATGTGGGAGATGAGATACACATGCACTAAAAGTAGTTAGATTTTTTTTTTTACTTTCCCTTTTTTTTTTTTTTTTTTGTGCCACACCAGTAGCAAATAGAAGTTCCCAGGACAGGGATCAAATCCTACATCACAGCTGTGGCAACTTGGGACCCTTAACCCACTATGTCACAGGGGAACACTCCTTTTTACTCATTAAGAGAATACAAGTCTAGAGAAAAAAATGTACATGCAAATCTTTTGAAAAATGAGTTATGCTGCAAGTCAAGTTTTCCAGCTTCCTTTATACCCCAGGACAGCATTTTAATCCATCCCCTTTCTTTGTATACTGCAGCCCTCCTCAGCCTTTTAGGCAAAGTAAACATGCAATGGTTGTTATTGGTGAGGTAAGGGGTGGTTGTGAAAATCAGAGAGAGCACATAAGATGTCATTTAACTGTGAGTGTAGACAGTCAGGGACCCAGAGCTGCACATCAGTGACTGCCTTCAGGTTACCTAGGCAGCTAACAGACAAGACCAACTTCTGGTTTCTGGAGTCTTTGTAAAAATCCCCCTTATGCACTCCTCACCACAGACTCATGATTGTTGCATGTCCCTAATGGGAAAACTGCAGTGTGGAGCAGATAAATGAGGTCACCCAGCTCAGGGGTGGCAGGGCTTGGAATCATCTGATTTAAGAGTCCAAGCATGTGGCCTTCAAGCAACCCTCACTGTCTTCAGAAAAGTCTTTGGTGTTGGCTTGTGTCACATGGTATTTTAAGATAACATGTGTTCTTTGCACAGAATCTCAAAGGTATAAAAGTCAAGGTCCCCAACGAGCCACCAGCTCTCTTCCCTAGAGACCACAAGTGCTACCAGGTTCTTAGATGTCCACCTAGAGATGCTTTATTCAGTGTGAGTTTTGTGCATTTGTCTTTCTCCCAGGAGCTGAGGAAAGTACAGCAGTTTCATAAGCCTGTGGCACAAGGAAAAAGCTGTCCTCCAGCTGCATGAATAAGGAAGCAACCGCTGAAGTGGCCCCATCTCTAGAGGTTCCCGCCCCCCAGCTATTGACTGTAGCAGCAGTTGTCTTCTGGTTCCATCCCACCAGCGTTCTCCGTGGCTACTGCACTGCCAGTAGCAAGGCTCTTAGGTTCCTGACATCTGCTGATTACTCTCCTTCATGCGCAGTGGCATTTTTCTCCAGGTAGCATAAGGAATTTGCCCTCCCTGCATCAAGAGTCTGCTTAGGG
Organism: Catagonus wagneri; assembly: GCA_004024745.2. Taxonomy (NCBI): domain Eukaryota; kingdom Metazoa; phylum Chordata; class Mammalia; order Artiodactyla; family Tayassuidae; genus Catagonus; species Catagonus wagneri. The sequence goes on from PVHT020000521.1 coordinate 19,798,381, forward strand.
GTCTCAGAGAGGATTTATGCAAAGCCTGACAGGTTATCTTTACCAGAAAATGATGTAGGAAGGTAAGTCAGCGAGCCAGGATCCAGGTTCCAGGTCCATGAACTAGAGCAAAATCAGTCCAACTATTTGGAATTTGTGCTGGGGCTGCCCTGGAGGGCACAACTGAGTCAGGATGGTGGCGCCAGTCCCTACAGCTCATGTACACTTCAGTGACCCACCCCGCAACACTGTGAGGGTCTTTTGGCTTGTTCATATCACCCAGTGGGGAAGCATCTCATGAGTGCAGGGGCTGTGTTTCTGTTTCTCTTCTGCAGAGCACTTGGCATGTAGTAAAGGGAAATTAAGGAAACAATCCCATTTACTGTCACATCAAAAAGAATAAAATACCTAGGAATGAACCTACCTAAAGGGATAAAAGACCTATACTTCTAAAATTATAAGACACTGATGAAAGAAATCAAAGATGACGTTCATGGATTGGAAGCATCAATATTATCAAAATGATTATACTACAGCAAGGCAGTCTACAGATTTGAAGCAACCCCTATCAAATTACCAATGGCATTTTTTGCAGACCTAGAACAAAAAAAAATCTTAAAATTTGCATGGAAACACAAAGACCCCAAATAACCAAAACAATCTTGAAGATGAAAAATGGAGCTAGAGGAATCAGGCTCCCTGACTTCAGACTGTATTACAAGGCTACAGTCACCAAAACAGTATGGTACTGGAACAAAACAGACATATAGATCAGTGAAATAGGATAGAGAGTCCAGAGATAACCTCAAGCACCCATGGTCAACTAATCTATGACAAAGGAAGCAAGAATATATAATGGATAAAAGACAATCTCTTCGATAAGTGGTGCTGGGAAAATTGAACAGCTAGATGTAAAAAAAATGAATTTAGAATGCTCTCTAACACAATACACAAAAACAAACTCAAAATAGATTAAAGACTTATATGTAAGGTCAGATAATATAAAACTCTTAGAAGAAAACATAGGCCAAACACTCTCTGACATAAACCACAGCAATTATCTTCTCAGATCCACCTCCTAGAGTAATAAAAATAAAAGCAAAACTAAACAAATTAGACCTAATTAAACTTAAAAGTTTTTGTACAGCAAAGAAAACCATAAACAAAATGAAAAGACAACCCATAGCATGGGAGAGAATATTTATAAATGCATTAACTGACAAGCGATTATCTCCAAAATATACAAACACCTCATGTAGCTCAAAAACAAACAAACAAAAAAGAAAAAAAACTCAATCAAAAGATGGGCAGATGATCTAAAAAGACGTTTCTCTGAAGAAGACTGAAGAAGACATAAAGATGGCCAAAAAAACAGATAAAAAGATGCTCAACATCGCTAATTATTAGAGAAATGCAAATCAAAACTATGAGGAACCACCTTACACCAGACAGAATAGCCATCATCAAACCGTCTTCAAATGATAAATGCTGGAGAGGGTGCAGGGAAAAGGGAACCCTCTTGAACTGTGGGTAGGAATGTAAATTAACGCAAGTACTATAGAAACAGTATGGAAGTGACTCAAAAAACCAAAAATAGAACTACCATATGATCCAGCAATCCCACTCCTGGGCATCCATCCGGAGAAAACTACAATTCAAAAACATACATGCACCCCAATATTCATTGCAGCACTATTTACAACAGCCAAGACATGGAAGCAACCTAAATGTTTACTGACAGAGGAATGGATAAAGAAGATGTGATACATATATACAATGGAACACTACTCAGTCACAAAAAAGAATGAAATAATCCCATTTGCAGAAACATGAATGGACATAGAGATTATCATACTAAGTGAAGTAAATCAGACAGAGAAAGGCAAATACCATGTGATATCACTTATATGTGGAATCAAAAAATGATACAAATGAACTTATTTAAAAAACAGAAACAGACCCATAGATTTCAAAAATAAATTTGTGGTTACAAAAGGGGAAAGGTAAGGGCAAGGTATAAATTAGGAATTTGGAAGTAACTATGCTGCTCTATACAAACTAGATTAACAAGAACCTGAAACTGAATGACTTTGCTGTCTACCTGAAACTAATAAGAATTGTAAATCAACTATACTTCAATAAAACATTTTTATACAAATGCTGTATGATATCACTTAGGTGGAAAAATACAAATGCTGTATGATATCACTTAGGTATAGACTCCAAGAAATAAGAAAAATAAATCTATATACAAAACAGAAAGAGACCTATCAGATTTGATATTCTGTAAACTGTGAGCTGACATAAATTATCTTAAGAAACCCACAAAATTTTTCTGTGGCCTCCTAATTTGCTGGCTGTTCTCCACCTACAACATGCTAATGCCTTGCCTCAGTCTGAGAGGACAGATCCACTTGCATTTGCTCATAAATACGCCCATCCTGTCTTTTCAAAGCGCTTTGGAACAAAGGTGGAGGCGGCTTGATGCCATGCAAACCACAGATGCAACATGCACTCCAGAAACGTTTTCCAGTCGGAAGGCACCTCCCATAGTATCCAAAGACGAGGCCTGCCGTAGTTCAGAACTGCTGGACCATAGCTGAAATGACTGAACACGCCCCTAAACTCACCCGTTGCATGGTGGCTAGTTATCCCTTCTTTTTTTTTTTTCAAAATGAGAATGATCTTTTTGTGCCTCTGCCCTTGATCTTTCACTCAGGGAAGATTAAACTCTCCACAACTGGTGGCTTTCTTAGTTCCTCGCCCTGTTATGCTGCTTGCATATTCATTATTGCCCAGGCTACAGTATTATTATTCCAAGATTTAGCCTGTTTTGTGCTCTCTGGTGAATTCTCAATGAGGCAACCGGGCTGGATCATTTGGTGGGTTTTTAGAAGAGCACCCTGATGTCCTTCTATCTCCCTCAGCAGGTCTCACAGACCTACTCACATACGCAAGGCCTGTCAGAGCTCCTATGCAGAGATGCAAGCATTGAGATGCATGAAGTTTGAGGTATGGAGAAGTGGAAACCAAAAGGGCACCTCTGGACTTCAGGAGCCTACAAGCAAGTCAAGTGTGTCTACAGATCTGTGAATTGAAAACTATAGGGCTAACAAACAACAACTGCTGGAGTGGGGCAAAGGGAACCTTCCTGCACTGTTGGTGGGAATGTAGGCTGGTGCAGCCACTATGGAAGACAGTGTGGAGGTACCTTAGAAAACTCTACATAGAACTACCATATGACCCAGCAATCCCACTCTTGGGCATATATCCAGACAAAAATTTCCTGGAGAAAGACACTTGCACACGCATGTTCACTGCAGCACTATTCACAATAGCCAAGATATGGAAACAACCCAAATGTCCATCAACAGATGACTGGATTAGGAAGATGTGGTATATATACACGATGGAATACTATTCAGCCATAAAAAAGGATAAAATAGTCATTTGCAGCAACATGGATGGAATTAGAGACCCTCATACTGAGTGAAGCAAGTCAGAAGGAGAAAGACAGATGCCATATGAAATCTCTTATAACTGGAGTCTAAAACACTGCACAAATGAACCTCTCAACAGAAAAGAAAATCACGAACATGGGGAACAGACTTGTGGTTGCCAAGGGGGTGGGGAGGGGGTGGGAGGGAATGAGGTTAACTGGTGCTTCCTTGATGGAAAAGCAAGGAGATCCACCTGTATAGTATAGGGCATTATGTCTAATCACATGTGACAAATCCATATATGTACGTGTAACCAGGTCACCACGCGGTGCAGTTGGAAAATTTGATAGAAATCTGTAAACCAGCTATAATGCAAAAATACAAAATGAAAACTCTAGGGCTAGAGGGGTAGCACAGAACTCTGTCTACGGCCCCATAAACACTGAGGAAGGCTACTTAACTGAATGGGGGAGGGGAGATTCAGGGCAGCCCTCCTCCCTCCTCTCCCCAGTGGAAGCCCATTACTTGTCAAGATTGGACAGCAGGCTGGTAAATTTCAGTAAACTCACAGAGGAATGGCTGCAGATTTTTTTTTTTTTTTTTTTTGCCTTTTGTCATTTTAGGGCCACAATCGTGGCATGTGGAGGTTCCCAGGCTAGGGTCTAATCGGAGCTGTAGCCACTGGCCTACGCCGCAGCCACAGCAACGCAGGATCCGAGCCGCGTCTGCGACGTACACCACAGCTCACGGCAACGCCGGATCCTTAACCCACTGAGCAAGGCCAGGGATCGAACCCGCAACCTCATGGTTCCTAGTCGGATTCGTTAACCACTGCACCACAATGGGAACTCCTGGCTGCTGATTTTTGTAACCCCACTTCCCCACCCCCACCCCTCTTCTCTCTATTCTGTCCACTTTTCCGCCTGCCCTCACTTCCTCAGTGGTCTTGGCTTATGTGGGGGAAAGCTGGCATTCTACAGACTCCCCGCCAAACAGACTGCCTGGCTCCCTCCAGGTGGTCTAACCTCTCACCTGGAGCCCACCTCAGCCCTCCTCCCAGGCATAGCATGTGCCCTTTGAAGGGGCCCAGAAAGCATCCTCCGCAGCCCGAGGTGTTTGTGTTCATAAGTTCATTTTTGGACCATCTCCCAATACTATGGAAACTGGAAAGGCGGGACCCAGACAACCAAGGCTTGATAGTGCATTGGCAGTTTCCAAATGAGCAGAGGGATGGAAGACTGTTGTGGGACTTTGGAAGGAGCTGGCAGTGGGGGGAGGGGAGTGAAAAGAGCCTTGGAGTCAGGAAAGTGCAAGTACAGAGACAGTGGCCAGGAGGGTGGGGCTGGTGGGAGTCCATCAGGGGACCCTGCTGGCAGCCCTTCAGGGCTGTGGGTCCCTCCACAGGGACAGAAAAAACAATGGGAGACCAAAGAGAGAAAGATCCCAAATGAGGAAAGGGCTGGAGAATAAGGGAAAAACGAGGAAGGGAAGTTAGTGGCCAGATGTAATGTGGGTCCTCCTAGGATGATGTGAGCACCCTCTGAGAGAGGGGCTTCCTCCTCATCAGTGCTGACGGGATAAGACAGAGTGCATTTCTTCAAGTGCCTGGTAGCTCAAGATGACTTCCTGACAAATGACAGTGAGTGCTGTTAATGGTCAGAGTCTTCTCTCTTAAGGATTTAAAAAAGAAGACCCTAGCCCTACAGGGGTCCAGCTCAGAAGGAAAGGTGGCTAAGTGTATGCCTGGGTTTCCCTCCAGACTTCAGATGCTCGATTTCTACCATGTGGGTCTGTTTGGAAGAAGGTGTACGGTCTCTGATTCCATCCTGAAATCAAAGGTGTGTTAAATACATGTTCGCTGTAAAACTCCAACCACTCCACTAATATTAATAATTTTCACCTCCTTTCCCTTTTAAAGTTGGAAACCAGAATTCTAATGTATTCAAAACAAGGATATCAGTCAAGTAGGATGACTTATTTGGGTCATTTTACATTAGACACTCTCCCTTAAGAAGTCAACTGATGAACTTGCTTTCAGTTTTTAACTTATAAAAACTATTTTTGGAGAAAAGGAAACCTCCCCCACACTGTTGGTGGGAATGTAAACTGGTACAACCACTATGGAGAACAGTGTAGAGGTTCCTCAGAAAACTAAAAATAGAACTACCTTATGTTCCAGCAATCCCACTCCTGGGCATATATCCAGACAAAACTACAATTCAAAAAAGATATATGCACCCATATGTTCACAGCAGCCACTATTCACAGTAGCCAAGACATGGAAACAACCTAAATGTCCATCAAAAAGTTAATGGATTAAGAAGATGTGATACATATACTTAATGGAATCCTACTCAGCCATAAAAAGGAATGAAATAATGCCATTTGCAGCAACATAGATACAACTAGAAATTCTCATACTAAGTGAGGTAAGTCAGAAAGAGAAAAACAAATACCATATGATATCACTTATATATGGAATCTAAAATATGTCCCAGATCAACCTATCTACAGAACAGAAACAGACTCACAGACATAGAGGACAAACCTGTGATTTGCCGAGGAGGAGGGCGTGGGATGGACTGGGAGTTTGGGGTTAGTAGATGCAAATTATTACACTTATAAGTGATAAGCAACGAGGTCCTACTATACAGCACAGGGAACTGTATCCAATCTCTTGGGACAGACCATGATGGAAGATATTATGAGCAAAAAGAATGTGTATGTATACACATATATATACACTCATATATATATATGTGACTGGGTCACTTAGCTGTATGGCAGAAATTGGTACAATATTGTAAATCAACTATACTTTAATTGAAAAAAGTTTTTTTATGTTTTCAAACATACCGAGAAACAGAGGGGACAGTACAAAATTAACATGTCTAACAAAATTAGCAATAATTCCTTGCTAGTCAATGTCATCACCTGGCGTGTTCACAATCGGCTTGCTCAAATCAGTACCCAACAAGCACCCGCATTATATGATTACGGTTATGTCTCTGAGGTCTTAAGCCTTATACTGTTGCAGTGACATATGCAGAATGATTTTCATTCTGAATTTGTCAGCTTGCCTCCTTAGGTGTCATTTTTATTTTCTTTTTAGGGCCGCGCCCTCCGCATAAGTAGGTTCCCAGGCTAGAAGTTGAATCAAAAGCAACATCTGGAGCCTACACCACAGCCACAGCAACACCAAATCCGAGCCACATCTTCGACCTACACCACAGCTCACAGCAACACTGGATCCGTAACCCACTGAGTGAGGCCAGGGATCGAACCCGAGTCCTCGTGGATACCAGTCAGATTTGTTTCTGCTGAGCCATGACGGGAACTCCTAGGCATCATTTTATTTGCTCCTCCGTTCCCTTATTTCTAGTAAATGCAGCTTGATTATTTTCGGGCTCAAATGTATCATGCCAAGAGTACTGCTTAGGTGGTGCTGAGGGACTGTGTTTCAGGAGCCCCAGGTGGACTGGCAGTCCCTCTCCCAGGGATGCTGTCACTAATGACTGGGCTCAGGAAGAGACCACCTGACTCCTCCCATGTAAAGCTCCCCATCAGCCGCTAACAGTCTCATCCACCGATGATCACTGCCTGAACCAATTATTTCAACAGAGACTGAAAAGTGGGGATTTCTTCCCACATTTATTTCCACCTTGCCTCTCTACTCACATATTTTAGGTTCAATGAGGAAGAAATAACACAAAAAGATGCATCCGTGGATGCAGTTCCTGATACAGGAATGAAGGAATATCTCTCTGCTGAAACGAGAGATCTTGATTCAGGAAGACAATGGTGGGAAGAACGGTAGAGACAGAGAGTCTGAGGCGGGAAACAGGACAAGGGTTCTTAGATTGGGAGCCACGCGACTTGGGGCCAGGCAGGTGTGCACACCCTGGGCAACGCTTATCCTGGCTATAATTAAGCCCTTAAAAACATCCGGCCTTATGGGAATTAAAGACATAAATAAATTAAAAAATAAAATATAAGCATATATTACATAAATAAATATAAAAAATAACGATTTAAAAACAGACAGGGGAGTTTCCTGGTGGTCTAGTGATTAGGACTCGGTGCTTTCACTGCTGCAGCCCAGGTTCAATCCCCGGTCTGGGGAGTGAGATTCCACACCGAGCAGCTGCATGCTATGACAATGAAAAACAAACAAAAAACAAAAACAAAAAACCCACCACCACCACCAACACGAACAACAAAAAACATACAGAACCAAGAATGGAAAAATGAGGTACAGAAGAAGGTATCTCCAATATGTGAGAAAGGATCCGAGCGAAGTTTGGAGACTCCAGGGCATCACTGTAGTGATAGAATTCAAACTCACATGCTTTTGGCAGCCCCCACCCAGCCAGTCAACAGGCATGGCTGAGGCTCTAGCAAATGAAGGACTGAATGACCTCCCTGACTCCACTCCCTAGGGGCAGTGACTGGCAACTGCCGGCATCTGCAAGCAGCCCTCACTGAGGCTGGCAGGGAAGCCCAGTGGGGCACCAACTGCCATCTACCTCCACGGGAGGAGCTGATGCTTGGAGCGGGAGGCTGATGTGCACCTGCTGCAGCCGCCCTCCTCCGCCTTCTTTATTTCTCCTTCCCAGGAAACACGCTCATCCTCATTGGTTCTGTTCCCCACAGGAGCCCACCTGGAGAGGAAATTAATACCATGTTTGCTTACACAATCATCACCCTCTTAGCAGCTGCTTCTGGAGGACCAGGAGGATGGCATGGATAAGTTGCTCCAGATGCCACTGTGCGGTAATTAGAATTTCCTGCTTATAAAATGTAATTCTGATCACACCACCACTCTTGAGTCAGGAAGGAAGAAAAGGCAGAAAAGGAACAAGCTCTGAAGGAAACAGCAAGGCTCTGCAGAGGCCTCTCCGTTCAGCTGGGGCGTTGAAAAGGAGGGGTAGAGGGTGGAGAGAGAGAGACCTGCAAGTCAGGACGAATTCTTGAAATATGTCAAGGTCGTGAAGGAATTGCACCTAGAGAAAGACCCCCAAAGTCATTTGGGTTTATGAGCAATAAGGCAGACAACCAAAGAAGGCTTTAAAATGTTTGGAGCAAACAGAACAAAGGCACAGACTCATTGACTGGTGAACATGTGACAAAGTTAAGTGCTAACACAAAACAGTGTTAAAATTCCAACTGGGCTTTTGTCTTCTCTAGCAATGAGAAGAGTCTGCAAATTGGACAGGGTGGGACCGGTGTCCCAGAAAATAACTGAAGTCCTCATCAATCTAGGGCAACGAGATCAGGTGTTGGATCAGCAAAATTCCATTTGAGATGGGGAGGAAGATTCCAGAAAAACTTCAGAGAATCTGTTAGGAACTCCCTGGGCTCCTAGACAAGCCAGGAGAGGAGTTGAGCAAATACCCTAGTTCCAGAAACGGGGAAAGGATGATTTCAGAAAGTGTTGGCAGGCAATTCATCTTGACCTAAGTCCTCCTTAAAAATGTAAAACGGATTGTTAAACAGGTTGTTTAACAAACAAACAAACAAACAAAAAAACCAGAAAACAAAAACCCACAACTTGATCTCTTGGCAGCAGCCTGAGTTAACTAGAAAGAAGCCATGTGCCGGACCACTTGTTAGCACGAGGTTCTTAGGCTAAGTCCCTTAGAAAGTCATTATGAGGCTCTTAATTAAGCACACTGTGCACTGTCAGAGGGAGGCGATGAAGTCACCAGGTGGAGATTTGGTCTTGTTGCTTTTCAGTCATATTAACAGTAAGATAGACACTGGGACTCTCAGGGAACCTCCTTCTATGTAGGGAAAGGCAAAGCCTGAGAGACACGCTGCCTTCATCAATGGAGCAAACTGCCACCGAATGCCTACCCTGTAGAGCCTCCACACATGACACACTCTGGGCACCAAAGATTTAGCCCTCACCCTCGAAGATCTCACTGTCTGGCAGTCCCAAAAGGACATACTGCCGTGTGTGTCGGTCCAGGCATCTGATTCCTGCAAGAGGTTCCTAGTCTAGCTTGGGGTATGCACGTACACCTGACATGGTTATTATGTAGAGAAAAGGAGACTTTAGCTGCTCTGAGACACAAAGGATGGACAGGGTTTAGGAAGAGCGCTTGATCTGGGGGTGGTGACACAGGACAAAGGCTGCTCACGACCTGCTCACGGGAAAGTGAAGCATCCAGCAGACCAGAAAAAAGATTCAGGAGTTCCCACTGTGGCTTGGCAGGTTAAGACCGTGACACAGCGTCTGTGAGGATGCAGGTTCAATCCCTGACCTCACTCAGTGGGTTAAGGATCGGGCGTTGCCACAAGCTACAGCGTAGCTCACAGATGTGGCTCGGATCCAGCGTTGCTGTGGCTGTGGGGTAGGCCTGCAGTTGCAGCTCCAATTTGACTCCTAGCCTGGGAACTTCCACATGCTGCAGGTATGGGCCTAAAAAGAAAAAAAAAAGATTCAAGCGCATACATTCATCATTCATCCATTCATTCAGTCACTGTTCAGTGGCAGGACACTCTTCTAGGCACTGGTACTATAGGGATAAGTGAGACAGATTCTGCCTCTAGTCTCACTGATCTCTCACATTCTAACTAAGGATAGAGACAGAAAACAAATTACGAAATCCACATTTTCAGTTTTTCTTCATTATCTTCTAAAATATAGTATTTGATACTCACAAAAAATATTTCATAAATGCAACCTGTAAATCATTGACTGAATGCCTGGACACTCACCACTCAAGCTTAGACTGGAACATCACCAATGGTTTACATCTATTTAAGTGTAGGACACACTTTTTCTTTTCCTTTTCTTTTCAGGGCCACACCTGCAGCATAGGGAAGTTTCCAAACTAGGGGTTGAATTGGAGCTGTAGCTGCAGGCCTACGCCACAGTCACAGCCACAGCCACACCAGATCCGAGCTGCATCGGTGACCTACACTGCAGCTCATGGTGATGTGGGATCCTCAACCCCCTAAGTAAAGCCAGGGATCGAACCCACATCCTCATGGATACTAGTTGGGTTCTTAACCCACTGAGCCACAACAAGAACACCTCCCCCCTTTTTTTGGCTGCACCCACAGCATGTGGAAGTTCCCAGATCAGCGATCCAACCTGTGCCATAGCAGTGACCCAAGCCACTACAGTGACAATGTTAGATCCCTAACCCACTGAGCCATATGGAACTTCTGCAACCCACTTCTACTTGCAGTTGGGATGAATGCTTTAGACAGGTAGATTTAACAATAACAGTGACTCATGGGGGACCTGACCTAGTCTGGGGAGTAACAGAAGGTCACCCTGAGTTATATGTGCTAAGAAATGAGACTATGTGGGCAGGTAGGGACTCTGAGACACCCAGGCAGCGGATTCAGAGCACATAATAGCAGGAGCAGTGGCAATAACAAAAACAACAAAAGCAAAAAGCCACTGATATGTCTTGGGGACTTATTCCTATATGTTCTGCAAAACTCTGCGTACTTTTATTTGGTCCTCACATTCTCCTTTTGGCAATTGAGGAAGTGAGAGTCAGCAAGGTCGAGTAATTTATGCAAGGTCACAAAGCTGGTAAATTGAGGAGCTGACAGGTAATAAGATAGTGGAAGAAAATAGAATAATTACATTTGCTAGCTTAGCAGAGTTAAATTCCTTTCACTTGACTATTTTCTAAATGACGCACTTACAAATACATACTTATTCACAGGCTAGCCATTAAACATCTAACACAGGGTACTACTCTGAGCTCAAAGAAGATGCTGTAACTCTCAAAGCAGATGGACCTTTAGCTAAATTTACAGCCAATTAGTGCTGGGAGCCAACATTTCCTCCTATGGAAAGTTGCGCTCTCATTCCATCAAAATATTATTTAATGGCAAGACCCCAAGTGGAATGTTACAGAAGATCGTTAGCAATTGTGCCCTGCATGTTATTTAAACTAAAAACAATGCTGTGACCAACTGCACTTCAGCAGAAGCCACACAGAGCCCGCGGATTGGAAATGGCCAGCTGAAAAGGAGATACGATGATTGAAATATTTTCCAGACTATTACATCCTTGAAGGGTTTAAACCAAGAGAAGAAAGACAGGGAAGGGGAGGAGGATGATTTAGAGTGTTTCATTTAAGAACAACAGGATTAAATTAACCTTGGGGGTAGGGTGGTAACAGCAGGGGGTGGTGGAGAGAAATATTATGCAAGACGTGAGAAGCTTCCCAGAGGAGAGGTATGCTGGGCTGCAGAATTTTCCAGCCCAGCAAAGCAGGCAAAGCCATCTATCATTAAAGTCATTTACAAGCAAATTTGACAAATTGCTGAGAAAACATAGTATGGACCACATTCCTAGTTTTAAGAATGGACAAACTAATATCCTTAAGTTGGGAAAAACTGACTATTGTTTGAGATTTGTCTTCTAGCATATTGTTGGTCTCATTTCCTCACCTTTAAAGCAAATATTGACAAGTGGGTTCCCCAGCTTGGCGTACAGGTGTCATAGCATTAGAGCTCTAATAAAAAAAAACTTCAACCCAGGGAAGGAGATGGGTTGCAATGCAAGTTTTAAATGTCTATGAACAGAACGATCATACTTCTAAAGCCGACTTCTTAATCCTCGTTTACTTACAATTTTCAGTCAGGCTGCAGAAATTCTAAATTACACAGAGCAGCCAAAAGATTAAAAGAAAATGTCCAGAATTAAAACCCAGCAGACCTAAACATTTATTGACTTCTTAGCATACTGAGAAAAATCAAAGGTTTGCTAGTGAGGGAAAGGGTGGACCTGACAGGCCCAGCTTTGCCCTGAAGCTCTGGAAATCATAAGCAACCTGTGCCATCCTCAATGCTTGGTTATTTCAGAGACAGCTCCGATTCACATGACCGGAGTGAATGTTTGTGCATTGCTGCCCCCTGCTGGACAAATGGAACACATTCTGTCCAGGGCCCTTTGCAAATTTCAATTACTTTGCAATTCCCTTCCTCCTCTCCCCCACCTGAAACAGCCCTCTCCCCCAGGTCTCCGCTTGGAGACAATTCCATCTGAGCTAATGGGCGACCGTCCCTTATAATGCAATTAGTGGGATTCCTCGTACTGCAACCCCAGTGACCCTCCATCGTGACTTAACCAGAGGCAGCAGAAAAAAATATGAAACACGCTGTCTCGCCGCTCCAAGGACCGCGTTATGAAAATATTCCATTGAATTAACATTAATTCAAGCCCTAGTGAGTTTTCTTCTCCGAGGATCCAGGGTCAGCCAAATGTCAGCCTTTTGTCAGTCAGTCCTTCCCTCCCTCCCCTTCATGTGCTATGTATCTATGATGCCTGCCTCTTAGGGGGGAGGCTGCTGATTCCCTGGAAACCAACCCATCTCAAATGCTTCTACAGATTGAGGCTGTGCCTGAGCTCCAGGGCCCCCTGACCTGCCAAAAGACCCCCCAACATGTGAGTGTCCACAGGGGCCTGATGGGACTGGTCTTTTTTTTTTTTTTTAGGGCCGTGCCTGTGGCATATGGAATTTCCCAGACTAGGGGTCACATCGGAGCTGCAGCTGACAGCCTATGCCACAGCCACCGCAATGCCAGAAACTGAGACCTACGCCGGATCTTGCAGCAACACCAAATCCTTAACCTACTGAGCGAGGCCAGGGATTGAACCTGCATCCTCATGGACACTAGTGGGTTTCTTAACCCACTGAGTCACGAGGGGAACTCCTGGGTCTTCATTTATATAGCCAGACTCCTAGAAAGAGGCATGCTTCGCAAAGATGGAGGAAAGGAAGCAAAGTCAGGTCTGTTGGGCAGAGCCCATCTCTGCTCTGCTGGGTGGTAGGAACCCATGGGTGGATCAGCAGGCCACCGCTCTCGGACCACTTATATAACTCGATGGTCAGCCTTCAGCATCTTGTCCGCACCAACCGTCCTGCCTGAGACTCAAGTCTCACGCCCAGTCTTAACAAAACCCCCGTCCAGCAGCCCCTCCCACCCTGTGTCTCTTTCTGAGTTTCCCTCTTAACATTCCCCACCACAGCAGGCTCCTCACTGGCCTGGGTGCCCTGAGGCGGGTTGGGCGGAGTTTGGGAGGGGGGCCCTTGCTATAAACCAGAGGTTATCAAAATTCACTGAGAATTTGTCACAAATGCAAATTCCAGGGCTCCGGTCTAGGCCTAATGATTCAGAAACTCCAAGGTGGGGCCCAGCAATCTGAATTTCACAAGCCTCTCCCCCCAACCCCCCGGGGTGTGTGTGGGGCGAGATTCTGATGCTCACTAGAAGTTTGAGAACTGTGGCTATAAACGTCTTCCATTTTTCTTCACACACCAACTCCCAACCGAAAATGTCTCTTGGCTGTGTCTCATTAATGCTGATGGAGAAAAAAAGAAAGATGATGAAAGAAGTCAGATGAACTGCCTTCTTGCCCATTACTGATGCTGATGGCCTATTCATCCCCGAGGCCCTGATGAATGTGAAACCTCTTGGGAAAATCTCCTAACCCTCAAAACTCTGACCAAGAAAACGTATATCCTCTTTCTCCTGCAGAAGCCGTCCATCCTGGCTGACTACAGTCATCAGATGCTAACTGCCCGATGTCATGCTAAGTGTGGTCCTGGACCAGCCTCAGCTGCATCTGCAGCCTGTGCCAAACCCAAGATCCCAGGCCTCACCACAGACCTGCTGATCTGAATCTGTCATTTAGCAAGAGATCCAGTTGACTCATAGGGGCATTGAAGATTTGGAGAATTATTTTATAGTCGGATGCTGTGTGTGTGTGTGTGCACATGCACACACGCACATAGGCACACAAACACACACACACTTGTGTGAGGTGGTTTTAGTGGACATCCTGGGCCTCATTTAATTCTGGGTACCTCGGCTCCAACCAGATACACTGACTTTCAGCATTAATATGTGTTTGGGGAGTGAATGATAAAGAGTGACTGAAGGACTTCTTTTTGCTGTTTGCCTTTTTGTTTTTAAAGTGATTTGTATATTCACACATTTTAAGACATTAAATAGTACTGCAAGGCTTCTGATGAATAACACGGGTATCCTGCCCTCTCCTTCCCCATCCTTCTGAAACAGGCTGGGACCTGGGACCCTTTGCTACAGAGCTTGCACCTGGACAAACGTCTTCTGGGGCAACAAAGTCAAAGAAACCATAAGGGACTCAAAATAGCTGTGCATGCGCAGCTGGGGCAAATTATAGACAACAAGATGCAAAAAGTCCAAAAGCCAACTGCCATCTGAAGAGCTGGGAACAAAGCAGGATGCCCTGCATGCACCCCCCCGCACACACCACCACCAAATGGGGTGGGCAGACTACCTAAGCCGCCCCTCTGGCCCCACCCCTAGGCCTGCCCCTACCCTCACCCCATTTAAGGAACCAGCTCGCCTTCCCTCAGGGAGGGAGGGAGCAAGGGAACCTGTTACTTGTTTTCTCTCCCCTCTGCTGCAGCAGGGCCCCCAATAAAGCCTGGCTTGAATTTCTCATCTGGCCTCAGACCAACTTCTATTGATTAAGCAAGGCCAAGACCGAGGGTCATTAACAATTTGAGGCTCCAGCTTTAACACTTCCGTAGGAAATTCTTTTTGAATGAAGGACTTAGGAAGAGGAAAGAGACTAAATCCAGGAATAAAGTCTACTAGTGCGTTTCCAAGCCCCGTGGTGCCCGGTGGAATGTGAGGGAGTCTATGGATGGGGCCATCGATCACGGCACATTCCCAGTTAGGAATGACTGGCTATGCAGAGTTAGTGAAGCAGCATGCGTGGCTGATCTCTCCCCCTCTCTGGGAGAGTGAGCGAAGGGCCATGAACTTACAAGTGCCTAGTGTAGGACCTACAATGATCCGAGGTTGGAGTCAGGGTTTGTCAGTCCTGAAGGTCAGGTTTGGCCAAGGCAAAGACATGAGACGTGACATGACCATGGCCGCCCCCTACCCAACCTCACCCAGGCTTCCCCGGGGCTGGCGGCTCAGGGGCTAGAATCCAGACTTTGCACCAGGCGGCATGTGAAATCCTAGCAGCGTCTCTAAGACCCATCACAAATTCTTCTGCCCTACCCTCTACCTACCCCTCCCTCGGCATCCTCCCTGCATTCATGATATTTATTGGGCTGCTAAGACCTAACCTAAGACCGACCAAAAGCGACTCAAAGACAGAAGGTTTCTATTTCCTGAAAAAGCCTGATCCAAACCCAAGATCCCAGGCCTCACCACAGACCTGCTAATCTGAATCTGCTCCAGGTGGGCACTCAGGTTCCCCATCTTTATGAAGTCACCTCGTGCACAAGGTGGAAATTGGACTCCAGCGCCCTCAGGGGCTCCAGCTGTGGGGAGGGAGAATGATGGGGAGGAAGGACAGCACCCTCAGCTGTACCCATCACTTCTGTCCACACCCGAAGTCCCTCGCCTTATGGAGCTGTCAAGGGGGCTGGGGAACACCTGCTAACTCGGGGACTGTGCCCAGCTCAAACAAAGGGGATGCTAACACTGAAAGAGAGGCAGGGGGATGCTGAGGAGCAGTCTCCACAGACAGCCCAGGGGTCTATTAGGTGAGGAACCTGGTGTCTCTGGGGGTTTAAATGCTTTAATGGAGCAAAAGGGCTGGACAGGGGACACAGAAAGCAGAACAGGGACACCAGGCCACTTGCACACACAACTCAGCACTCCTGTCTTAACAACAATAAACTTTGTTGTTTCTGTGCCTACAGCCCTAATGACCTCTCGGACCACAGAATTCCCACACCAGCCTCCTCCCTGGACTCCGGAGACCCCAGCTTTCCATCACCTTTTGCCTAAGGGACCAACTCTCCATCCAGCCCTGGGGTCTCAGAGGTACACCTTGCATGAGGAATAAATGCACCAGCTCATTGCCTGGGGGTGTCAGAGGACAGACCTGCGCCCACAGAGGCACTCAGTGCTCGGTGAGAGGGAGGCAACCTGACCACGGAAATCGAGGTCAGTTCAAAAGTATCTCGGAACAATCGCACCAAATCTGCAGTGACAGCTGTTCCTAGAGGCCATTTCCCAGGCAGCCATCCTGTGCCTGTTTTGTCCACATGCACCCCCCCCACCCCACCCATGTTACACCCTCAGTCAGCCTTATCCTCTCCCACACGGGGCCACCTCACCCCAGACCATTCGCACAGTGCTGCAGAGATGACATAGACGCTTCTGGAACCCCATGCCCACTGTGGTCTGCCACATCGCCCCTCCCATCCATACCCACATTGCTTCCTTCCCTTCCAGGTCTGTGACAGGAAGCCTTACTTGATCCTGCATTTTTCATAGATGGTTCAAAAACTATTCTAGTGAGAGGGGCTTAGAAACTGGCTACCGCCACCTTCCTGTTTTGCAAGGTGGGGGTGGAGAATCTGAGGTTAAAGAATTTGCCAGTTACTACTAGCTACTGGTGGCCTGGGCATTAGGATCCCAGGTCCCCCCGGGTGCATCTGGCCCCTGGCAGACTTTCTTTTCTAGCACATTCCCTCTCTCATTCATTCCACTGCGCTTTTATTCCTCTATCAAATAGTAATAGTAGCAGTGACAGTAAACATTTATTATTTCCTTGGTTCCAGGCATTGTTTTTGGTGCCTTGCACAGAGTGTCTCATTAAGTCTTCCAATGTACCCAATAAAGAAGATATCCCTATTACCTCGATTTTGCTGATGAGAACATGCAAGCCCAGAAGAGGAAAACAAACAAACAAACAAACAAACAAAAAGATACCAAAAAGATCTTGCCCAATTGCCTCTGCCTCCTTCGCAGATGGCTGGGGCGACCAACGAGATACAAAGCTCAAGCCCTCTGCCCACGCTGCCTGTTCACCTCCTGGGTCACCTGCACTCCTGCTCTTTCCTCTCCCTCCGGTGTTCAGTCCGCAGAACCGGCCCAGCTGCACCAACTTCCTTAGCTTTTCAGTGACACTGAATGCTGTCGGGTAAGATGGAGAGAGAGTGTGGCGTGGACAGGAGAAAATGACAGAATATCTAAAATGTGTTCCTTTTGCCCTGCGGATGGACGATATGATTTTAATTTGCCAAAAGGTCTATTATCCCAACTCAGGCTGAGGCTTGTTAAAGAAAAAGCCCGTGACTCCCGACCTGACCCCAGTTCACAGAGGGAAAAGGGGGTCCAGGAGAGGCCAGGCAGCCGGGCAAGAGAGTCAACCCCGGAGATGCCACCGGGCAGATGAGGACAGGGAGGCCAGCGAGCGGACTGCCGGCACGGGAGCACTGCCAGCTGAGCTGACACCCTTGCTGACAGGGATTCTTTTCCTTTCAAAGGCAGATCACGGAAAGGGAAGACTCCAGCCCCAGCTCAGTTTTGATTTCACACCACACTCCCGAGTGAAAGGATGCTGGAGCCCAGTCACGGGTCAGCCAGGAACTGGCAGCTCTCAGCAGGCATTCTGCAGCTTCACAGCGGTGGCAGCAAGACTGCCTCCCAGAGCGTGCTTGCGGCGATGGGCAGCCCCGGCGCGGCCGGACAAGGCTGTTCAACACACGGAAGTCAAATGCTGCCAGGACGGCTTCTCCCCGCGTGGCAGATGGGGGTCCTCCACGGGAGTCAGGTGGGGACAGTGCGGGAAGGAGGCGGAGCTCAGAACAGCGGTACCCCTCAGAGCCCCTGCGACACGGGGACAGAGGTCCTTCTCCATTCTGACCACCCTTCTCCCATTCCTTCATTCTCCAGGGCCTTGGGGGCTCACCCTTCCTGTTCTCACTGCGATATCTCTGGGAGCCCTTGCTATCAGCTCTAGCAGGTCTTAATACAAAATTCTGATTTCGCATCTTACAACGGAAGGAAAAGATTTCTGCATGTTAGAGGAATTTTACCACCCTAAGGATGGGGCACGAGAAAGAAATGGGGTAGGGACAAGAAATGTGGGGGGTGGGGGACAAGTGTGGGGGACGGGGTGGGCAGGATGTATGTGAGCGATAAGAACATGGAATTTGTTGGTCTTCCAACAACTCCCTTTTTCTCTCTCTGCATATATGCAAGGAAAAACAATCGTCTTTTGGCTTCTCTGTACCACGAGTTTCCTCCACCATCACTCTGTGGGACTGGGGTTCCAGATTCTCCCACCTGGGCACCTGATCTAACTGGAAGCCTCCTGTGCCAACTGTACATTTTCAAAAGCAGTTCGGTGTCTCCCATCACACACGTTCCTGCCATGTGCTTCTGCCGCACCCTATCAGGAGGCGGGTCTATTCTCCTCCCTGTCCCCTTGAATTGGACAAGCTCAGTGACCCAGCTCTGACCCACAGCATAAAGATGGAAGTGAAGGTTCCAGCCACCCCAGCCAAGTTCATGTGGATCAGAGAGGAACCACCTAGCCCAGCGCTCCCTAGATTCCTCACCCGCAAAACTGTGAGCGAAATAAAACCGTTGCCTTTAGCTACTACTTGCGTTTGGGGGGAGTTTATTAAACAGCACTAAGTACTTGGAACAACTCCTCTGCCCCCAAATATCTTCCCTAATTGTCTAGCACGGTATTGGAAAACGCTCTATTAATCAAAGCACAGAGAACTCTTGCTAAAGTTTAAGTGATATCACAGAGATAAAAGATAAAATCCAGAACCTATACTACCCATTAATTAATGGTAGAGCCATCCAACAAAACCCAGAGCATCCTGCAGGCAGCAAGAGAGAGCCTTTCTTGTTGGTCTACGCTGCGTTTCTAACACCAAGAAAAATACACTTCCGAGATGAGTAAAGGACCACCGTGGTCTTCGGCTACAGACTGGGCTGAACCCTGGGTGCAGTTCAAAGATTCCCACGCCAGAGGAAACTATCTGCCTGGGAGCCTCTAGGAGTAGGAACTTGCTGGGGGCAAGGTGGGCAGGGGGAGGACTCCCCCTTCCCCGCTGGGATCTTAAGGTCCACAAGCCTTGGCTGAAACCTGGAGGCCAGATGTGGTTAGGAATTCAGAATTGCCCAGGTTTTAGAAAGGTGATACAGTGTCTCCACCATATACTACGAAGCATCTTCTGCAGGTTCTGGGAAAGAATCCCGAAGTCCCTCTCCTTTCTCTCCCTCTCACTCTCTCTCTCTCACTCACTCACAGACATACACACACACATACATACACACACACACACACACACACACACACACACTCTCTACAGCAAAAGGCATGAATTTTCACATTCAATTTGATAAATACCACAAATAGTCTCGTAAAAGTTGGTCCAGGTTTTACTGCCAAATAAGTTATGGTAAATTTCCAGTTTTCAGACCTTTTGGGTCTGGGATCATGGACCTGTTTCGTTCATATGTGTTCAGAGTTCCTACCAAGGCCATTTGTCAAGATATCACTGATGAGGTCATTTCCAAGCCAAATACTGTAAGCTGTTGGATGTCTGCTCTCTTAGAGCTCTAGGATCAGAGGCTCCTGGGCCACACCTCCCCTCCCTCATTAAGAGCCCATTAATACCCCACATCTGGCGGCCCTTCAGACAACGCATGAACATTTTACAGATGAGGATACTGAGTCTGTCAAAGAGGCCACATTCAACAGATGGTCAAGCTGAGCCTTCATCTCTGCACTCTGAATGAATTCTGTGCCCTCAACAGAGGGATTTAGAAGCTGTCTCCAGTTGAGGGTGAGAGTGGGGAGGGCTGGGGGAGTGAGAGAGATGTGTGGAGAGAAAATTCAGGGACTTTACGGGAGCTGTGGCATTTGACTGGTGCTTGCAGGGCAAGTACGGTCTGTGAGCACAGGATGGGGCGGCTGACGGGAGGACGGCAGGGCTGGGCATTCCAGCCAGGGGTCCCCCATAGACAGTGCAGGGAGGCAGGGGAGTACCAGTCAGGCTCCAGTGAGGGTTGTATGCAGGTCACGTGCAGAAGCCAATACCCTAAAGGTGGTTTTAAGGAGGGAAGGGAAAAAAGGCTTTATCTATAAATGGTTTCTCCACTGGGGGGAAAAAAAGAATTTTTTTTTTTTGTCTTTTTGCCTTTATGTAGAGCCGCACCCGCGGCATATGGAGGTTCCCAGGCTAGGGGTCTAACAGGAGCTGTAGCCGCCAGCCTTCGCCACAGCCACAGCAACACGGGATCCGAACCGCGTCTGCAACCTACACCACAGCTCACGGCAACGCCGGATCCTTAACCCACTGAGCAAGGCCAGGGATCGAACCCGCAACCTCATGGTTCTTAGTTGGATTCGTTAACCACTGAGCCACGATGGGAACTCCCCCCAAAAAAAAGATTTTAAAATGTGATATAGGCACTTATATATGTGGAATCTAAACCAAGATGCAAAT
Organism: Catagonus wagneri; assembly: GCA_004024745.2. NCBI lineage: Eukaryota > Metazoa > Chordata > Mammalia > Artiodactyla > Tayassuidae > Catagonus > Catagonus wagneri. Next base: position 19,819,046 of record PVHT020000521.1, read on the forward strand.
GAACATATCTAGAAAACAGCAACAGAGAGAAGAGGTTTGCAGTTGCCGGGCGATTGGGGTGGGGGAGGGATGGACGAGGAGTTTGGGGTTAGCATATGTAGAATATGGATAAACAACAAGGTCCTACTGTACAGCACAGGGAACTATATTCACTACCCTGAGATAAAGCATAATGGAAAAGAATATATATAAATATAGGTATGACCGAGTCACTGTACTGTACAGCAGAAATTAACACAACACGGTAAATCAACTAAACTTCAGTAAAATTTTTAAAAATGATACACTAATAGGTGTCACTTTTGAGTACACATGATACTATTCTCTGGGCTATCACTTTAAAATGTATTTTAAAAGAAATTCAATTGTGGAGTTTGCGTTGAGCCTCAGTGATTAACGAACCCGGCTAGTATCCATGAGGACACAGGTTCGACCCCAGGCCTCCTTCAGTGGGTTAGGATCTGGCATTGCCGTGGGCTGTGGTGTAGGTCGCAGTTGTGGCTCAGATCTGGCATTGCTGTGGCTGTGGTGTAGGCCCATGGTTACAGCTCTGATTCAAACCCTAGCCTGGGAACCTCCATATGTCGTGGGTACAGCCCTAAAAAGACCAAAAAAAAAAAAAAAAAAAAGCAAATGGTCTTTTACTTTTTCCCTTTTTATTTTTTAAGGCTAGGAGTCAAATCTGAGCTGTAGCTGCTGGCCTACACCACAGCCACAGCCATGCCAGACCTGAGCCACATCTGCGACGTACACCCCAGCTCAAGGCAACACCGGATCCTTAACCCACTGAGCAAGGCCAGGGATCAAACCTGCATCTTCATGGATACTAGTCAGATTCGTTTCTGCTGAGCCACGAAGAGAACTCCTACTTTTTCCCTTTTTAAATCTCCTTACTTGGCAAAATAAATCGGTGAAGATCTCATGGCAGTCTCTTCCAAAAAAAAAAAAAAAAAAAATTCTGGTCTTTGAAATTCCTGGCAACACTGCCTCCAGGCACCATTGGGGTATCTACATTTTATAGGGTAATGATGGCTTGAGGTGACCTGTCTCATGGGTATGTAATGGCACAGCCACATGTCCCTGAGGCCAGCCGTCTACCCATTTCTTCAGAGGCCCTGTCCCTTATGGAGTCTGGATCTCCTTTCCCAGAGCCATAGACACAGTCCAGGGGAAGCGTGAGGAGGCTTTTCTCCTCAACATTCTGACTTGGTATCTCCAAGTAGTCTTTGGGTGTTAAGAAATGTCCATATCTATTCACCTTCCTCTTCCTTTGTATTTCCCTTTTCTTTTTTTTGGCTGTACCCATGGCATGCAGAAGTTCCCAGGCCAGGCATCGAAACCCAAACCATAGCAGTGACCCAGCTGCAGCAGTGACAACCCTGGATCCTTATCGGCTAGGCCCCCAGGGAACTCCTATCCGTATTTACTTCCATTCTTAGATGGTTGCTGGAATCAAGGGAGGTAGGTTGGTATCCCCACACGGAAGCCCCTGAATCAGCAAACTCTGCTTCTTGTCCCTAATCCCACAGAAGTGGTGGCTTCCTCCCCAGAAGGCCGGTGACCGGTGGAAGCAGGCAGGTCCTGGTGTCACATGCCTGGTGCCAAATCCTGCTCTCCCCATACTGGTGGTGCCTTCTTAGGCAGGCTATGCAATGTCTCTCTCTGGCTTAGTCCCTCATCCATTAAATCGGTAACAGGACCTGCTTTGCGGGGTAGTTGCAAAGATTCCATGCTTTAATATATTTAAAGCCACTGAGAGAGGTCCCGTCGTGGCTCAGTGGTCAACAAACCCAACTCGGAACCATGAGGTTGCAGGTTCGATCCCTGGCCTTGCTCAAAGGGTTAAGGATCCAGTGTTGCCGTGAGCTGTGGTGTAGGCTGCAGACGCGGCTCAGATCCTGCGTTGCTGTGGCTGTGGTGTAGGCCAGCAGCCACAGCTCCGATTGGACCCCTGTTCTGGGAACTTCTATATGCCGCGGGTGCGGCCCTGGAAAAAGACAAAAAATAAATAAATAAATAAAAATACAAATAATAATAATAATAATAATAATAATAATAATGCCATCAGAACAATGACTTTCATAGAGAATACATTTGGAGGTTGTTTTCATTATAACTCAGTTCTTTGGGATCACTCATGGATGCCTCCACCCTCTCAAAGGGCTCTGGGCAGACAGAGATGAGGGCAAAGTCTCTCCTCTCCAAAACCTCCGTTGGACAATTAAAATGAGTTAACCTCCTTATAATAAGAGGAAGAACTCGTTTGCAGAAACACGGGTTTACATGGCAGTCAGTGAGGGGTTTCCGAGAGGTGGGGACAATAAGGGCTGACCGTTTACATCACAGCACGTGGCTGATGGAAAAGTTACACGTGACCTCTAACAGGACAGGGACTCTAAATCCCACCACATGCTGGGCCACAGAGAAGGTTCTGGAAGTATCACTCCACATTTTGAGCTACCTTTACACCAGCAACGACTAACCTTGGCACAAAGGGAAGGAGAGGAAGGACCATAAATATCTTCGGGTGACTGAATAATTCAAGAACACTTCAATGTTCATAATTACTTGTGGGTGGTGGAGAACCTTTTTTTTCCCATTAGAGACCCACACAAAAGAGGAAACCCCATCATAGGAATGAAGACACAATGCACTAAAGTGTAAATTAAGAATTAAAGAACAAAAAACAGAATTCTGCCAATTTTTTAAATAATTGTTGTATAAATTGCTCATCAGTATCCAGTGTCACATTGGCTAATTTGTTCAATAAAAGCAAAAAAGAAAAAGGTTCCAGAGATGGTGATGAGGTAACCGGCCTAATGAAACCTACTGTCAAAATGTGCACTGTGTGCAAAATGTCAGAAAGGCCTTGACACTTTGGGAGACATTTCCAAACAGTCCCCTGGGGAATTAAGCTCAGGGTTTTTGTTCTACATCTGGAGGCAAAGAGGTACACAAAGCCACCTCTATGGTGTGAGAGAACTTTTCCTCGCATAGCACACTTTCTAGTGGGGGACATGGACAGCAAGAGAGTCAATAAATAAGAAGGGAACTCCAGAGGGAGTTAAATGTTACGAGGAAGATAAAATGGAGCTCAGAGGAAGATGCTGGAAAGTCAGGGTGTTAAGGACAGTTGCCCATCCAGCATCCGTTCTTTCCCTCTTTATTAACAGCATCCGAATTTGGGGGCGGGCAACGTGTCCCAGGCTCGTTTATAGCCGGTGATGCCCATGCAATAGTGCTCATGTGATACGATCCAGGCTACCAGGAGTCACCAGAGGTTGCTGGGTGGCCATTCAGGAAGGATACTTAGCAGCTTTTCTTTCTTTCTTTTCTTTCCTTTTTTTTGCTTTTTAAGGTCGCACTCAGGGCACATGGAGGTTCCCAAGCTAGGGGTCAAATCGGAGCTACAGCTGCCGGCCTATGGCACAGCCACAGCAATGCCAGATCTGCTACCTATACCACAGCTCATGGCAACGCCAGATCCTTAACCCACTGAGCGATGCCAGGGATTGAACCCGCAACCTCATGGTTCCTAGGCGGATTCATTTCCACTGTGCCAGACGGGAACTCCTTGGCAGCTTTTCTCTTTGCCCTCTGAACTTCACTTTTTTTCCTGCTTGAAAGGTCAAGCCATCCTGTGACCTTGAGGACAAAGCCCACTGTGCCAAGAAGAGCAGAGGAAAAGGACAGATGCTAACACTGCGGTACCCTGTGCCAGCCTTGAACGGCCCATTTCTAGTCTTCTTGTTGGATGAGAAAAACACACACCTCCATCCTGCTTAAGCCACTGCTCTTTCAGTTTGCTTTTACTCATAATGGAATGCAACTCTCAGCTGACACCAAGTCCCTGCCTCCGGCCCCATCCTGCACACTCCCCAATCCCCCGACCCCACCACCAGAGATCGAAGAAGAAATGCACGCACAGTGAACGTGGACCCTGAGAGCCCTGGTCCAGTAAACCTGAACCCTCCCTCCTAATTCCCTGCCAAAAATGCACCAATGGCTCTCACTGCCATCGAGATGGAGATAAAACTCCTGATCCCCGGGCATCATCTCTATCCCCCGCCCCTCCTCTCCCTTCCCAAACACCATCTCCCGGTGGGGCCCCCATACCTCATCACACTGAACCAGAGCAATCCATTTTCACTGCCACATCTTGTAAGAAGTCAGGCCTCCACGTAGGGCAGGCGATGGCAGATGACACAGCCTCATCACCTGTCCTCTCTCGAGGGGTCACGGCTAACCCCACACCCCGAGGCGATATCACGCCTCATCGGCGAACAGAGAGAAAAGGCCCAGAAACCTCTGCTTCTCAGGAGGGACCCAGCCCATCAGCAGAGCCCCACCGAGCACCTGCTGTGCAACGGGCACTAAGTCTGCACGTGAGCTTCAAAAGCAAGCGAGGTGACACTCCTGGGCATATATCCAGAAAAGACAAAAATGCTAACTTGAAAAGATACATGCGCCCCATGTTCATTGCAGCACTATTTATTTATTTATTTACTAATTATTTCTCTATCTTTCCACCCATTTATATATTTATTTGTTTGTTTGCTTTTTAGGGCCCCATCTGTAGCATATAGAAGTTCCCAGGCTAGGGGTCGAATCGGAGCTGCAACTCACAGCCTACACCACAGCCACAGCAGCACAGGATCTGAGCCATGTCTGTGACGTACACTGCAGCTCATGACAATGCCAGATCCTTAACCCCCTGAGCAAGGTTAGGGATGGAACCCATATCCTCATGGATACTAGTCGGGTTCATAACCCGCTGCACCATGAGAACTCTACTGCAGCACTTTTTACAGCAGCTAAGACGTGGAAGCAACCTAAATGTCCATCAACAGATGAATGGATAAAGAAGATGTGGTGTATATATACAACAGAATATTATTCAGCCATAAAAAAGAATGAAACAAGGCCATTTGCAGCAACGTGGACGAACCTAGAGATTCTCATACTAAGTGAAGCAAGTCAGAGAGGGAAAGACAAATATGTGATATCATTTATATGTGGAATCTAAAAAAATGATGGAAATGAACTTATTTTCAAAACAAACAGACTCGCAGGCCTATAAAAAAAAACAGTTACCAAAGGGAAAAGGGGGAAGGGGAGAGATAAATTAGGAATGTGGGATTAATAGACACTGTATCACTATGGTAACCAACAAGGACCTACTGTATAACACAGGGAACTATATTCAATGTTTTATAATAACCTACAATGGAAAATAATCTGAAAAAGAATATGCATGTATATATGTTTTATTCATATATACATATATACATACATATGCATCACTTCACTGTACAGCTGATCTACAACACAGTAAATCAACTGTACTTCAAAAATAAATAAATAAATTTTAAAAACAAGGAAGAAAAACAAGTGAGGAGATGCCTTGTTTAGACGGAACATGGTGGCTAAACAGCCAGTACAGCTGACACGGATACAACCTGCCGAAGGTATGAAGCAATGACGAACAGGGGCATTTCACCTGTTGGGAGTGGGGTGAGGGAAGCTTGGATGGCTTCCTGGAGGAGGTGGAACCTAAGTAGAGTCTTAGAAAAGAGGCTGACTCCAAGTCCTGATGAAGAAGAGGAGGGGCATGGGAGAGAGCACTTGGTCAGAGGGATGTGCAGCCACGCAGTATAGGGGCAGAAACCCACAGTCAGAGGGAGGCAAGGAGGGTGGGAAAGAGAGAGGAGTCGAGGTCAGAGAATGTCCTCAACCACCGCCAAGGAACATACAGTCTCTCACCCAAGGGCAGTGGGGAGCCACACAAGGATGTTTAACAGTGAGTGACGGGCTCCTACTTGCACTTTAGACAGATCTGCCTGAAGGCTGTGGGGAGATGAATTTGAGGACCAGACTGGACACGGAGAGGGAGCCTGGTCAGGCATCTGACAGCCACCTATTCAATCTGAGAGCAAAGAGGGTGGAAACTCGATGATGAGACTGTGCCGGGTTGATGCCTGTCAGAGCAGCATCCGAGGGCCTCCTGTCTGGCGCGCAGCCTAATTCGTGACTGTAAACATCCATCAGAGCAGCGGTGGCCGTGCCTCTTCTCTCCCTTCCCCTCTTGCCTCGCAGCCCATTTCATTAGCGCATGAGGGACTCCAGGTGACAGAAACGCCAGGGCCCCAGGCTCACATCACACGCCTCCCGCTTTGCAGTAATCAAGGTCACTGACAAACGACGTCCTTGTATTATAATGCCTCGGAATTCCTATTAAACTTTTATAATATTAAACAATTACAATGCCCTCCTAGATTTCAGTCCACGCTTTCTTCAGGAACACTGCCAGGGAGATAAAATACTCAGCAGTTCCTTATTCCCCAAACAGATATCTGACAATATGCTTCCTGCTCTGTTTGATGTCAGGGCAATAGCACTAGAGCCAGGCTTCTCAAAAATGTGCATTTTTTTTCACGGCAACAAATAATAATAATATGGAAAACAACATTTTTATGAGGCCATAATTGGTGAAGGCAAGCCTTGATAATGAGGAGATGGGATATTTATGAGGATCTATTCTGCCTTTATTAGCGTGGAAGGTGGATGGCAATGGGAGCGCTAAGATTCACAGAGACTGTAAATATGCCAACGGCATGTGAGGCTAACAGGAAAAATGTCAATGTGGTTATCTTCTCAGACTTGTAGGCTTGGCATGTTCTTGACTGCCACTAAGCACCCCAAGCACGTGCCCACCTACCCCCAACCTGCAAACCCTAAAGAGAAAGTGAAACCTTGTTCCAGTGGAAGGAATTCAGTCCAACACGGTAGCCACCAGCTACGTGAGGTGAGTGTTCATTTGAATTGAGTCTAGGATGAATTGAGAAATGCTGTTATCTGTGAAATGCAATTAATATCTGTGAAGATTGCAAAAAAAAAAAGTGAACTAGTATTTTTTTATTTTTATAATTTTTATAAAACATTTTTATAATGTTTTAACCCACTGAAATAATCTCTTGAGTTAACTAAAATATACTGAAATTCATTTCACCTGCTGTAACTTTTTAAAATGTAGTTCCTGGAAAATTCTAAGTGAAGGATGTGTCAGGAGATATATTTATATTGGGCACTGGCCCAAAGCACAGAATTCACCCAGCAGGCAGCCATCAAGGATGAGCTGGCCAAGGAAGCCCATCTCTGCGGACCTCTAAAAACTCATTAGATATTGGTCCACTCGGGGTGGCGCTGTCACAAAACCCAGGGGCACAGCGGACGAGACAATCCCAAGGTCCTCCGCCCCAGACCTCACGCTGACATTTTCTCCCAGGGCACCAAGGTACATCAAGTTGAAAGAAATAAAATTCAATAACAATTTTTATAGGGAGCTGACTTTGCTGTTGCTCGTTAGTAAGCTGCAAGCTAAATTAATTTGAGCTTGATTGTCCCCTAATAGGAGAGGGACATAAATCCAGCTGAATGTACCATTACGGATGGCACCTTGATCCTGCACCGTCTTGCGCTTCTGCATTCACAATGCTCTGCACGAGAGCGGAAACCAGCTCCCAATAATTACAATAAAAATTACGTTTATTGACCAAGAACATTATAACAGATGGGAATGTGCTAGGTCATAACATATTTTCTCAGTGAAGACATTGATCAAGTCTTTACGGAGTTAATATGTTCAAGTCTGATTATAACGACTCAGGAAATTACCAATTGGTATTAAAGTTAAGAATATAAGCCACTTATTATGCCAATACATTTATAGCGCACTAATTTACTATTCCTCCTCAGAGGAAAAAAAAAGCTCCTGTGGACATCTCAGTGGTCTCCAACTACTTTATCTAAAGTTTCACCCATAAAAGATGTTGAACAGATACCTGTTCATAGAAAAATAAAGACATAAAGGAGAGAGAAAGAGAAAGAGCGTTCAAATTGAGGCAGGTTTCTGACTGGCCATCTTTGCAGAAATTGCAGCCAGGGGTATCCATACCCAACTTTTACCAATTCTTTCAATAGCTAAAAAATGTTTACTTGTCAAACTGAATGTTTGTTGAGGCAGAAACTGTACACAAATTTGGAGACCTATAACCTAATTCACCCCAACTGTGAAGTAAAAGGATGTATCAATATCTAAGCATTTATTTCAAGCCAAGCCATTTTCTCTTTCCTCTCCTATAACTGGAGGGCAACGATTCAGATGAGATAGATTCGGCGAGAATGAGAAGATCAGACTCTATTATGAAATCAGTTTTGTCATGAATGAGGGAGCACTCCAGTCACACGCTACGCTGGGCACTAGATAAAGAAAATTCAGCCAGAACACTCCCTGACTTCAGGGACTGAGAGACACTTTTCGGAAGGAGTAATACATTTTCCAGGTATAAAAATTATGAAAGGCATAAAATATATATACATCTATACAAACTGAAAAGTGGCCTTTCCTGTCTCTTCTCCTCCCCACACCAGCCTACCCTGGCTTTAAAAAGGTAAATACTTTTATTAAGGTCTTATATATTCTTTCTGAGTTTCTTTTGCTTATATGACACATGCAAATAGTCTTATTTTTCTCTCCTTTTCTTTTCACAAACGAAGTCTATTACACACACACACACCCCATAGTGACTTGACTTTTTACAAACGTTTTCTCACAAATACCTAGGGTTCTACATTTTTTAACTGCTGCATTGCATTTCACTATGCGCGGAATTAACCAGGACCCTACAGATGGGCATTTGGGTTCTTATTAATCTTTTGCTGTTATAAAAATCTAGGGACTTCTAAACTAGCCCTGACATCATCCTTATGAGGTAATTTTCCTTCCTCTCTCCCTTCCTCAGCCTTTTCTCATTCACTCCATCACACCACAGATATTCACTGTGTGTCTGCCCGGGCTGGATGCTGCACTAAGATCCCCCTGCCCCCCCCGGGGGGGGGCCGGTGGAGTGTGAAGGTCACGTCATGTTGGCCCATCACGGGTCAGTGAAGGAAGGGGGCTAGAGTAACATGTGAGACACAGCAAATCACCTACAACCCACACTGTTATTTTCTAAGAATTAGTTATTGGTACCGGTGGCAGAACAATCAGCCTGAAGGTAATCAGGATGGGACCAGTTAAAAACTTGGAGAACTTCCAACCTATCTGGCCTCGGAGGAGCCCCCAGCACTGATAATTTATATTCTCTGCTTGTGATGGGAGAATATTCAGCATAGGAAGTGCCAGTCATCTGCACCCCTCCCTCACCCCCCCAAATACGCTCTATTGTTTCTGGGGAGTTTTCTGCCCCCTATTGGACACCCAAGGCCTCATCCTGAGGCCCACCGACAGCTGGAGATGGTATTCCATATTCTGGACTGCATCTTCATAACAACTCCGTTGGGTGAAAACTAGTGTTAGCCCCACCATACAGATGAGGTCACAAAGGCTCAGAGAGGTCATGTTAATTGTCCAAAGTCACACAGCTGATAAGGAACAGAGTAGAGATTCCAAAATGATTCCTTAGCTGGAGTCCCCAGCTTCTTCTCTGCCTGAGGTAGTTCCACAAAGATGAACCATAACCACCAAGGAGAGCCAGAGCACATCCACATGGAGAGGGCCGAGAGTAGAGAGGGCATTCGAGAATGCCAGGAAAAAAAGGTGGCCATGCCCTACCCTCCTTTTTGGTTGTCCTTGAGTATCTCCCCCAGAATCCCTTAGCTTCCCCCCACCACCCCGCTGGGCTGGGGAAGTGTGGGCAGACAGCCCCAGTTAACCTAGGCCTATTTTCCCAACAAACAGTTCAATACTTAGCCTAATATCTGTAGGATTAAGGTTTACTTATAGCGCAGCAGCTCCTGCCAAGTTTACATGTGCAAGAATGAAGAATACATAATTACCTCCAAGTCACCCTTAACATGTGAAAAATCAAAGAGACAAGAATGAAGAATATATAACAACCTCCGAGTCGCCCACTCAGCCCCAGACTGACAAGAAGCCAAGTCAGAGCTTAACTCCAAGAAGAAAGACGGCGCCTAGGCTAACACAGGACCAGCTTCTCACACCTTGCCCGGCCCAGAGAGCTGGATTTGGGGCTGGGGGCTGCAGGCTGAAAATGAGGTAAAAGCTCAAGCTATGCATCACCATGAGACGTCAATCATGAGTTCATATACTTTGTAATAGTCCCATACATAGCACAGTGTTTCAAAATATGGAGTCTGGAGCCAGAAAGCTTGGGTTAGAGTCACCAGTTGCTTCGACTGCTGTATCTCAGTCTCCTCATCTGTAAAATGGGGATGACACTTAGTAACGGTACCTGCCTCACAGAGTGGTTGGGAGGATTAAGCAGCTAATGCCAAGAAATGACTGTCACATAGAAAGTACGAACTAAGTGTTTGCTATTATTTGCAAATGGTCCCTGATTCTAACATGGATACTTAAGGAAAAATTAATCAACCCCCCCTTACATACACCACTCTTAGCCAACAAGCTTGTCAAAACCCTCCGTCAGCACTTTCTGACTCATGAACTCTGCCTGCAGTAACACAGAACCTTACCAACTGCCTCCAGAATTTTAAAAACCGCTTTGTCATTTTTGTCTAGAATATCACACAGAACTGATTTTAGGTTTGAAATATCTCATTCAGCTCAGTATAGTATCAAAGAATGCATTACAAATTTTGATTTGTAATTGCACTTAATATTCATAAGATGTAGTCAAATTTGTACTTATTTCCATTTACCAAGTGAGGCACACAGTTTAATTTACTCTAGATTAATTATGTAAGAAAAATACGATTTGCTGACATTAAATTTCAAAGTGTTATAATAATCAGGTTTGGTTTAGGAACTGAACATTAAAATGTGCTGCCACCTAGGCAACAGACAAACCCTGCTTCCACAATGGGATGAGGGGAATTCTTGCAACATGCACTTTAAACCAAGCTCATTAAATTTGTATAATTTTTGTGTTTTCCTTTTAGATGATGAGATAAAGGAGGCTTAGTTTTTAGGTTTTTTTTTTTAAGCATTTCTGCAAACAACACATTCTGAATTCTTTCTTTTGAATAAATGAAAAGCCAAATTATATATAATCACCACTCTATTTTCCATTTCTAACAATGGCTCTAGGAGTTCAGAAGCTACCCGATGCACTGTGTACGTGAGGTGATTAAATGAACGCAATTGCACAATCAGATAAAAACCATCGTGAAGCACATTTGAAAAGTTACCATCACATTTATGTCCCCTTAATCATTTCACATATTTCAGCATCAATGTTCCTTATCGATTTTGGCAAATCTGCTGTGGAAGCAAAGAAAAGAAAAGCAAGAACAAAAAAAAAAGTTGACATTGTAGAACAGTCAAAGCCAGCATAGCAGCTCCTCCCAAGGGGTCAGAATTCAAGGAACCAGTCAGGACTGTGTGTACACACGGCACAACCAACCAGCTCCACCGTGACTCATTTGTTTGATCCACACCAGTGGCTCCCGGGGCCTCTTAGTCATAGTTGGGGAACACAGAGATTCTTTATTTTTTTATTTTTTAGTGCCACACCTGCGGCATATGGAGGTTCCCAGGCTAGCGGTCGAATCGGAGCTGCAGCTACTGGCTTTCATCACAGCCACAGCACCGCGGAATCCAAGCCACATCTGTGATCTACACCACAGATCACAGCAACAGCAGGTCTTTAACCCACTACGGAAGGCCAGGGATCGGACCCACATCCTCATGGATAGTGGTCAGGTTCTTAACCGGCTGAGCCACACAGGAACTCCTCACAGAGAGTTTTTTTAATTAATTCATTATTTTATTTTGTCTTTTCAGGGCCACACCTGTGGCATATGGAGGTTCCCAGGCTAGGGGTCTAATCGGAGCTGTAGCCGCGGCCTTCGCCACAGCCACAGCAACGTGGGATCCGAGCCGCGTCTGCGACCTACATCACAGCTCACGGCAACGCCAGATCCTTAACCCACTAAGCAAGGCCAGGGATCAAACCTGCGTCCTCGCAGATACCAGCTGGGTTCTTAACCTGCTGAGTCACAACGGGAACTCCCCATAGAGATTTAAGAATGAAGTTCTGGGTTGGGAAGTGCCTCTCTCCTGCCCCCTCTTGGTGCCCCTCCTAGCACCCATGGCAAACAGCCTTCTGGGAGCCTCTCCCACCAGCCACACACAGGCTTCTCCCCTCTGAATTCTGCCCCCATTTTCCACCCAGATACTTCAGGACCTGGGCAGGTGTCTGCAGACAGAAGAGGCAAAGAAAAGAAAAGCAAGCACACACAAAAATGTTGACACTGTAGAACAATCAAAGCCCCGTAGCAGCTGGGGCTGGGATAAACTGCGGGGGCCAGGGGGGACAGAGTCAGAGAGGGACTCTACAGTGACAGGACACCTGCCACGCTACCCACACAACTCTAGCACCTCCACAGCTTGCTTTCAAGATTTTCTATAGGCCAGTTCCAGAAGGCAGGGATCCTTATGCCTCATCAAAGATGAAAAACACAAGAGTCAAAGCAATAAGGGAATTTGCTCAAGGCCATGATTATCCAAAATTTTGTTTCCAAAAATTATGAGTTACGATACAAGTCAATTTCTTCAGACCCAACTTATGAGCATGTCTCCATGTCTGAATCGGTTTGGTTCCTAAATTTAGACAGTGAGCAGTGGGACTGTGTACGTGTGAGGACGTGCGAGTGCATGTGTGCACACAGGTATGAACACACATGGAAGTGGGTGTGCATGCACGTGTGTGTGTGCGGTGTTTGGGGTTAGCAATCGTTTTGTTGTTGTTGTTGATGTTGTTTTGGTGACACCCCAAGGCCTGTGGAAGGTCCTAGGCCAGGTATCAAACCCAAGCCACAGCAGTGACAACGCCAGGTTCTTAACCAGTAAGCCACCAGGGTACTCCTGACATTGATTTTATATGCAAAAATACCAAGTTTTTCCAAGTGGCTCTCCTTGAGTCATACAAGAGGCAGTGTCTAGGCATTTTTCTCTGCAGAACATCTTTCCACTTTCTCTCTAATGCCCATATATTATTTTAGCAATCGGAAAGCTTTGGGATTTTTTTTTTTTTAATCTAGGCAACACATATTAAGCTGCTCGTTACCTACTCCTCATCACAGCGGGGACAGAAACAGCCTGTCTCCTGGGCAGTCAGGCGGAGGCCTGGTGGTGAGAAGCATAAATCACAATGGGGAGGAGACGGTGTGGTCTGAGAACTGGAGAACGGTTCCTTCCGGCTGCCCATCTCCCTGACCCCAGCCAGCACCTTCTGATTCCAGCCTTCTCCTTTCACAGCGGGGTCACTCATTGCAGGGGAGCCCCTCCCACCCAGCTGCATCCCCTCGGCCAGGGATCTGAGAAGCTTGTGAATTTAATGTGATCCGAGCACCCCGAACCCTGCACTCTAGGAGCTCCGGGTCCCGTGGCCCCAGGCGTACAGACTGGCAGTGGGGACGTTCCTCTGCCCCAGGCTGACCGTGACTCTGTCCTCCTCCACCAACATTTCTGTCTGTAAAAGGGTGAACCAGGGGCCTCTCCTGGGCTTCTAGCTGCTAATAGCAGGTGACAGCCGAGCACATGCTCACCGCCCTCAGTGCCATGTAAGTATGATTTTTACTGCATTTAACAAGATTGTGCCTTTGGTCTCCAGGCAAAGCCCCTCTGGTTTGCGGGTTCCAATTAAATGTGTAGAAGCGTTTGCTGTCCGAATGGGTGGCTTCCTGTCTGGGCAGGAGAATCTATGTCCTCTCATTAGGAAACTTGCTAGAACCCTGAACATTCAGCCTCTGACTTTCAGAGGGCAGTCCTTCTACTTAACCACCTGACTGGGGCTTAGGAAAGATCTCAGAAGCAGAAGGCTGTGTTCAGTCAGGAGGCACAGTGTGAGTATGGCCTAAGGAGAGAAAGGAGCTGAGAATCTTCTGCAGAGTGTTATGAGCTTCTGGAGTAAGACTGGATTGAAGGACAAAGAACGTCGTTGAATGGGGAGTTGCCGTCGTGGCTCAGTGGTGACAAACCCAGCTAGTAGCCATGAGGACACAGGTTGGCTCCCTGGCCTCGCTCAGTGGGTTAAGGATCCTGTGTTGCCATGAGCTCTGGTGTAGGTCACAGATGCAGCTTGGATCTGGTTGGTAGATGCAAACTAACACTTGGAATGGATGGGCAGTGCAGTCCTACTGTACAGCACAGGGAACTGCGTGTGCCTTGGTCACTTTGCTGTATGACAGAAATTGAGGAAACATTGTAAATCAACTATATTTCAATTAAAAAAAAAAGAAAAGAAGAGCATGGCTGGCTTTTGCCTCTTTTTGAGGAAAGAGCCTCAAAATCCTAGAAATTCCCCTGAGTAACAGCAGTGTCCTTGTTATTCAAGGTGGGTCCCTCAGGTCACCCCTGCACTTAGGCAGATGAGACGGCTCCTGGTGGGCCCTTAGGTAGTTTCAGGATCCGGCTGGCCAAGCCAGAAAGACCAACCATGAAGATTATTGGTTTAGAGCTGAGTGACATGAGCCTGGAGCATGCCTGAGATTGAATTAAAGTCATGTGGACAATGATTCAACCAATCGTGTCTGTATAACAAAACCCCAACAAAAACCCTGAACACAAAAGCTCACTGGAGCCTGCTGACGAATTGTGCAGGGAGGGTGTCAAAAAGCTTTGCGTCGAGGACCCTCTCAGACTTCACCCATATATCTCTTCTTTTCTCTGGTCCTGATGTGTATCCTTATAATAGAACTTTAAGCGTAAGAATAGTGCTTTCCAGACTTTTGTGTGTGTTCTGCAAATTACGAATTCTAAGGGGGTCATGGGAATGCTCAAACTTGCAGCCAACTGGTCAGAGACACAGCAGGCCTAGGGACCCTCAAAGCTCGTAGCTGGTGTCTGAAGTGAGAGCAAGCTTGTGGGGGACCATCCTCTTAACCTGTGAATCGTGACCTCATTCCCGGTGTTAGCATCAGAACTGCACTGCAGACTGCAACCTTCCAACCCTGACCCTGCCACTTTCCTGCTGTGCCATCTACTATTCTCTCCAACCCTCAGTATCTATATCTAAACCAGTTAAGGGGGGGGGAAAGTATATGTAAAATGCTCAGAGCTGCACAGACATCAGTAAGCGCTCATAAATGTCATCTTTCATCATGGAGACCTACACCCTGCCAGGGAGCATGACGGGGACTTACATCCTTATCTTTCTCTTGCTAGAGACCTCTTCTGTCTCTTTTAAGGTCTTACCCAATACAGAATACTCTGGTCTGCCCCATATCTTTTCATATTTTGCTCAGCACTCCTAATATCATTCTTTAATGATTCATTCCTATCTCATGTCAATATAGAAATAAAATGACTTCCAATTTACACACTGATTTATTAGCATATCACACGGTAAGAGTTGGACAGGATTTCACCAAATGTGGAGAGGTAATTTAAGGTGGTCCCACTCCAAACATAGACTAGACAATGTACAAAGAGTTGGCTTTGGGGTACCCTCGGAGTACTTCAACTGTTTACCTTTTATACCAAGAAAACCTTTTCTGTTCTTTCTTTTTAGGGCCACACCTGCAGCACATGCAAGTTCCTGGGGTAGGGGTCAAATCAGAGCTGCAGCTGTTGGCCTACACCACAGTCACGGCAACACTGGATCCAAGCCATGTCTCCAACCTCCACTGCAACTTGCAGGAATGCAGGAACCTTAACCCACTGAGTGAGGCCAGGGATCAAACCTGCATCCCCACAGACACTATGCCAGGTTCTTAACCTGCTGAGCCACAACGGGAACTCTGAGAAAACATTTTTTTTTAAACATTTCATCAAATTACAATAACTCTGTGCAATAACTATAAGCATATATATATGTACACATTTATATGCACATATATATTTCTTTTGTGTTAGATATATAATGGCTTTGATAGGAAGTCACCAAATGTTCATTAATTCTTTTAAGTCATTGCTTTAATTCTATCCTATGTATAAACACAAAGAAAATACGCCACACAAAATGGCCTTATCAGAGCTAAAACTGAGAAGGATGAGAGAATCTCAAAGTCACTCTGAGGGGAATCTGTGGAGTCAGTTGAGAGAAATGGGCTCTTCTGAGAGTGGACGAGGGGTACCCACTGGAGAGTTAGTTGGGATAATCAGTCTACCTGGTGGGCTTCAAGCCCAAGGAGTATTTGAACACCCAAAAGATAGGCAGCTGACATGCTGAGCTTGAGGAACAGGGGTCCAGGAGGCCAGGTGCCGCTCAGCTCGGAGTGGCCGGCTCTTTCTTTCACATGTAATGGATGGAGTTCCCTTCGTGGCTCAGTGGTTAACAAATCCGACTAGGAACCATGAGGTTGCGAGTTCAATCCCTGGCCTTGCTCAGTGGGTTAAGGATCCGGCGTTGCCGTGTGCTGTGGTGTAGGTTGCAGACGCGGCTCGGATCCCGCGTTGCTGTGGCTGTGGCGAAGGCCGGCGGCTACAGCTCCCGTTAGACCCCTAGCCTGGGAACCTCCATATGCCGTGGGTACGGCTCTAGATTTAAAAAAAAAAAGGCAAAAAAAACCCACATGTAATGGAAACCAAAGTTCCACTGAGGGACACTGTGATGCCAATCAGGGCACATGAAAGGCACATTTAGATGGCACAACGGAGGAAACAAGTGATGTAAGTTTTAAACTCTCGGTTGCCAAAGACTCTCACATCAGTTTGATGTTAAAAACTGGACAAAACTGGCACCTGTTACTGAAGCATGAGCTCCAGGGACAGAGTCAGGTATTAGCCTATTTCAGGAACCCAGAACACGGGCTGTTTTCCAGGTACAAGCCGTGTATTTCCACAGGGGGTAGTTTAAGAGCGATCTTTATTAATACACTCCCTGGATACTGCTGAGCCCCTCCAACCACTGCCTTCTCTCTCAGACATTTCAGAGGGTATCTGGTTCTCAACAACCATTAGAAAGTCATTAGGGCAGACACCCCAAAGGCAGGGTTGATGATTTGTTTGAGTGGCTTCTTACTCAGGCAGTTTCATCATGAATGGCAATAGGGATTTAGTCATATGCACTCCAGACCACGGCACACTAGGTAGCGTGCTAGAGCCTCATTCCCAAGTGGGCAATAATTATGATTCAGAATTACTTATGACAATGATATGAAAGTCCTAAAAGAGTCCAGCGTGCATCTTTTTAGTCTAGAGATGTATGGACAAGAAAGATGACATGAAGATTCCAGTAAAGGATCCTCTGCCCTCATCTGGGGCTGGTTCAAGAAGAGGTGTGTTTCACCTGTCAGAACAGCCATCCATCAACAAAAAGTCTACAAGCAACAAACGTTGGCCAGGGTGTGAAGAAAAAGGAGCTTTCGTACACTGGTGGTGGGAATGTACACTGGTACAACCACCATGGAAAACAGTGTGGAGGTGCCTCAAAAAACTAAAAATAGAATTACCATAAGATCCAGCAATCCCACTCCTGGGCAAATATCCAAAAAAACATTAATTTGAAAAGATATGGGCACCCCAGTATTCACAGGAGCACAATTTGCAACTACCAAAGTATGGAAGCAACCTAAGTGTCCATCAACAGATGAAAGAATAAAGACGATATGGTACATATATACAGTGGAATACTACTCAGCCATAAAAAAGAGCGAAAGTTTGCCATGTGCAGCAACATGGATGGATTCTGAAGGCATTAGGCTAAGTGAAATAAGTCAGACACAGGAAGACAAATACTGTATGATATTACTTCCATGTGGAATATTAAAAATATAACAAACTAGTGAATATAACATAAAAGAAGATGACTCACAGATCTAAAGAACAAACTATTGGGGCGGAGGGGCAATTTAGGGGTAGGATAGTAAGAGGTACAAACTATTAGGTATAAAATAAGCTATAAGGATATGTGGTATATAACACAGGGATTGCAGTCAATATTTTGTAAATCAAAAATAACCTTTAAATATTGTATATATTTTTTTTTTATTTTTAAAAGAAGAGTTGTATTTGAAGGTGGTAGCAGTCACAGGAGTTCTTGAAATTGTCCACACCTTTTTCCTTTGGGCTCTCCTCCTTAGCTACAACCCATATTTTCTCTCACATTCAGCCTACAAAGAACAAGCAAGGGTGGTGAGTAAAGAGGGGAGATACAGAGGAAAGGAGGGGAGGAAGAGCCATGCTGACCTCAAGAAAATGAAGAAAAAACGTCCAACTGGGAGTTCCCACTATGACACCACAGGATCGGCACCGTCTCTGGAGCCCTGGGACACGGGTTCTTACCCTCGGCCAGGCAGAGTGGGTTAAGGGTCCGGCATAGGTTGCAAGTAGGCTCAGATCTGATCCCTTACCCCAGGAACTCCATATGCCAAGGGGTGTCAAAAAAAGGGGAAAAAAATGGCCAATTGCTTGAGGATGGTCAATTTAGGAGCTACCTATTGGTTATTCGGAGTTTGTATGCAAATGAGATATCGAAGCACTCAGACATCAGAATGAGTTCCTTTGGAACATCTCGGCAGTGATCACTGGCTTGTAAGACCAGTTCTGAAAGAGATGCATGAATAAAGACATCCTCAAATAATCGTTGCTGTCAGGACAGCAAATTCCCACCGTGGCGGCATAAAAATGAAAGAAAAACTCAGAAAGCAAACAGGTATTTTTAAAATTGGTGCAAGTCAGCCCTATCCCTTCCCGCCTTTGACAGTTGCTCTTGCTATTCCACACCGTCAGAGCCCGGCTGTGACTCCAGGCCGCCTAACCTGATTCATCAAGGGCTGCTAATGACTCCTGGCACCTGTGTGCAGGTTGTCCCGCTGAGGGTCCAGGAGGCCTGCAGCCCAGCCACACCCACACCAGGCAAAGTAAAGCTAAAGAGAACTCACATCAAATCTGCATGTTATTTGCACAGCACGTCAGGAGTACTTCTATTCTCAGACTAGCGGAGAGAAAGCACAAGGGGTTTGGTAGAGGGGGTGACTGAGCTTGACCAAGGTGAAAAATCTCCCTGGAAGATGCTTACACCTTTATTTTCATTGCTTTGGCGGTGATCACTAAAAACAGGACCACCCAGTTATTTTTTCAGGCTGCTGCCTTTGTTTGAAGTCAACTCTTTTTTTTTTCTTTTTCTTTTTCTTTTGGACTGTTTTCCTGCAGCAGCAGAGGGAGTTTTTTCTGATTAGCCTGTTTTCTTGCTGGAGGCTAACACGTGTCTTCTCACGCCTGGTAAATAACAAGTAATTATGGGTTCTACATGGGAGATCGAGGACCCTGGACTCTGATGTGAACCTGTCCAGCAGGAAGAGATGGCGAGGCACGCGGAGCCAGGCCCTGACCCTCGGTTTTTGAAATGAAGGGACATAGGCCACAACGTTTCAGTGCAAGGGAGAAAGACCGGCAGGACAGCATGGGGGCTCCACATGCCGTCTGTACTCGCACGCAGCACTAATGGGGAATAATTACATTGCTCCCGCAACCCAATGGCTGTGAGTCTCTGGAAGCCAGTCTGCTTTCCCAGGCCTTCCCAGGGGCTGTTGTCTGGCAGGGGCAAACACTGCAAGTCCGAGGCTGAAATGGTTCATGAAAAGAACCTTGAGGAGTTCCCGTCATGGCTCAGTGGTTAACAAATCCGACTAGGAACCATGAGGTTGCAGATTCGATCCCCGGCCTTGCTCAGTGGGTTAAGGATCCGGCGTTGGTGTAGGTTGCAGACATGGCTCGGATCCTGCGTTGCTGTGGCTCTGGCATAGGCCAGTGGCTACAGCTCCGATTAGACCCCTAGCCTGGGAACCTCCATACGCCGCAGGTGCAGCTCTAAAATGACAAAGGCAAAAAAAAAAAAAAGAAAGAAAGAAAAGAAACAAGGCAGAGTGTCCAGGTGATGGAAACAACCACCGCTCAGGGAAAGCCACACCTGGATTTAAGGCCAGAGGGAAATTTCTCCTCTGGGTCCCATCACTGGAGCCCTCTGTGATGGAGTAATAGAGTGAATAACAGAAATTAATGCCAACATAATCCCTGGCATGATTTAATGGAAGGGAAACAGAAGGGAACAGGCAGGAAAGATGCCTTTGTGGACCTTGGATGTTACTAGAAGAGAGAGACAATAAGCATGTTCATGTCATCATGGTTCAACACAGAGACTGAGAGGAGACATCTGAGACAGAAGGTTCTGAGGAAAGTCTTCCTCAGAAGGATACGAGGCATCAACCAGATGAGGACTTGGACCATTTCCGTAACGACCCCTACTCTGGTCAAATACAGAGAATCTAAAATCTATTCCATGGAAAGCAAATCTGTGAGGGCCTGTATCTTTCCCCACCTCTTTAGGACTAAGATTCCTTTTGTTTTTTGTCTTATCTAGGGCCGCACCCGTGGCATAAGGAGGTTCACAGGCTAGGGGTCTAACAGGAGCTGTAGCCGCCGGCCTTCGCCACAGCCACAGCAACGCGGGATCCGAGCCGCATCTGCAACCTACACCACAGCTCACGGCAACACCGGATCCTTAACCCACTGAGCGAGGCCAGGGATCGAACCCGCAACCTCATGCTTCCTAGTTGGATTCGTTAACCACTGAGCCACAACGGGAACTCCCAGGACTAAGATACCCACCCACACTCTTTCCACTCACCCACCTTCCGGCACCTCCTCAGCCCTCTGTAACCTGCCTTCCCCACTGCCCCCAGGAGAAATCACACTAGCCACACAGTCAGTGAAGCTGTACTGCCACTAAAACATTTTCAGTCTTCATTTGATTGGAAGTGTTGGTATATTTGTTACTGCTGATCATGCTCTACTTGGAATTCACTCCTCTGGCCTCTGTGACCCCTATTTGTTCCTGGTTTCCCCCTTCACCTCTTCAGCCATCAGTCCTGCAGCCTCCTCTCCATCAATTAGCTTAAATAGCAACGTGCCCCTGAATGTCGTCTTCTCACTCTACCTCCTCTCCCTGGTGAATCCGACACACCCAAGACCTGCACAAGGAACCCCCATGTCCATACCTAGTTACCACCTGTACTGCTCTGCTAACACTTAAACCTATGAGATCAAGGCACCCTCCACTTAACAGGTTCAAACCTTGCCTTTCTAACCTTATTCCTCTGTCAAATTCCCTACAGCATGTGGCTACCATCTACTTACCTGTCCCAATCAGAGACTTCAAATCCATCCTTAACTCTTCCTCCTCATTCCTCCCCATATCCAATCATATGGATTCTACCACCCACCTGTATCTGGTATTTATTACCTTCTCTCTACAGTCACTAATGAAAATTGTGTGTTTACTATTACCAGGCATATAACGTATAGACAGGCCCTTGATGGAGTCAACATTATTAGCTTCCATATCCCACAGGGGAAGCTATCAGGGCACAGAGAAGTTGTGTGATTTGCCCCAAGTCACACAGCAAGGAAGCGGAAAGTCAGGATTTGCATGCAGGCAGTTTCTGACTTTGGGGCTCACCAGAAGCCATCACTGCTATTTATCACCTCTGGCCCAGATAACTACAATCACTTCCTAACCAATCTCCCTGGCTTGACTTCTGCCCCCTTCTCTACACTGCTGCCTCACAGTGGGATCCATCCAAAACTCAGACTGGAGCTCATCACCCTGTGCTTTAAATCCTTCCATGGTTTCCTCAGGCTTGCAAAATATATTCCAAACTCTTGGCTGTTTGGTGGCACAAGCTCACCCCTCCTTGCCCACCACACACATCCACATCCAAACCCTCACCCCAGGAATCGCACTAAGATCTCTGGGCAATGCACAATGTGGCTCCTGGGTTCAAGAAAATGTGGAATAAGTGCACAAATGAAAAGTTAAACATAAGAATTAAGCCCACGATCACCATTCAACAGGAGGTCATGAGGCAGCATAATTTACCCTTAAAGTGGGCAGACTCTCAAGCCAGACATCTAATGCACGCAGAACTGTCTCTCCAAAAGATTTTTCCCATCTCAAGCTGGCACTTGTAAATGATCAGTTCAATTCTGGTTTAGTTTGAAAGATACTTTAATATTCCCATATTGTTCCAGTTCAATACTTTTAGAAAATGAATAGGCTTGGTTCTGGTTCAAACTGGCTTACTAGGTGGTGTTGCTATTTTGAAAAATCCTTGGTTCAGTGCTCAGCTCGATGGGGAAAAAAAAAAAAGATTAATTTGGGGCTGAGCTTGGTTCAAGGCTCACAAATTAGAGCAGTTCCTTTCAACCGCGGTTCACACTTGAGCTGGCGCCAAGTTATGAATTCAGCTTGCGGGCCTGGTTTCCGTGGCCGTGGCCCTCCACAGAGCCTTTCTGGCAGGCTAGCCCTTACAATTGATCCCTGGGGCGGATGTTCGGGAGGCCCCAGCACAACACACCTGGGGACTGACCATCAGGCAGCTTCCTGGTGGTAGAGGATGGGCTCTGTGGGCTTTTGTCTAATATGAAGCAAACCCACCCACTCCCTTGAGACTGGGGCTCCCTCACCTCTTGCAGGTCACTGCTCCCCTCCCCTGGCCTCTGAAGCCTCCTCTGAAAATCTTTAAAATAGCATCCCCACCCCTCCCCCCTCCTCCCACTCCTCTCTCTTCCCTGCTCTATTCTCTGTAGCATTTATCAGCCACTGACCTACTATCTATGCCACTAGTTTGTGCTCAGGCCCCTCTCTGGGAGGGAAGGATTTTTGTCCATCATTTTCACTATTATACTCCTGTTCTAGAATATAACATAATACATTGAATATATATAGTACCTGGAATATAACAGAAGTCCATTCAATATATGTTAAATAGCGAATCAACCCCTCAGTTGAAATCAAGAGTTAAGCTTACAGATTTCCAAGGAGAAGCAGGGCTTGGCCTAAAAACTGTATTTCTATATATTTTGAAGACTCTCTCCCTCCCAGTGGTTTTTTCCTTATAATATCCTCTTTCCCTCCTTCCTTCACATCATCTGGTCATCTCCAATGCAAGGGTGAAGCAAAGAAAAGTATATGGAACCATATACAAGCCCCCGGGGGTCCCTGTGCTTTGAAATAAAAGGCTTTTGTTTTAGTCTCCCAGGCCTCCCTTGAGCCTCAAAAGGCTGACTCAAGAGTTAATGATTAGGAAATGTGAAGACATAGAAACAATGATTAGGGAATGTGAAGATGTAGAAACAAGACTTAGAAACAAAGAATAGGGCTGGGAAATTGCTAATGATTTAGAATATAAATCAGCCACATAGCAGAGTCACCAAGAACTCCCAGTTCCGTGCAAGACAGAAAGGCTTGACATACATTCTTAAGTTGTTTTTACAGGAAGCAGACCTCCAAGATGGCAAGAACACAAACCCTAGACTGGCTGAAACCAGAAGGCTGATGATGCTTGAAACTTCACCTTGATGCCAACCAATCAGAGAATTGCGCACAAACTGATCACACACCCAGCAGCACCTTCTCTCGCAGTGCCTTTAAAACCCCTTCCCTGAAAGCCATTCGGGAATTTGGGGCTTTTAAGCATGAGCTGCCCTTTCTCCTCGCTTGGTGCTCTGCAATAAATGCTGTTCTCTCCTTCACCACAACCCAGTGTTGGTAGATTGGCTTGACTGCATGCAGATGAGCAGACCCAAGTTTGGTTCAGTAACATAGATATGTGTTAATAGCCTGCCTCCTTCTCCTCCAACCTTCAGTTTGACTGTATGTCTGTCTTTCTCTCTCTCCTTTCTTTGAGAGGATGAGTTCCATTGCCTCTTCTCAGCTGCCAGGGAAAGCCTTTGCAGCCCTGAATCATCAGACTCTCCCTCAGGGTATCAGCAGAGCTACCCCTCTGCCTCCAAGCTCCTACACCTGTGTCCAGAGTGAACTGGGGTCTAAGCCTCTCGACCCTCCAGAGTAACTCTTCTGCTTTCAGTTACAGGTTGGGCTTACATATGTATTAAAAATTGGCAAAACATATAGCCCTCCTAACACCGTAAAATGCCTCACACTATCATACACACAGACAAGAAAAGG
Organism: Catagonus wagneri; assembly: GCA_004024745.2. NCBI lineage: Eukaryota > Metazoa > Chordata > Mammalia > Artiodactyla > Tayassuidae > Catagonus > Catagonus wagneri. The sequence continues at coordinate 19,842,940 of PVHT020000521.1, forward strand.
ATAGGACAAGAACAGAAGAAAGATTTGATCTACCCAGTAACAATATTCCTATTTCACGATTATTGATCAAATAAAAGTACCCCACAGCCTCTTCGCCATCCATCCCCCTCCCACACACACTGGACTGTGTTCTTCACCCTGGACATCCTACAATGTCACAGTGATGAATCATAGGGAAGTCAATGAAGCTCATCCAAAAGTCCTTGGGGAAATTAATATATAACCACAGAGTCAAGGAAATCCAGAAGAGGGGAATAATTTACCTACTTATCACTCAGTTTCCCCCCCACCCCCAGCCAGTATGGAAAGCAAACAGGAACTCAAAATGGGCAGATCTTGAGAAAGTTACATATATTTTTTTCCTCTAGATAGTTTAATTAGATTTGTCTTTGCCATTATATTTTCACTGGTATATCAAGGTGTGGACTGTTTTATTTGACCCTGTTGAGATTTAATGGATTTTCCTGAATCTGTTTTAACTTCATCAGTTGAGGAAAAGTCTACTACTACTTCTTTCAATACCGCCTTTTCCCAGATACTGTCTTTTCTCCTGAAATTCTCACTCTCTTCTCCATGGCTCCTAATTTCCCATTTTTCCACTGCTTTGCTTCTTGGGACTGCATTATGAATAACTTTAAATTTATTTCAGCTGACTAATCTCCTTTCAGCTCTAATTGGCTGTTAAATCTGTTAAAGAATCTGAAGAAGAATGGATATGTGTATATGTATAACTGAATCACTTCAGTGTACAGAAGAAATTAACACAACATTGTGAGTCAACTATACATCAATAATTTTTTTTTTCTTTTTAGGGCCATATCTATGGCATACAGAAGTTCCTGGGCTAGGGGTCAAATCAGAGCAGCAGCTGCTGGCCTATCCACAGCCACAGCAAGGCAGGATCCAAGCCACATCTGCTGTCTACATCACAGCTGCGGCAATGCCAGATCCTTAACCCACTGAGTGAGGCCAGTAGTCAAACCCACATCTTCACCAGCCTTATGTCAGGTTCTTAACCTGCTGAGACACCACAGGAACTTCAATAAATTTTTTTTTAATGAAAAAAAAAAAAAAAACAACCATAAACTTTGTCTTGAAAAAAAATTTTTGACTATGATCACTTTCATCCTGAAAATCTTTATTTGGTTCTTTGTCAAATCCACCTGACCATTTAGAATCTCATGTTCCTTTCTTCTCTATATCACTTTCTATATCACTTTGTTTGTTACTTGAGACTCATTATTTTATAATCTGTGTCTCATAGACCAGCGTCTGAAATCCCTGTGAGTATGCTTCAGCTAGCTGTTACTTTTCAAGTTCTCTCGGTGCTATTTCCATAATGTGGTTTTATAATGTTTTTTTCAAAGCATAATTTCATGTTTCCCCCAGAACATTACTTGCGAGAACTCCTTGAGGCCTGGGTTACAGGTGAGTTCCTCCAGAGAAGATCTGTTTCCTTATTTACCACATGCCTGGGAAACTACCAACCTGGACTTTTCAACTTAAAACTCAATTTTCCACTTGAGGTTTTTCAAACCATCCAGACAGTTTGACTTCAAGCTATAAACCTATGTGAAGGCATTCGGGTGTACGAACTCCTGTGGGAGAATATTTCCCTTCCATTCAGAATTAAGGATGGAGACAGCCAACATCCCTTGTCACGCCCTGGGACTTTTCCTGACTTTATCTTTACTCTAAGGCTATAGCTATTTGGGGTCCTAATTTTATGTAGGTTGGGAAGAGTCAGAGCCTCCAATTAGACTTCCATTTCGGACAGATCAATTGGACTTTCCGATTTGGGGCCTTTTTTTTTTTTGTCTGTCTCCTATAGCTACACAAACCAATGGTCAAGTTCCCCATGCCAATAAATGCCTTCAAGGAGTCACAGCACCACCTCTCTGATACCCACTTTTATTTAGTCCATCGCCTCTACTTTTGGCCAGCTCATCAATGCCTTCTGAAATACTTGTAAAGGGTTTTGCCAGCACATTTTTTTCTTTTTTTTTACTTTTAAGCAGGAAAGCTGTTGTCAGGGTTTCTAGTCTGCTGAACAGCTGGATAAGGAAGACACAGAATTCTCTTCACCACGCAGCCCCAGGGATGGGTTCACATCCTGCAATTAACCTGAGGCTCGTTCACTGGACTAGCAGCCTCACACCAGTGATCACGAGTTTAGGGGAAACTGTACTAAAAAGTACACTTGTAGCTTCAGAGAGTTGCCTAAGGGACCGAAGATGGGCCATTAACCCAGGCAGGATCCTGGGCCCACATTATGTACTCAGTGCCTTAGGGTTAAGAGCATGGGGCTGAGTGGAGACACCTCCCTATCAAGGTCAGCAAAAGCTCCTAGACTCTGATCCTTTGACGAACAAAAGAGCAGCTGATGTCCACTTTGGATTCCCAGGGCTGCATGGTCAGTCTGAGAGTTCTGCAGCAGCCTCTATGCAAAGTAAACCAGGACGCTCGTTATTCCAGCTCCAGGAAGCGGCTCTCCAGATACTGCAGGCTTTTTGAGGCTTGCATGTACTATGCGCCTTAGGAGAGAATGCAGAGCTAGAATTCTCAGGGACAGTTTGAAGCCTTGGATGATATTCAAAGGGGGAAAAGACTGAAGAGCAACCAGGTCCTGGGGTAAAACAATGCTGGCAAGGGCTGAAAGTCTGTCTCTTTGAGAGACACCTATCAGCCTGTTCTTGGGCTCTGGAGTCACAACCAAAGACTGACATTAGCCCTCCAACCATGGGACCAGAACTGCCCATCACAGCCCAAGCAACAGAGGAGATGTCTCTATCATGACATAAGGGGGCACAGCAGTGCTCCATCATTACTTGGAAGTGAAATCAACATGGGGGGCTGCCCAGGCTCCTGACATGTGGTCACATCCACTAGTAAGTGGGGTGAAACAAAAGGGATGGGACCTAAGTATGAGCCAAAACCCATGGGATTCCTGACAGCTGAGAGCTGACCTTGTACCTGGGCTGTTCCAAATGTCCTTCACACATCCTGCCCTAAATATCTAGTACCAATCGACCTGTGTCACAACAACAACAATAATAATAGATGACATACCACACAGACATATACACACACACACACAAAGTTCACATGAATATTCACAGTAGCATTATTCATAACAGCCAAAAAATGGAAACACCCCAAACATCTAATGAAGAAACAAAATGTCCCATATAATGGACTACTACTCATCAATTAAAAGGAATAAAGTATTGATACATGATACAACACTTGGGGTTCTGTTGTGGCTCAGCAGTAATAAATGTGACTGGTATCCATGAGGAGGGAGGTTCGCTGGCCTCGCTCAGCGGGTTAAGGATCCGGCATTGCCATGAGCTGTGATGTAGGTCAAAGACACGGCTCGGATCCCACATTGCTGTGGCTGTGGTGTGGGCCAGCAGCTGTAACTCTGATTCAACTCCTAGCCTGGGAACTTCCATATGTCGTGGGTGCAGCCCTAAAAAGACACACACACACACACAAATTCATAGGTGAAACTTTCTCAAAGTTCACACCATGATGAGTGAAAGATTACAGTCACAAATGATCATGTGTATGATCCTACTTAAAACAAAACGTCCGGAACAGTCAAATTCACAGAGACAGAAATTAGGGGTTGGTGGAGGTGGAAATGAGAAGTGACTGCTAATAGGTCTTAGATTTCTTTTGGAGGTGATGAAAATGTCCTGGGATTAGAGAGAGATTGGTTGTATCACACTGAATGTACTAAAAACTCATAAATTGTAAACTTATAAAAAATAAATAAAGGGGTTCCCGCTGTGTAGCAGGTGGTTAAAAATCTGACTGCATCAGCTCCAGTCACTGCAGAGGTGCAGGTTCGATCCCTGGCCCAGTGCAGTGGGTTAAAGGATTCAGTGCTGCTGCAGCTATGGCATAGGTCACAACTGCAGCTAGGATCTGGCCTAGGAACTTCCATATGCCATGGGTGCAGCCACACACACAAAAATAATAAAACAAAATAAATAAACAAACAAATAAAACTGAAAAAATTACAAGTGTAGATGAAGTAAATCTAGAGTTTTTGAGTTGAATCCTGCAGGATGAATATAATTTTGACAAAAGAAGAATATTATTAACATCAATAAAGGCATCTCGGAGAAAATAATAATAATGATGATGACAGATGACATATCCTGTGTGCTGCTTATGTGTCTACTGCTGTTCTGACCACATTTAATCCTTATAATAACCTGTATGGTTGTATTATTATTCCCTTTATGTTAAAGGTAAGCGAGAGAGTCACAAAGAACTTACAAAACTCATTCAAAGTTAGACAGCTGTGTGTGACAGAGTTCCTATTCCAACTCAGGCAATCTGGTTCCTGAGTCTGTGCTTTCAATTGCTACACTCTTCTGGCCTGCACCGTGCAAGGGTGTTTTTGCAGAGCTAAAGCTGTAAGGTAAGTAACTCTGTAAGTTAGTTTAAATAGTCACTAAGCACTTACACTATAAGCATTTCTTTTTACAGCACATATGGACAAGGTGTAATTCTATCAAAGCAAGAGAAAGCACTAGAGGAAGAGAAGGCATTGTTATGGGCTATTTTGGCTCTGTCTTATTTGTAAACTGCTACTAATAAAGAATCTAGGGCCCCACCATCCGAAGTCTTGAAAAGACAGGCTCACGGGCACCCAAAAGATGTTGACAGTTTCTTATCAATATATAGGTGTTTCCAAAGATGTTGAGGCATGTCAATCAATACACAGCATGTAGTCTCCAAAGACAGCCACAACCCTCACCCTCAAGACCCTCAGCCAGACCCAGATCCTGACTCTAGCCTGGCCTTTTACTTGCTTGGTAGCAGGGACACTACGTTAAGTTTCAAGCATAAGCCCTAAGAAGGGCTGGCAACTTTCACTTCTGTACTCTTGAATGCTGACCATCTTCTAAGAAACCCAACCACACTGAGACCACCACGCTGCAAGGCAGGCAAAGCTAGCCACGTGGAAAAGACATAGGGAGACGTCAGACAAGTGAATGAAAGCCTCTTGGGGCTCCAGCCTAGTCCAGCGGCTAGCTACTGGCAGCTCTCTGGCACCATGATCACCAGTCAAACCCTGCCTGCGAGCAGAATCCTGAGACATAAGAAACTGTGCTTGTCTGAAGGCCCTCAGATTTAGATTGGTCTGTTACATGGCACTAGATAACCAAAGTACATAGATTAATGTGACAATCTACAGTATAGCTTGTCAAATCTGCTGTTAAGGATGTTGTACATTGAGTAACAATAGGAGAAAGTTGGTAGCTCAAATAAAGGTAGGAGAATAAAAATTGAGATGCTCTCAGTTCAGTGCTGGATAAGTCACTAGAGTAAATGATCACCATACTGAAAATGTAGTAATGAATGAATGCTTTGCATACAAGATTGTGCCCATCCTAGAACTAGGCACTGCTGTCGCTAGAGCCACCGGCCTGGCCCCAGCAGCCACCATTGTACCTGGACTACCCAGGCCCTGGATCCAGGCTCTCTCTCATGCAAGGAAACCCAGTGACTCCTAAAAATAAGACTGATCTGGGATTCTGGATTGTGGGGAGGGAAAGACATGCCAGAGACCTCTTATTGATGAAGAGTTTAGGGACACCAACGATCTACACATTGAGTATAAGAACCTGTGAATACTGGGAAAAGAGACTCGAAGGTGAAAAAAGTCCTTGAGTCTACACGGGTCAGAGGGAGAAAAGGACAGAGGCCAAATATCAAGGCTTCGACCTAATCAGTTCATTGCCAGGTTGCCAATAGAGGCAGATGGACAGGAAAAGGGGCTGGGCACTGACCCTACTTGGGATCCTGGGGGAGGTCAATGCAGATCCACTGTTTGGAGAGAAAAGCAACAGTGAGAGAAGAATCGCTGTCCAGCCTAGAAAGATGTCCAGCTTCTCGCTGCAGCTTTGGTGCTGTGTGTGTCAGTGTGGTGGGCTTAAATAAGGCAGTCTCCCCCAGCCAGTAAGCTGTAATGACAGCTTCAACCTGCACGGACGCACTTCCTTTTAAGGTTCTGAGAAAGGCCCGGGAGGGCAAGCTGTGTCGGCACATTGCTGTGAGTACCATATTCATACCCAAGACTGGAGTGAAGTCGGTTGTCTAGGAACTACATCCAAAGACAGCCCGACTTTCATTTTAGTGCTTCCCTTCAACTTTGTCCCTTTGCAGGGTCCCATTTTACCCATTTTCGGTCGATGAGAATTCAGTGGCTCCTTTTCAACACAATATTTAACTTGATAATGACCATAAACGGAGGATAATCTTCCATGGGAGATATTCCATCAAAATGCAATGAAATAAGTCAACGTTATATTACTCCTCGTGTCAGTCCGTTTCCACTACCTAACTGATGCTCTGCTTCAAAATGTTCAATCTGTTGTTACGTGTGGGTCTAAAAATGGCTTTGCTTGTGATTGCCAAGGGCATGCCTGATTTTTTTTAAATTTCGATGACATCTGTTCTGTGGGTTCTATCATTCTTCTCTAATATTCTGATTCTCAAAGGAGCAGAGAACCCGAATGTGTCCTCTAATACGGGAAAGCCTGAAATATTCAATGAAGGGAGTCAATCAGTGCCCTCCACCCCGTCTCTCCCATCTTCTTGTCTCTTTGTTAGGCTATTAAAGAATGAATGAGGAGGTTTTCTCTGCTGGCCATCCCTAAGGAAAGGCAGGAAGCCCCTGCAATGAGGTGGGTTTCCCAGAGTTGGCCTAGAGAGGACTGTGGACAATCTCTTTCCAGCAGAGGGAGTTGGGGACCATGAGCATCCTTTACCCACCTTTCTCCTCTCCCATCTTTAATGTTTGATGGCAAAAATTGAGGAAATCCAGAATATAGAGGAATATACCCTAATCTTCTCTAAGAGAGAGAGGAAGTAGGGCCAAATAGAAGGAAACCGGATGTTGGAGGAGGGCACCCCTGGGCTCAAATTCCAGTTCGGCAGCTCATCGGCTGTTCGTACTCATTCAACACCTCTGAGCCTCAATTTGCTCTCCAAGAAAATAATAACGTATTTGCAGAAGAGCTTTGAGAAGTAAATACTTTACTGAAAGTATTCGACCCTCAGTAAACGGAGCCACCACAATGATGATAATGACAAGGGACCTCAGGGCCACGTTTCTTTACCTCCAGAGAGCCGTAGGATTAAAACCTCTCTCTTCTCCATGTGCCTCCAACATTTCTACACTTTCTCTTTTCCTCCCTCCACTCAATAACACCTCATGCCCTAAATATCTATGTTTGTTTTCCTGCTCGTGAAAGATAAAAATGTATTTGAACAAAGTCAGCAGAAAGTACATGTTTAGAAACATACCCATATACTTCGTGGGCAGATAAGTTGTAGCCAAAGTTACAAGCGTTTCTGAAGGGCATTTGTTGATATGCATCGAATGCCCTTAAGTGTTTATGCTGTTTGACACAAACGTTCTATTTTTAAGGGGTGTATTATGCTAATGGAATATTAATGGACATGCTTAAAAATTAAGTTATAAGAACATTTCCACTGAGGGATCCATTCCACGCTATTGGTGGGAATGTACTTATACAACTGCTATGGAAAACAATATGGAGGTCCCTCAGAAAACTAAATATAGAACTACCATATGATCCAGCAATCCCACTCCTAGGCATATATCCAGACACAACTACAATTCAAAAAGATACATGCACCCCTATGTTCATTGACAAACTATTTATAATAGCCAAGACATGGAAACAACTTAAATGTCCACCAACAGATGAATGGATTAAGGGATATCCCTTATATGAGGAATCTAAATACGGCACAAACAAACCAATCTACAAAGCAGAAACAGACTCACAGACATGGAGAACAGACTGGTGGTTGCCAAGGGGGAGGAGGGAGGGAGTGGGATGGACTGAGAGTCTGAGATTGGTAGATGCAAACTATTACATTTAGAATGGATAAGCAATGTCCTGCTATACAGCACAGGGAACTATATCCAGGATCTTGTGAAAAAATATGATGGAAGATAATACTTATTCCATAGGGAAGGGAATGTGTATGACTGGGTCACTATGCTGTACAGCAGAAACTGGCACAACACTGTAAATCAACTATACTTTAACTAAAAAATAAATATAACACACAGCTGAAAAAAAAATTATATATTCCTCATTTAAATATAAAAAAATAAAAACTATTTTTCAACTTCTAGAATAAACTTTAGTTGGCCATGGTGGGGAAAAAAAGATTGTTTTCACATTTATTCTTAATGACTAGGATAGCTATACTCTTTTTTTGCCCAAACTCGGTCATTTTGAGATAAAAAGGAAAAACTACTAAGCATTAAACCAGGGGGTAACAGGTGTAAACCAAAGTGCCAAATAGAAGCAATCTAAATGTCCAACAGAGAGGATGGGTAAAATAAAAACCATATCACGTTTTTTTAATATTAAAAGAGAAATTCCCAGCTATATGGAAAGATTCATCTGATATATTAACAGAAAAAAAAATCAGATTTCAAATGAATATGCACAGTAGGTAACACTAAAAAACATACTCACTGGAGTTCCCGTCGTGGCACAGAGGAAACGAATCCAGCTAGGAACCATGAGGTTGTGGGTTCAATCCCTGGCCTTTCTCAGTGGGTTGAGGATCCGACATTGCTGTGAGCTTAGGTTGCAGATGCGGCTCGGATCTGGTGTTGCTGTGGCTCTGGCATATACTGGCAGCCACAGTTCCTATTAGAACCCTAGCCTGGGAACTTCCATATGCCACAGGTGCGGCCCTAAAAGGACAAAAGACAAAACAAATGAAAACAAATAAAAAACATACTTGCAAGCACAGACCCAGTCCCCACAATACAAGACAGGTAACAAGGTGATAGCAAGAGTTACTCCGGGAATGGGAGTGGGGGTCGGGTCCCATCACGGCTCAGTGGTTAATAACCTGCCTAGTATTCATGAAGATGTGGGTTCGTTCCTGGCCTTGCTCAGTGGGTTAAGGATCCGGCGTTGCCATGAGTTGTGGTGTAGGTGGCAGACATGGCTCAGATCCTGAGTTGCTGTGGCTGTGGCAGAGGCTGGCAGCTACAGCTCTGATTGGACCTCTAACCATATGCCTTTTTAGGTGCGGCCTTAAAAAAACAAAAGACAAAAAAATAAAGTTACTTATGGGGGGTGGGGATCGGGGTCATTTCTCGTATAAATTTTCTAAAATTTCTATAATGAATGTGTATTACATTTGCAATTTCAAAAAAAGTTATTTACAACTTCTTGTAGCCAAATATGGTTTTTAAAACTCTAGTCACAGAACATAAACTGTTCTCCAAAAGCTACGGTGGATTTTCTAAGAATCTGAGACTTTCTAGGGCAGCAATATTTATGCAACATGTTAAAGCAAACTCAGCCTCACTTCAGCATTCACAAACATTTGTCCACAAATATTAGTAATAAAAATTCTTTCTGACACCAAGTGACACAATAAAGCCTATAAAATTGCATCCCATTACAATCCCAGATTCTGGCCTTTGAAAATATCCCCAAATGTTTCTTTTTACCTCCTGGTACCACAAGCACTAAAAAGACACTTTGCAGTATGCCAGGAGGAAATTATCTTTGTAGACCCATCCAGGCCAGGGTGAAACCAGGCTAGTTCACTGTTCTCCTTCTCCATCCTCAACAGAATTCTCTTGACTGTGAAAACATAGATTTGGAATTACAAATTGGCTAGTGCCACCACTCCGGGAATCTGAAGGTGGTGACCCTATAAAGCACTGACATGGATACACTTGTAACCCTCTGGTCCCTGTGAAACACAGAGAGGAAAGAACGAGGCTTACACCTCCGAGACTGCTTTCAAATTAGATGAATGTGACACAGTCAAAAAGAAGCAAGGCCACTGTGTCTGCCTGACCAGCTTGGAAATCAAGTTTCTAATGAAAGGGATGGGAAAAAAAATTTCTTTTTTTTTTGTCTTTTTGTCTTTTCTAGGGCCTCACCCGCGGCATACAGAGGTTCCCAGGCTAGGGGTCTAACAGGAGCTGTAGCCACCAGCCTACACCACAACCAGAGCCACAGCAACGCGGGATCCGAGCCGCGTTTGCAACCTACACCACAGCTCATGGCAACGCCGGATCCTTAATCCACTGAGCAAGGCCAGGGATTGAACCTGCAACCTCTTGGTTCCTAGTCGGATTCGTTAACCACTGAGCCACAACAGGAATTCCGGAAAAAAATTTTTGAAGAGAGAAAAAGAGCACTTTTTTCCATAAAGAAGCCTCAGAGCTTCTTAATTTTTACGACAACTCCAGCAGAACATCCAACCTCACACTGAAGGATTCAGTGAAACAGAAACCGTCCAAGGTCCACATGCTCCACTAAGCAACACCCCTCCCCCTTTTTTTATTCCACTTTTTTGTGTCATTGAAGTGGAGTTGATTTACAAAGTTGTGATCCTTTCTGCTGTACAACAAACTGATTTCAGTTATACATACACTTACATCCATTCTTCTTTAGGTTCTTTTCCCGTATAGGCTGTTACAACCCACCCTTAATTCAGAGAATTAGGAATAAACCATTGAGCAAGGCCAATGGAAAGCTGAAGGTCAAAGACATGGAAAAATGAGAGAAAATGTATGAGTCTCCAGGAACTCTTAAAACACAGTGTAATCAGCTCCAGCACAATCTATGCCAAGCTGCAAGCAGAATTAATCCAAAACTAAATTCCTTCTTTCCCCACATAAGCCACTACTTCCGGGAAGGCACCATCATTTTCCCATCATTTCCTACAGGTTGGGCACCTCCAAGGCATCTCAGGCTCCTGTTCCCTCCAATCCAGTGTCCAGCCGGTGCCAAATTTTGCTAATTCCACCTTGATAACTGGTCTCCCTTCCCCCTGTCCCTGCCCTAGACTCTTTCACTAGGCCTTAGGCAAACCCTTCTAAACTGAATTCCCCTTTCCTCTCCCTGCCAACCCCAATCCAACACACGCCACCTTGTTATTCTTTTTTTTTTCTTCTGATAAAAAATACATAATAATAACATTTAAAACCCTAACCATTTTAAGCATATATATCAGTAGCGTTGAACACATCCACAATGTTGTGAAATGGATCTCCAGCAACTTTTTTATTTTGAAAACCTGAAACTCTATACCCATTAAGCACCCCCTTTTCCTCCTCCCCCCAACCCCTGGCAACCACAAATCTTTCTGTTAATCTGACTACTTTCAATATCTCCTATTAATAAAATCCTGTTGTATTTGTCTTTTATGTGACTGGCGTATTTATCTTACACACTCCTGTTGTAGCCTATGATAGGATTTCCTCCCCCTTTAACACTAATACTCCATTCTAAGTAAAGACCGCATTTTGTCTGTTTCTTCCTCCACTGATGGACATCTGGCTTGCTTCACCTCTTGGCTCTTGTGACTACTGATGCTATGAACACGGGTGTACAAATACCTCTTTTAGGCTCTGCTTTCGATCCTTTGGATAAATACCCAGAAGCAAGATTGCTGAATCATATGGTAATTCTTTTTTTCATTAAATTTATTTTTATTAGGGTATAGTTGAATTACACTACAGTGCCAATTTCTGCTGTACAGCAAAGTGACATCGTACATATATATACATATAGATAGATAGATACATAGATATATATACTTTGTCTCATATTATGGTCCATCATGTTCTATCCCAAGAGACTGGATATACATTATCCTGTGCTATATATTAGGACCTGATTGCTTATCCATTCTAAACGTAATAGTTTGCATCTACTAACCCCAAATGCCCAGTCCATCCCACTCCTCCTCCCCACCTCGGCAACCACAAGTCTGTTCTCCATGTCTGTGAGTCTGTTTCTGTTTTGTAGATAAGTTTCTTTGTGCCAAATTTTAGGTTCCGCATATAAATGATATCATATGATAATTCTATTTTTATTTTTTCGAGGAATCTCCATCCTTGCTTCCACAGTGGTTGCACTATTTTACATTCCCACCAACAGTGCCAAAGGGTTCCCATTTCCGTACATCCTTGCCAACACTTGTTTTTTGATAGCAGCGATCCTAGTGGGTGTGCAGCAGTATTTCACTGTGGTTTCGATTTGCATTCCCCTGGCCATTAGCGATGTGAGCACGACATTTGTGCTCCAGCTCGCTGTCTCTGGTCAAACTCCATCATCTCTTAGAGGCTGCCTAGCAAACAAAGTACAAACCCATTCAAAGCCTCCATAACTGAACAATATTTGCTCTATTTCACACGCTCCCATTCTGCAAATCTTCCACATCAGGTTATCTTCCACATAGGTTTATGTATTCTTTTCCCCCTGCAAATATCTATAGCCCAAATACTGTCTCCCCCAAGAGAAATGTTATTTTCAATCAGAATTTTACAATCCTTCTGCACACGGGGCTTGCTCTTATGGTAAGTATCATATTTACCTTTTCTATACTCATTTGCTCATCTCACTGAACAGAAAGTTCCATAAAGCCATAGACCGAGACTTGTTCAATCACTCATCTCTCACAGTGCCTGGAACACTGTAGGCCTTCAGTGTATAGTTACTGAATAAAGAACTCAACGTTTTAATGTGCAATCAGTTGGGTTAGCTCACCAAAATAGCTATCATTTCAAATCAATAAAACTATTCTCTTTTTCTGTATACTGGGAGAAGGAGAGATAGGAATGGGGAAAGATTTTAGTTTTTCTTAGTCATCCACACTCTTCCTAATCCTCTTGACCACATTATTTAACTTTCAACCTAAAAAAAAAGAAAAAAAAAGGATAGAACAGATTTTGAAGGCCAAGCAAGCTGACCTCCAATAATTGAACAGCCAACTGTTGCATTTACCCTCCTAGTGGCAACAAGCTGACATTTAAATCCTCCTCTTCCCTTTCCAAACAATAGCCACAGGCAGCTGGTCATTTGGGTCTGAAACAATCCTTGATGGAGCACATTTCAATACAATTCTGGAAAAATATTCAATTACTTCATTTTCATTTTACCCAGTCAATTGTCGCTTCCCTCTCAAGTTCAATTAAAGTCACCTGAAATTAGAATTCACAGGAATGCATTTCATTTAGATTTACCAGACGATGTCAGGCACCAGTTAACTGGCCTTAAAGCAGCATAGCCATGAGGTCCCTCCAAACTGAGCTCTCCATCTTTGCCAAGTAGGTGTTCTCGTTAGATAGCATTGATTGTGTAGCTCACCCAGGATCAAGGGCCAACCAATGGTAATCCAACATTCTGACAAATCAAATAGATGGAGACTTTTAATTATCTGTGTGCATCCCAGCCACGGTCTGTGTTCTGCGGCCTGACATTTCTCTTTCATTTGAACGAATGGATGATTTTGCCAGCTACCTCAATAAACATTTACCAAAACCTACCCTGTGCCAGGCACTGTTCCAGACACTTCATTTATTCAGCAAGCTCTTATTTAGTTCCTTCTATTTGCCAGGCATTTTGCCAGGGATTGGATATTCCAAGTCACAGAAGATTTGATTCCTCTCCTCAAGGAACCTAGGAAATGTTTCAGACTTGTACTTGCTGCCTAGGGAAACATGGACTTCTTGCTCACCGGTTTGTGGGGTGTCTTAAGAGTCTGTTGGAGACGGCTGAAACTGCTGGACTTTGCAGTAAACAAACTGGGGTCACGTGCAAAAGCACAACCAAAAGCTTTATCATTACCTGCACTTGATTTTGCTCATTAACCTACATCACCCTCCCTAATACAAGTCATGAGGACTAAAGCCTAGGCGCCTTTATTCTGTTGAACAGAGTGCCTCCTGGTCCCCCACTTTCTCAGTGTAAGAGTCTTGTGTGTTTTGTTTTACCGCACTGTCCCTCTTTCAGGATCTCCTGTTGCCCTGCAGTGCGGGTCGCGGCAAGAGTCACTGTAAAGCTGAGTCTAAATTAATCCAGATTTTCTAGAACAGTTATATTTCAAACGGTTGATCTTATACCCAGTTATGTATGAGTCAGTGTTTCAGATATTTTTTTCTGTGACATCTTTTTTTTTAATTTTTATTGGCATATAGTTGATTTACAATGTTGTATTAGTTTCGAGTGTACAACAAAATGATTCAAAAATACACATAGGTATATTCTTTTTCAGGTTGTTTTCCCTCATAGGTTATTACAAGATATTGAGTGTAGCTCCCTGTGCTACACATTAGGTCCCTGTTGGTTATCTATTTTATATATAGTAGTAGTGTATATGTTAATCCCAAACTCCTAATTTATCCCTCCCCCTGCCTTCGACTTTGCTAACTGTAAATTTGTTTTCTACATCTGTGAGTCTATTTCTGTTTTGTAAATAAGTTCATTTGTATCATTTTTTTTAGATCCACATACAAGCGATACAAGACAACTTCTCAATTATCAATACAGTGAGTGCAAAGGGAATAAAACTGCCTCCTGTTCTTTGTAGATTATGGTCATAATTTTAAATTTGTATGTGTGTTGGGATTAACTCTGTTTGATAAATCATGGTATCAAATACCCTTCTAAAGAGCGAGACAGCTAATCAGTATTTATTAAGTAGCCTCTGTGCAATTAATTCTTTGTGAGGCAAAGAAGGAAGATGAAGAAAGGCAATTCCCATTTACTAATTACCTATATTGTACTCTTCTTGTTATTTTATTTTACATCAGGGGTCTGTAAAGGGTCAGAGAGAAAATATTTTAGGCTTTATATTTTAGATAGATAGATAGATAGATAGATAGATAGATAGATAGATATAGATAGATATAGATATACAGTCTCTTGTTGCAACTACTCAATTCTGTCCGCATAGTATCAAACAGCCAAAGACAACCTATAAAGGTGTGGCTATGGCTACGTTCCAGTAAAACTGTACTACAAAAAGAGGTTGATTCATGGACCACAGTTTGCCAACCACTGTTTTACACCAAGTTGCATCTGTCTTTTGCTCTTGCTTTTTAATTTTTTTTTAGTTTGGCCACGCCCCCAGCATGAAGTTCCCAGGCTGGGGATCAAACTTGCACCACAGCAGTGGCAACAGCAGATCCTTAACTGCTAAGCCACCAGAAAACTCCTGTCCTTTGCTCCTGCCGGATGCTCTCCCTGAGGACTTCCCCTCTGCCTCATCTATGTCTGCTACCTACGCCACAAACTCATGTTTGAGTCCTCTCTCTTTCTCTTCTGATTCAATTTCAAGATATCTTTAAGTAAACAATAACTAGCTTTGCTACAGCTCTTAGGCTTTTTCTTTTTCTGTTTGGCTTTTTGGCTTTTCTAGGGCCGCACCAGGGCATGTGGAGGTTCCCAGGCTGGGGGTCTAATCAGAGCTGTAGCCACCGGCCTTAGCCACAGCCACAGCAACACAGGATCCAAACCGCATCTGCAACCTACACCACAGCTCACGGCAATGCCGGATCCTTAACCCACTGAGCAAGGCCAGGGATCGAACCCACAACCTCATGGTTCCTGGTCGGATTCGTTAACCACTGAGCCGCGACGGGAACTCCCACTTAGGCTTTTTCAAAGTTTTTTCCTCTCCTACAAGAATCTTTCAAAATAGGTAATGCACTACTATTATTCCTTAAGGTAATAATAATGTGGTTCTTCCTTACATAACCCAGAATCAGATGTGAGGTGTGGACTCCTGCTTCCCCAGAGGCTTGCAGGAATAGCTGGGAAGGGTAGGACAGCCATGCCTCTACGCAAAGCAACTGGCAAATTCAGCCTCTCCTTCCTCTCCACGAATGGCTGTTCTAAAGCATAATGGCCTGTCCTACACAACGGAAAAAGTGACTCCATTTGTTCGGTTTGGTTTGTGATATCATGGTCAGCTTTGTAAATCATCGTAGGCTTTCCCTCCATCCCTGCCTCATTTCCTTTCCCCCATAGTCACAGTGGAATTATATTCCTCAAAAAAAAAAAAAAAGGAAAAAATTAACACATAAACTTTGCCCCAGGCTTTGTTTTCTTCTAGAGACCTTAAGCTAGAAAATGTGGGGGCCAGGAGACCTTCAGTCTAAGACTTTGGAGTTTGAAGGCTCACTTCTGGGAGACAATTCTCCCTGGATTTCTTACAGTCAAAATGGCCCTACTGGGTCAGAGATGAAGGACTTTGTCTTCTGCCAGCATCCATGCAACTGTGTCAGGTTAAGTTGCTGGTTTGCAATTAGAAACAACCTAAATGTCCACTGACAGATGAATGGATTGAGAAGAATTGGTACATATTTACAATGGAATACTACTCAGCCATTAAAAAGTACAAAACAGTGTCACTTGCAGCAACATTAATGCAACTAGAGATTATCCAGAAAGAGAAACACAAATACCACATGATATCACCTATACGTAGAATCTAAAATATGGCACAGATGAGCCTATCTACAAAACAAACAGATGGTTAAGAACAGACTTGTGGTTGCCAAGAAGGGGAAGGGAATGAGACGGACTGGGAGTTTGGGGGTTAGTAGATGAAAACCATTACATTTAGAATGGATAAGCAATGAGGTCCTACTGTACAGCACAGGGAGCTATATCCAATTTCTTGGGATAGAACATGATGGAAGATAATGTAAGAAATGGAATATATGTGCATGTGTGTGTGTGTGTGTGTGTGTGTGTGTGTGTGTGTATAAATGACTGGGTCACATTGTTATACAGCAGAAATTGGTACAATATTATAAATCAACCACCCTTTAATTTAAAAAATAAAATTTTAAAAAGCAAAAGCAACTAGAATATAATCTTACTCTTTATAGTTCTTGACACCTGCCTGCCTGAAACAAGAAGGACCCCACTGCTGGTGATAACTGGGATGGCACTAACCCCTAGTAGACATGAACATCACAATTAGTAAAGCGTTCATCTGCAGTTGATTGAGATGAGGTGCCGGTAAAATGCAAGACATTGGAAGGTCAAATGGCTGCATCAACTGATTGAGCGGATAATGATAACTATAACAATGGTAGTGCCAAAAGGTTATTTGGGAAGGCATTTGAAACCTTGCAAAAGGTAAATTAAATCAGGGCAGCTAGTTGCCAGTCTGAGGCATGTTCCAAAAGTGTTAGGACCCTCTATCATTTTAAAAGAGACACTCATCTCCTACGACTGCCAAACAGACTATGCTAAAAATCAGGCCTACGGTATGATTTTCACATGTGTCACACTGGCTAATTAAATGTATTGCTTAAGCATGCCTCCTGTGTCAAAATCAGAGGGGAAAGAGCGCAAGGATGAAATCTGGGATTGGGGACATCTCTGAGTTTGAGCCTGAGGATCCTGGAGCCTCTAGGCCAACAGAAGTATTCCCTCCTTCCCTCTGCCCATTACTCACCTAGAGATGATGTACTGATCCTACCTGAGTCAGGTGGGTGGCAAGTGGCATTTCTCCTCCTTGGGATGAGTCCCCCTGTGCCACTAACCAGTGCTAGGACTTGCCACCATGTGGGCTGGGCTATCCAGGGTCTATTCTAGGAAACATCAGACTGTACACCAAAGGAACTGTAGGACTTTGTGTATGTGCAAGAGTGAGCCTTGAAGGTGACAGACCACAAGGAGGAGTGAAAGGACAGATAAGGGGCAGTGACTGGCAGGAGGACCCTCACCTGAGACTCAGGATTCAATGAGCTGATAAGAACACCCAAAGTCAATCCTAACACAATGCTGGGTGAGTCCCAAAAACAAGAGCACAATGATGGCCTACAGAAAAAGGTGTGAAGATACTAGAACTTCCTTGGCGTCATTCTAAAGAGGGAGTCAGAAGGTTCAGAAACACGGAATTGTTAGAATGTATGGACTACAAGGTCTGAGACACCCCATGTGGTTGAATTCCCTGGGAGAGCTCAATGGACACTTCCTTCAATAAGCCAACAGGAAATGCACTGAGGAGGGGGGTGCAAGAATCATCGAGATGCTTTGCGGAGGCCACTCTGTAGGTAGGAGTTGCCAGGCACCTGCTGCCATGGAACCGAGATCCCTAATATAAAGGGGATCCCAGATGGCAAAGGCAGGGAAGCAGCACTGGCCAAACAGAAGCAAGCTGCACATAATTACCATAAGGACATCGAGGCTGGAGCAGCACTTGTGTGCCTTTGACTGACAGTGATCTTCGGTGATGGGTAAAAGATCGTGCTGTTCCAGGGGACAAGATGGATGGGCAGCCGACTAGGGTGTTGCTTGATCTGTATAATCAAAACCACACACATCGAGATTGGATTAGATGGCGGAATAGACGGACTGGAACTCAACTTCTCTCCCAAATAACAGCAAAAATACAACCAAATGCCGAGCAACCTTCAACCAAATGGACTGTAAACTTCCAAAAAAGATACTCTGCTCCAGAAGACACAGCGGAGACCACATCAAGAGGTAGGAGGGGCGATTACGCGATAGAAGCAACCCCATACCTCCCGGGTG
>PVHT020000521.1:19866802-19920056 GCA_004024745.2 Catagonus wagneri
TCGAAGAGACACATGTACTCCAGTGTTCATTGCAGCACTCTATGCAATAGCCAGGTCATGGAAACAACCTAAATGCCCATCGACAGAAGAGTGGATAGGGAAGACATGGTACATACACACAATGGAATGTTACTCAGCCATTAAAAGGAACGAATTACCAACATTTATAGCAACATGGATGGACTTAGAAATTATCATGCAAAGTGAAACCAGTCAGACAATTAGACAGCAACACCCAATGCTACCGCTTACATGTGGAAACTAAAAAGACACAATAAACCTCCTTACAGAACAGACAATGACTCACAGACTTTGGAAAACCTTGGTTTTTCAAATAAGACAATCTGGGGGATGGGGGGATGCACTGGGGATTTGGGATACAAAATCTGTAAAATTGACTTGTGATGATTTATGTACACTTATAATTGAAATAAAATCCATTAATAAAAAAAAGAAAAAAAAAATAGAAAAAAAAAAAACCACACACATACACAGAGTGATACACACAAGAGCTTTTGAGCAGAAGGCTGACGGCAACCACAGTGGAAAAGCGCAGCCCATTCAATCATTTTCCAGATTTAAGTCCATTCACAGACCCAAAGCTCCAAAGTATACACTAACCAAGTCCTACAATTCCTTGGCTGCACGGTCTGTTACCTCCCAGAACAGGGCCTGTTTAGCACTGCTCAACCTATGGTAAGTCCTGGCACAGGGTTAATGGTCTGGAGGTCAAGGATGGGGACGGGGAGGCGGGTTGAAGGGCAGGCTAGGTCTCCCTTAGGAAGGAGTCTGCAACACCGGTTCTGCAAGCATTTGTGGAAAACACACCTCTGATTCTTCCTCCAAAGAGACTGGTGACCGTTTGTCTGGGAAACTAAGCCTTTGAAAAGGGAGGAAAATCCAGAAATTTCTAAACCTGTTAAATTCAGGGTCTGAGCTGACATTAATACCAAGGAACCTAAAACAGGCCACCATGCTCCTCTGGTCAGAGTGAGGGCTTACGAAGCCATGTAACGAGGACAGTTTTAGCCTGAGTCACGGCGGGCCTAATGAGGCCCCCGACCCACACTGAGGTCACTTCCCCAATAACTTAAGTGTAAGTGGGTCAGAGAGACTTAGCAGCAGGCACGACCCTCCATCCGCTCCCTGATCTGTGGAGTAAGAGCCGTTACGGAAATAAAGGCCACACGCAGCCCCTGCAACTGCCTCCTTTCCTGAACAAGATAACAAACTGGAAGCACTTCCACATTCCTGAAGGAAATGAAGAGACTAGTGCCACAATCAAAGACCTGAAAGAAGCAGGAACAGCGATCAACTTCATTATCTGCAAGGCCTCGGACTGGCCTCTAGAATCTAGGTGCATAGTGTTAGATGCCCAGAGGACACTGGGAAATTAACCAAGCCTCAGCCTCAATGCCAAATGATGGACTGAGAGCTTTACTAAAGCAGGTCAAAGCGGACCCCAGTACTTAGTATGTTGTTACCGAGGTGACAAATGCTTTTTTTCTTTGCATATCCATTAGAGACGGAAACAAAAGTAATTCTGACGACAATACACCTTGAACCAGAAAAGCTTTAGGGCTCTGTTAATTCTCTGCTCGCAATCTAGTCCTCGGGGAACTTCACATTTTGCAGAATGTTGTGCCATTCTACAGAACGACACATCCTGTTGTGGCTTGGCAGGCTACGGACCCGACCTAGTTTCCGCGAGGTTGCGGGTTCGATCGCTGGCCTCGCTCAGTGGGTTAAGGATCTGACGTTGCCGTGAGCTGTGACGTATGTGGCAGATGCAACTGGGATCCGGGGTTGCTGCGGCTGAGTGGTACAGACCTCAGCTGCAGCTCTGATTCAATCCCTAGCCCGGGAAATTACATATGCCACAGATGCAGCCGTAAAAAACAAAAAAGAAAAACATTTTGTTCCCTTATTGTGAAGATGTCATACTAACTCCCCTGGGGGCAGGAAGTGGCCAGTTCTTTACATATTTTGATAAGAGGATACACACATGTTGGAAGATGAGACACAAACCCCACAAATATTTAGGGGCTCACAAATTAGTGACATTTCTAGAACTTCCAGGGGCTTGAGGCATTCCTGGACATCCCTCCAAAGCAGGGAGAAATTGGTATACCTTGTATACCTACTACTAAGCAAGCAGCATAGTACTTGTTGGAATGATTTATGGTTGTTTGTTTTTTTTTTTCTTTTTTGTCTTTTGTCTTTTTAGGGCCATATCCGCGGCATATGGAGGTTCCCAGGCTAGGGGTCCAGTCGGAGCTGTAGCTGCCGGCCTACGCCACAGCCACAGCAAGCAGCACAGAATCCAAGCTGTGTCTGTGACCTGCAACATAGCTCATGGCAATGCGAGATCCTTAACCCACTGAGTAAAGCCAAGGATCAAACCCGTGTCCTCACGGATACTGGTCAGGTTCGTTAACCACTGAGCCACCACAGGAACTCCTCGAATGATCTAGGTTTTAATGCATTGCTTAGCACTTGGAAAAAACTCCTCAAATGTATCTATCTGGGGAATCAGGAAGCTGCCAGAGGAAAAGAAGAATCTGCAGCAGGTGCAGACTGTGGCACCACTTGAACTGCACGGTACAGCAAGCTGGATGGCACAGGAAGGACCTGTGGTGGACAGGGTGCTAGGCCAGTACCAGAAGAGATCCGTAGAGCAGTTCGTAAGCAAGACCACGTCCTCTGCAGCCAAGAACTACTTTTAAAAATAGCTCCTGTGTGCTACTGGGTCCCAGAGGAAACTAACCTCTGACCTTGGAACACCTGCTGACTCTGTGGCCTGAGCTGTCCATCATGAGCTGAGTGCTAAGATACCCATAGAGTTAGAGGGCCGGGCTGGAGTGGTAGCCATCCACTGAGGGCGAAAGGGATACATGTGGTACCAGACTCAAGCAGATTTAGCCAGCACAAGTAAACTGCACGAAAAGGTAAATACCACCATCCGGTGACAACCGTGTTACTTACTTCCGTGGTACCAGCGTCGTTTTTCCAGTCCACATCCATGGCCTCGTGGGGGATTCTTTAGGACTAACTGGTGGAGGAAGAGTGAACTCAGCCTGGTTGACAGGTGAGTTTCGTGGCTACGGATGTGGGCTGCCGCTTCACCACAACCCCCTCGCCAGGAAGCAAAGGGGCAAGCGTGCACTTAGCCATCGCTCTGCGTGAAGGGAAAAGTGGCCCACAGCTCAGACCAAAACTTCCGAGAGTGGTAAAACTTGGCCAATAGTTTATGAGCTGGGAGGGATAAAGCTGGAAATAAGAAGGGAAGTCTGTATGGACTGACAGAAGTGTTCCAAAAGTTTGAAAACCTTTGTGTTTCACACGAATGCCCGTGAGAAAGAATCCATTCCAGAGACAGTTTTCAAGAACCAAGCTAGACAAGGCAGTGTTAGTGGATGTGAACCAGCTTCTGTCCCCTGACCCCTGAGATGGCCAAGCACGGGTTGGCCATCACGGGCTCCTCTGCCATCGCTGCGCGCCCTGTCTCTCAGCAGCACAGATGGACCCTGAGTTCTCAATACGGCACGATGCTTTGGGAAGCACAGCCCGGTGGCCAGGTGACGTCATTAAGCATGTTTCCTATCTTCACTGAAATAGATCCACACTGCAGATCGGACCTTGCCCGGCCTGCTCACGATGCTTCTGTCAGAAATCCTGAGGGCTTCTAAGATGCCCGATCTGTTGATGGTCATAAGAATAACACTGTCACAGTCCAAAGGCTCACAATTACACTCACGGTAGAAGTCAACATCCCTATGGAGGCCAACAGAACACTTTGCAACTTGACCCCAGTCCAGCGCTCTGACTTCTCCTCCCTGCGCACTCTGCTGCAGTCACCCTCTCCGGCCCCCCACCCCCTGGCATGCCCCTGCTTTAGAAAGGGCCAGTTCCCCCATGCTACCCTCTTCCCAGAACAGTCTTCCTCTGGATGTCTTGCCCACTGACTCCCTCACTTCCTCAAGACTCTGTTTCCATGTCACCTTCTCCAGGTGGCTACTCCAACTACTCGACTCAATATTAACACCTGCCCACTTTTACCCTCTCCTTCTGTAATCCCCAGTCCCCACCACTAGCAAGATGACAGCCTCACACCTCGCCTCTGTGGAAATGCTCACCGCTCACCCACTGTGAGGATACAGTATGGGGCACCAAGGTACTAGCACCCAGCCCCTCAACCTCAGTCGCATCCCAGCTGGAGGCAGTCGTCTCCACTCATGATCACAGCCCTCGCCCACGTGGAGGTGTGTTCGGGAACCTTCACCATCTTGAGGGGTCACCACTGGCCTGTCACTTCTCAATACGGTACTTGGAGACCTTTGCATCCCGGGATCTTTACGGACTTTTGTCATCTGCTATGGGAGGAGACAACTTGGCCCTAACGGGGCCCACCCCTCGGTATCTTCTTCATGCACAAGAACCTCAGGAGCTGCAGCCACTCTGGAGAGGGAGAATGGAAAGGCAAGGTGGCATCTACTCATGGACAGACGGCGTTCCAGCCTGTGTGCAACTGGGGCCCACTTCGTCCTGATGTTCAGAAGAGGCACCATGAACTGTAACGGGCCCTTTGGATGCTTCAAAGGCAGAACCAGCCACAGGATTCAGACGCTCTCGTGGGAAGGAAGACTGCTGAGCTCTAGGTCTGGGGAAAGCGGTGGGGCAGGGAAAAGGCACTCTGTTTCATTATTCAGCAGGGCCCCCTCCACCTCACCTGCCTGACCAGGGGTTCGATCTTTTACATACACACACTCCAGGTCTCATTAAAGCCCAAGGAAGCGCAGGCCTCAGTCCCTCAGCCGGTTTCTAAAATGTGTTATTTGCGATTCAATTTCACATGGCCTGCAGAAGCAATAAAGGGCAAAGGGAATTACCCTGCCATGCATTCCAAAAGCGCTCCCTGCACAACCGCACTCCCGAGGATAACAATTTGCCCATATAACCTTTAATTAAATGAACAGAAATCATGCAGACCCCATGGTGGAGGAAGTCACTAAATAGAAGGAAATTATATATGAGTTGCCCCCAGCCACTCATTTGAGCTTGAATAGGAAGTGTCAGTCGGGCCGTAAAGTGCACTAAGATAAAAATGGGAGACTGCTCTTTTTCCCCTAGCATCTGCAGGGGCTGGCTGCCAGGCAAGGCTGTGGCGAGGGGGTGGCGCCACCTAGAGGAGGTTCACAGGAGAGCTGAGCCACCCACAGCCCCAGAGATGCTGCCCAAAGGACTTGTAACAGGAATGACGGACTTTTCAGCAAGGCCCAATGTCAAATCGCAAGAGCAGCGTTCTCTATGCAGGCAAAAGCATTAGGTTCCTGCAGTCCTAAAACGACTGCTAGATGACAGCTTTCCTTTACCCGGGGAGAAGAAAAGACAAGCAAAACTCCCCCTGCCTCCTCTCTCTCACCTGTCCCCTCCCTTCCAGGCTCAGGGCCATCGGGCCACCGCTGCCCTACTTTCAGCCTTCGTTCTCACCTGCCTGGATTACTTCCAGAGGGAAGGAACCCTGACCTGGCCTCCCCGTGCTGGTCACCTCCCACCCTCAACTCACAACCCACGCCCTCCCACTCCACGCACATGCCTAATGCATAACGGAACAGCCAGTCTGAAGTTCATGCCCTTTTCCTGCTCAAAATTCTGCCAACATCTTCCCGCCCTGAGGATAGCGCCCAATCTCTCAGCCTTCCAAGCTCCATTCATCATTCCAGGCTTAACTGCCATGAAGACCCCCATTCGCATCCCCAGCCTAAACCTGGACCACACCCTACTCCTGTCACCTGTGTCTCCATTTACACCGTGCCCTCTGGATGACATGGCCAACCTACACCCACCCCACCCTCACCCTGCGTTTCCATATTTGTAAGTTCCATGTGCTCCTTAAGTACTAACCCTAAGCCTTGCAGTCCGTGAAGCTTTCCCCACGGGCATTCATCTCGCCCTTCTTTATTACAGCTCCTCTCACATTTTATCCTAATGAACAGATAATGTGTCATCATTTTTTTTTTCTCCATGTCTAAAAGGCAAACTCTTTTGAGGGCGCAGGGAACTCTTCACTGTTGCCTTTGGGTTACATACTCCGAGAGGAACCAGATACTTGAGAAATGTTGGTTGGGTAGAATTTAATTTCGAAGATAGATTCCCTTTGTGCGGCTTTATTTAGCGGAGAAATGAACCTCCCAACTCGCCCAGCATCAGGCCGAGAGCTGGGGATGGGACTTCTAAGGAGGGTATACCAGGTGCTGAGGCTTTGAGAAATGGGAAGAAAACTATAAGATGCTTGGGGAGGGGAAGAAAAGGGTGAATTTAACAACTAGATTTTTAAAAATTTTTTTAAAAATTTATGACCACACCCAAGGCATATGGAAGTTCGTGGGCCAGGGACTAAATCTGAGTTGCAGCTGCAACCTACGCTGCAGCTGTGGCAATGCTGGATCCTTTAACCCACTATGCTGGCTGGAGATCGAACCCTTACCTCCACAGCAACGCAATCCTCTGCAGCCAAATTCTTAACCCACCACAACAGAGCAGGAACTCCTTTTTTTGTTTTTTTTTAATTTTTCTTTAGTTAGGATTTTTTTTTTGGGGGGGGACAGGCAGAAGTTCCCAGCTCAGGGACTGAACCCATGCCATAGCAGTGACAATGCCAGATCCTTAACACACTGAGCCACCAGGGAACTCCTTAACTGCTAGATATTATTAGCTCAGGGCTACTTGGTAAATCACCTAATAACTCCTAGGAAATTCTCTGAGGCTTAAGAGAATCAGAAGCAGATTCACTCCAAATGAGTACGAAGAGTTAATCTACGTGGACACCGCCTGACCTTTGGATCCCAGTTTCATTCTAGCCTCCTGCAGGGAAGCCATCCAGCTGTTCCGGGCCACTAGGTCCCCTGCCTTGGCTGACTTTAATACCACACAGCTTGGTGCGAGAATAAACAGCAGCACCTTTAGCATCCACTGAAGTTTCACTGGCAGTGCCATTGCTCAACAGCTTGTCTCTAGAGAGGTGATATCTGAAGCTCTGGATGCAGCCCAGTGGCCAGTTCCTGGCTAGGTACTGGGTTGCACTCAACCCTCACCTGTTGACTGAGTCTCAGCTCTTGGGCTTCCCCTAAAGACGGGGACACTATGATCGCTCCACGTGGCTCTAACAAGGGTTAGAAGGCATTTCTTGCAGTGTTCAATGTTGCCCAATATTTCTCCAGCTCCTGCCTTTCTCCCGCCCATAGAGCACCACTGCCCATCACACATACAAGCATCAGTTTTGGAGAGCGATATTTCAAGATATTAAAAAATACAGGCGTTCCCGTCATGGCTCGGTGGTTAACAAACCCAACTAGCACCCATGAGGACTCGGGTTCGATCCCTGGCCTCGCTCATTGGGTTAAGGATCCAACGTTGCCGTGAGCTGTGGTGTAGGTCACAGACTCGGCTTGGAACCCGAGTTGCTGTGGCCGTGTGTAGATGGGAAGCTACGGCTCCGATTTGACCCTTCCCTGGGAACTTCCACATGCCTCAGGTGTAGCCCTAAAAAGAAAAAAAAAATCCAAAACATGAAGACGAGGGGGGCAGCCTTGCCACGCAGGAAGAGTGAGTTCATAGTCTAGTGTGAGAGGGAGAACTCCCACAAGCCTCGATATAACCACGGAGCAAGTCACGGGGAGCGGGTTCAAGGCAGCTGTCAGAGGGCAGGTGCCGTCGGAGCGAAGAGACCATCCTCTGCTTCCTTGAAAATTTTCCAAGAAAAAAACAGCCCGGAAATCCTCTCCCAGTCCTTCTCCAGTTACAGTTCTGTAGACATGGAGAGAATGCCAGAGGAGAATGGCAACTGATTTACACACAGTAGTTCCCACTGGGCTCACTCTGCCTGTATGTGGAGTTTTCCAAAAAGAACCCAGACCTATCAGCCTGGGGGTCTGCTGCCCTCTTTGTACTTAGTCTGCAGGAGAGGAGCAGCATAGACACCTGGCCCCACTGACAGTTTCTTAGCAGACTCCACGGAACTCACTTGACCTTGGCCCCGTGAACAGTTGTGAGCGCTACAGTTTGCAGGAGCCTCCCCTGACCTTTCCTGCAAAGCGCATTTCATTACTACCGGGAAGGGAGACAAAAACCAAATCTCAAGGAAAATAAAGTGGACCATCCTACAGGAAGAACAGGTATTTTTTTCCCTCTTTTTTGACACCCTGGTTGAGAACCTGCCAAGAGATGATGATTCTGGATGAAAAAAAAAAAAAAAAAAAAAAACTCCAATTATAATCACTGAAAAATTGAAAAAATATGTGAGATAATTTACCTCTGTCAAGGACAAATAGTTCTTCAGTCATTCAGTTAAGACATGGATCTTTCGAAGCCCCTCTGGATGTTAATGTACAGTGACTGCTCAGAGAGACTGAAGGTCAAGAGCACAGGTGACCCAAAAAAGGCTTAGCTCAAGAGAAAACTTGTGAGGCATGGCAAGGAATAGGCTTTTAAACTATTTTTTTTTTAATTTTTGTCCACTTATAGAGAAAATACTTGCTCATTACAGAAAATTTGGCCATTACTGTACATATGGACAAAGTATTTTAGATTCTCATCACCTAAAAGGGGCTCAAATTGAAGAAGCAGTTACCTTATCTTAGGCACCAGTTCAGACACATTGTAGACACTGTCTCATTTTTCTTGCATAACTGCTCTGAGTTCATGACATGAAGGATCAGAGGGATCAATTAAGCTACCTGAGATCACAGTTACGAAGTGGCAGGGCAAAAAAATGAATCCATCTCTGTTAAATTTTAAGTCCTTTCCCACAACCCCTCTTCCTGTTCTCAAATATAAGAAATGCTCCTTCGAAAGCTGTGAGGACCCTCGCGTGTTGGACGGACTTCACCGTAAACCTGCTAAGGAAGATTCTTAGGCCTTTTCTCGGCCACCAAGTTCTTTGCTCCCTCCCCCCAGGGACTTGCCAGAAAACAGCAAAGGCTGCAGCTGGGGACCAGTGAGAGCCGGCAGTGATCACACTCTCAGGGTCACCTTCACCGCCAACATCACAAGCACAGTGGGCTAGAGACAGGTTACAGGGCGGCAGAGTAAAGAGCTCTGTGGCCACTTTACTAATCACATGTCCCAGCAGCCACTGGGCTCCAGTGGGTGGGGTGTGCCCATCTCCTAGTTTAGAAGCAGCGGATAAACAGGACCTCTTTGAAGGCAGACCCGATAAGCTGTCCTTACAGATTTGCTCCAGGTAACTGTCCCATTCTGGTCAGGGCCAAGTGGCTTCTTTTACGCTTTGTTTTTTGATTCAACTATACACTCTCCTTTAGTGAAAGAGGCTGTGCAGAAGGAAACAAGCACCTCCACATATTCCATATTACCACCTACCAATTAAAGAAATTACATTGACAAATCCAAACGAATCCCACTAATCAGCAAGTCAAAGCACCATTTCAAAACACTGCTATGGGGAGTTCCCGTCATGGATCAGGGGAAACAAATCTGACTAGTATACATGAGGACACAGGTTCGATCCCTGGCCTCGCTTGGTGTGTTAAGGCTCTGGCAGTGCTGTGAGTTGTGGTATAGGTCGCAGATGCAGCTCAGATCTCTCGCTGCTGCGGCTGTGGTGTAGGCCAGCGGTTACAGCTCCAAGCTCCAATTCTACCCCTAGCATGGGAACTTCCAAATGCCATGGGCGTGGCCCTAAAAAGACCAAAAAAAAAAAAAAGGAAGTAACAAAACACCGCTACATAGCCATCTCCTGGCTCCGAAGAAACATGCCATTACTTCCCAACCAAGCATAAAAGCCCCCAAGGCGGTATCCTGGTATTGGCCCCTGACACCTGGCAACTGGCTCCCACCATCGTAGAAGGCAAAATGTATAAGAGAATAAGATTAAAGTGCCAGAGACACGGAGAGTGGACTTTTGGTTGCCAAGAGGGGCAGGTATGGGCAAGGGATGGACTGGGAGTTTGGGATTAGCAGGTGCAAACTATTATATAGAGAATGGATAAACACAAGGTCCTACTGCATAGCACAGGGGACTATGTTCAATATCCTGTAATAAACCATAATGGAAAAGAATATGAAAAAGAATATATGTATGTACGTGTGTATATATGTATTCATATAAATAAGAATATATATTATATATATTTATATAATATACATTACATACTTCATAATATATCACATACATTTTACTTATATGTAATATGGAATACCTATCATATGTTAAGCATAATATATATGTGGAATATGTATTATATGGAATATATATTATATAAGCATATATGTGTATACCTATATAAGAATATATGTACACATCTATAAGAATATATATTAGATGAGTATATACAAATATATAATATATATGTTAAGTACACATATATAAGAATGTTTATATGTGTATATATTTCTACATATACGTATAAGTATAGACATAATATATTACATATATTTTACTTATATATGAAATATATTACATGTAAGCATAATATACATTATATATGGAATATATTATATATTATATGTGGAATATAGTAATAATATATGGAAAACATGTGAGCATATATATGTAAGTATACATACATAAGAATATATGTATACATATATAAGGATATATATTAGATAACTATATATAATACACATTAGTATACATATATAGGATTATGTTTATACATATATATGTATATATTATATTTATAGGTATACATATATACGTATAAATGTATGTATTTCTATGAATACATATATATAAAACTGAGTCACTTTGCCCTACAGCAGAAATTAACTCAACATTGTAAATCAGCTATATTTCAGTAAAATTCTTTTTAAATGATTACTGTGCCAAGATCCCACAGATCATTCCTACATGGGAAGATTTGCTAGAAGGACCCATGGGTCTCAGCATATAGATTCCTCGTGGCTATGATTTATGACAGGGACATAGGAAGGACACACAGCCAGATCAGAAGGGCAAAGACACAGCCAGAGTCTGGGGGAACCCAACCACTGCTTCCTCCTGTTCTCTCCCTCCCAGGAGGGGTCACACAGCCAGTGTCCACACAGCAACAAAACGTAGCAGCCTGTGTGCCCTGTTTCTGCCTGGAGGAAGCTAGAGACTCAGTACTCAACATCTGTCTTGAGGGCAAGTCACCAGGGCACCTCTGCCTCATAGATATCAAAATTTCAGACTCCCATAAGGAAAGCAGGGATTTAGTACAAACCATCTTTTCTGCACAATGAGTCTAGACACAGAAAATCATCCTTATCAGTCAGGGAACAGCAGGAACGCTCCTAAAATCCAAGTTCCCAGGTACCAGCCGAGGACCCACTTGCTAGCAGGCCTGTCTAAGCATGGCAGCTGTGGGCCTCCTGTGCTCAACTTTTTCTGCACAACCAAACACCAAAAGCCTTTATTGATACATACACTGTCTCATCCAAGAAGAAGAAAATCAAGCCAATACTGCCCTGGGAGTGTCACTCCTCGTGGATTCTGCAGCCCTCTCATCACCGCTTCAGTAACAGGAACTATGGGGTTTTTTTAGCATCTATTATACTGACCAGAATCTGGACAGGTGTTATCAATTCCTTTGGCCAATAGCATGTGGCAGAGGTGACATTATACGGTCTGCAGAACTTGGGATTCAAGAGGCCCTGTAATTCTGCCTTCGCTGTCTTTGTTTTTTGTTTCTCCTTTTTTGGTCACCCTATAGCTTATGAAGTTACGGAGTTCCCAGGCCAGGGATCGAATCTGAGCCAGAGCTGCAACCTGCACCACAGCTGCAGCAGCACTGGATCCTTAACCCACTGAGCCAGGCTAGGGATCAAACCCCAGTCCCTGTCACTGCAGGGACACTGTCGATCCCATTGCATAACAGTAGGAACTCCTCTTCACATCTTTGAATGCTGCCAATACAGGAAGCTGCTCCAAACCCCTGGGGGAGGAGAGCAGAGGTGCTCCAGCTTCAGCCAGCACCAAGTGAGCTCATTTGGGACCTCCTGGTCCTGTCCCTCCTGGAACTGGATGAGGGAGCCCCAGAAAAACCTGCAGAGGAGATAACGAGCAACCCACAATATTAACTAATAAACCACTGCCAGAAATAATAAATCACTGCCATTCCAAGCTAGTACATTTTGGAGTGGTTTGCTATGCAGCCATAAATAATTGAGAAGAAAAAGTGGGCCTTGTCTTTCTCAGTCTCTCTCTCGACTCCTGCAAAGCTTCTTACTTAACAATTAAGTTTAACTTCCCAAAGTAAGTCTCTTTCTCTTCTTGCATCTCTGCCCCTGTATTTCTCTGTCCATTTTCCTGATTCTAGATCAAGACTGATGCACAAACTGAGTTAAGAGGACAAAACCCAAGTTGGCAGGGTCAGAAGGAGATGGTGGAGGGGCGAGGATATCAAAGATAAATCATACATACTCCTTGAAAGCCAGTACTGATAAATCTTGTCACCATCACCAAACAAGAGAAGAAATAGACCATCTATGGGCCTCTAGGGACCTC
The DNA here is from genome assembly GCA_004024745.2 of Catagonus wagneri. NCBI lineage: Eukaryota > Metazoa > Chordata > Mammalia > Artiodactyla > Tayassuidae > Catagonus > Catagonus wagneri. The sequence goes on from PVHT020000521.1 coordinate 19,879,308, forward strand.
AGACCACCCCCCAGAGTAAGAGAGACTGGTCCCCAAACAAAAGCCCTGCCTTCTCCCAGCTGCCTTGCACAAGCGAACCTAGGAGTCCCTCCAATGGCCTTCTCTTCATGTCTCTTTCTTCCTTCAGAGCTCAAGCCATAATCCCCTTTCTGCTCATTTACTGGTCCATGCTGTGTCACGCGCCACCACAGAGTAGACTTTAAGCCTAAGCTCCTGAGGGGTTTACCTATCTGTTCGTGCATAGACTCCATTACCTGGAACAGTGTCTGGTACACAGCAGAGGTTCTTGGCCAAACAGATAAGCCAATGGATGCATTTACAAATCAATGACAATAATGGCCGGAGTCTATTTCTGTAAAGTTAAGTCTATGCTAATTGGAGCCTTGGAGACAGAGAGCAGGAGAAATGCTGAAAAGAACAGCACGTTATTATTATTCATTTAATGCAACTAAACTTAAGAACAGAACCCTGTAGAGAGAAGCATAATATTAGTACTTACACAGCATACGTCAGGCACTATTCTATAACTTTTACTCCTTACAACAATCCTATGAGGTATGTAGTCTTATGACAACCATCTCCATTTCACAGATGAGGAAACGAAGGCACAGACAGGGGAAAGGATTTGCCTAATACCACCCAGCTGGTACACGGTCAAGCCTGGACTTGAACCCAGGCTGTCTGTCTTAGAGTCTATTAACTATCGCTATCATCAGCCTCTCAAAGAGGACCCAGAAAAGTCAAGAGGACTGAACCAACTAACCAAAAAGCATAGGAAGGAAGCGTGGGAGAAAACAGAGGGACCAGGGGAGGGGAGGGAAAGCGGTTTTCGTCCCTGGGGTGTGAGAGCAAAAATCAAGGCTCAATATTAGCTGTGCTCTCTTACCAAAGAGTCACCTTTATCAAACAGACCAAGAGCGGTCTGCACTCACTGCTGAGTCTAGGTTTCACTTTGTGCCAGCCAGTCACACTCTCCAGCGAGAAGCAGGGGGCACCCCACCCTCTCGATACAACAAAGCTTACCTCCCACAGCCTCTGGTTGTTCCCTCTGCCCTAATTCAGCCCCTGGGTGGCCCTGAGGCTGTGCAGTCTCCTCCGCCCCCAGAGGTAGTACACGTGACCCTAAGCTGCTATTGATTTCATCTGTAACAGTGTCACGTGGTGCATGTTCAGCCATCCTCCTAACTCCCAGGGTGTCCCCCGGAATCCTCCCTCACCAAGCGGATGAGTGGAAGATGATTAAAACAGCCATGAGGAAGAATCAGCTAAGGAAATGGTGGATGGATCTATGGCGATCTTTCTGCCTGGACCTCGTCCCCAGGCAGCCTGAGTGTGGTTGGTGCCACCAGCAGCCCATGAACATAGGAAGGGCCAGGAGAAAAAAAAAAAAAAACAAAACCTGGGACTGCCTCTAACTTGTAGGGGCTCCCAGCAATGTGGTTGTGAACATTCCAACCCCTTGGCACACATCAAGGTGACAATCACCTGGGCGACAGCTGCCAGGAGAGCCTGAGCACAAGGCACTGCACAGACACTTACTGAATCAATACAATAAAATGCTTTAATACAATGGCTAATAAATGCATATGATTAGACTCTGCAACTATTCTATTGCCATGGAAGTGGTTACAGGGGAAATTATCTATGACAAAAATTACGTGAAAACAGCAAGAAATGAAAGGATAGATTTTTTTTTTAACAAGGCTAAATGTATGAGGAAAGTGACCAGAAGGGCAGAGACCCAGATGATTGTCACAGTATGGTTAGCAGGCTGAGGTTATTTTAAATGTTTCTTGCTCTTGCTCTCATCCAAATTTTCTGAAAGGTGCTATGTCACTTTCCAAAGTGAAAGTGTACACAATAATATTTTAAAATACGCTCCTCGTAGGCTGAAATTAATGTTGTTACAGTTTTTTATGGCATTACCTCCAGCAGGATGCTAGGCATTTAACAAGTTCCTAGGATATCTCCGCTGGTGAGAACACAGAGAAAGAAGTGTGTGATGGACTGTGAGGGGAGAGCCGGGAGGGAAAGACTGTAAGCTGAGCTCTGTCAGGAGCTACTTTTGTAAGCACAGGCAAGCCCTTCATTTACTAGCATCTCACTGCCTTCCTCTGTGGGACTTCCTGCTGTGGTACAGCAAGTGAACAATCCAGCTCAGCTCTGTGGTGCTGCCGGTTTGACCCCCGCCCAATGCAGTGGGTGCAATGGCTTACAGACCCGCTGTAAGATCCGGGTGGGTGGCAGCTGTAGCTAGGATTTCATCCTTGGCCAGGGAACTTCAGCATGCTGTGGGTGCGGCTGAAAAGGAGGAAAAGAAAACTCATTTCCTTCATCTGTACAACGAGAATCACGCCAACAAAGGTCCTACATCATTATTCTAAAGCAAGAGTCGTCAGAGAAGCCAGATGGTTTTAGGACTTTCTTGGCAGGGTGGGTACCTACTGTGTTTCCGGTACGTCCCATCCCCCATCCCTCAAACCAGTACAGCCTAAGCATCTCCCACGCTCCACCCCTCTCCCCGGCTTCCTCCCCTTCCAGGTATGCACAGGCTGTGCCAATGAATTCCAGGATGTCCCTGGCAGCCTGTTTTGGCTTTGCAGACTCCCCTATGCGAAGCCTGAATCCAGACCAAGCCTCTGCCCAGAGCTCTGTGCTCTGCACTTACGCCTTTCTTTCCCACCGGGGGTTACAGTACCAGCTGCCGCATTGATGTTAAATAAAATTGAAAAGACTAGTATCTCAGCCACAGAGACATTAAAGGTAAGGAAAAAAAAGAGAGAGAGAGAGAGAAAGAGACATTGGTGGCAGAGTTTTCAAATCCATTCTGCTATGGTTTCCCAGAAACTGGAAATTAACCTTGCCCTCCCCTTTCTTCTTATTTGGAGAAGCGATGGTTTAGGTCCACTGAGTCTCCAACTGGCTGAGGTCAAAGAGGCTGGTCTGGTCTGAATGGCCATCTTATCTTCTGTAGCCCTTTATCATATTTGGACCTCTCAGTTGGAGCCCAGGCTCACTGGCGGGTATCAAATGCACATTTTCCAATCTGTTCCAATGGCTCCTTTTCCCCTAAAACTGTGTTTTCTCTTCTCAGTCCAGATACCAAGCCTGACTTTAGCACAAGCTGACCTTCAGACTCATCTGATCCATCCATCAAAGAAATTGTCCATTTGTGCTTTCCAGATTATGACAGAAAGCACAAATGCTTTGTAAGAGCAGCAGAACAGGTCAGGAGAAATGCATAAGAAATGTGTCACTTTTAACAAGTCCCATCCTTCCTTGTGTCAACTTCCTAAGCTAAAGCACAGGCACTGGATTAAATCAGTTATCGTTAGGAGTCTGGGAGGAGGGGTGGATATGGGGAGACGTATTTCTTGGAGGTTTTATCAGGATCACATTGAGGATTTTTCTCTGTTTCTCAAACTACTTACTCTGCAGTCCTGGGTTTTAAAATGCCTCTACTTAAGGAGACTTGAGAGCCTCTATGAGCATCATTGGCCCAGTGACCCTTTTAGCTTTTAGTCTCATACTCTCAAATGTGACCAATACAGTCTAAAAGTACATCATCACATGATAACAAAAATTCTACCTAGGGAGTATGTTAGTTTTACTTTGCTTTGTTTTGTTTTTTTGAGGGGGAAATTAGGGGACGGATATGGTTTTAAAAGGAGCACTGGGAGTCACCACTGAGGTTCGGCAGGTTAAGAACCCAACATAGTATCTGTGGAGATGCAGGTTCGATCCCTGGCCTCCCTCCGTGGGTTAAGGATCCAGCACTACTGCAAGCTATGGCACAGGCTGCAGACGTGGCTCGGATCCACTGTTGCTGTGGCTGTGGTGTAGGCTGGCAACTGCAGCTCCAATTCGACCGCTAGCCCAGGAAACTTCCATATGCATCAGGTGCAGATATAAAAAGAAAAAAAATTTTAATTAAAAGAGCCCACCTAATCCTTGAAACTACTAAAAGCTAAAATTATTCCTGATGACAGTGACTAACGTCATCTATATTCAAGGAGGGTGTTACCCATAGTTCTTTACCTGAAGCAGTGTATGTATTATAAAATCTTTTTTTTATGGTGCATTCATGGTATATGGAAGTTTTCAGGTCAGAGACTGAATCTGAGCCACAGCTGTGACCTACACTGCAGCTATGGCAATACCAGATCTTTTAGCCTCCTGTGCCAGGCCGGGGATTAAACACACTCCGTAGCAACCCAAGCCGCTGAGGCTGGATTCTCAACCCACAGCACCACAGCAGGAACTCTGTGTTATAAAATCTTCATGACTGTGTATGTATCATATATAATACATGCCAACTACACAGTATCTAATTCAGTAAGAAGAATGCCCAGAGATTCAGAATTCACGAGGCACAATGAAAGTATTCTAAACACCACAGAAAACCATAACAGCAAGGGAAAAATCCATAAGCATGATATAGCACCAACCATACAGACTTGTGTTAGTACTAGAGAACCCCATGCTATGCCCCCAAACGTCATTAATTTAAGGAAGTATACATACATATGTAAAGACAGTGCAATGCAAGGCAATAGATGCTACTCCCAGTGTGCATTCTAAGCAAAGTGGTGTTTTAGAGAAAGGTCAGAGTAAAGCTTTCTGGGGACAAAGAAACTGACCCCCCTTGGAAACATGGGGAGGCCAAAAAAGGAGAAAAAAACAGCTGTTTCCTGGGGAACCAGAAGTGTAGAAAAACAGCCTTTATGTTGACAAAAAAAGGGACTGTTCAAAAGGTCTAAAGTCTTCCTCTTTGATCATGGTAGCACACGGTCAGCATTTATTCTTCCTTTATCAGAAATAACCCTGAACCAAGAAGCAAACGCAAATTCTACCTTTGATAAACCCAGGAGACAGGGAACTGTGAGCACAGAGGAAGAACGGTGGAGCAGAGCAGTGCTCTGGGCTGCTGTTTCAGAGGCTTAAGCCTTCTTTGGGTCTGGTTTAGTTCCTAGAAGCAGATGAGGATGGTTGGAATAAGGAGCTGCACAGACGTGTCATGTGTGCAGAAAGCAGTCTTTCCACAGGATGGGATGAAAAAAGGCACTGTGAACAACTCCGCAAATGCTGGTCTTCACTGGCTAGACAGAGGGAAGGCTCAAAAGATGTACACATAACCCAAGGCAATCTACAGATTCAATGCAATCCCTACCAAATTACCAAGGACCTTTTTCACAGAACTAGAACAAAATATTTTAAAGTTTGTTTGGAAGCACAAAAAACCAGAGTAGCCAAAGACATCCTGAATAAGAAAAATGGAGCTGGAGGAATCAGGCTCCCTGACTTCAGACTCTACTACAAAGCTACAAGCATCAAAACCGTATGGTACTGGCACAAAGACAGAAACAGAGATCAGTGGAACAGGACAGAAACCCCAGAATTAAACCCACACACCTATAGTCAACTAATCTATGACAAAGGAGCCAAGAATATACATTGGACAAAAGACAGCCTCTTCAATAAGTGGTGCTGGGAAAACTGGACAGCTACATGGAAAAAAAATGAAACTAGAACACTTCCTAACACCATGCACAAAAATAAACTCAAAATGGATTAAAGATCTAGATATAAGACCAGATACTATATAGAAAACTCTTAGAGGAAAACATAGACCAAACACTCTCTGACATAAATGACAGCAACATCTTCTCAGATCCATGTGTCAGAGTAAGGACAATAAAAAGAGAAATAAACAAATGGGACTTCATTAAACTTCAAAGTTTCTGCACAGCAAAGGAAACTCTAAACAAAACGAAAAGACAACCCACAGAATGGGAGAAAATATTTGCAAATGATTCAACTGACAAAGGATTGATCTCCAAAATTTACAAACACCTCCTACAGCTCAATACCAAAGAAACAAACAACCCCATCAAAAAATGGGCAGAGGATCTCGGCAAACAATTCTCCAGAGAAGACATGCACATGGCAAATAAACACATGAAAACATGTTCAGCATCACTCCTCATTAGAGAAATGCAAATCAAAACCACTGTAAGGTGCCACCTTACACCAGCCAGAATGGCCATCATCAAAAAGTCTACAAATAATAAGTGCTGGAGAGGGTGTGGAGAAAAAGAATCCCTATTAACACTGTTGGTGGGAATGCAAACTGGTGCAACCACTGTGGAAAACAGTATGGACATTCCTCACAAAACTAAAATTAGAATTACCATTTGACCCAGCAATCCCACTCCTGGGCACCTGTACTCCAGTGTTCATTGCAGCACTCTATGCAATAGCCAGGTCATGGAAACAACCTAAATGCCCATCAGCAGAGGAGTGGATAGGGAAGATATGGCACATACACACAATGGAATATTGCTCAGCCATTAAAAGGAATGAAATAACAACATTTATAGCAATATGGATGGACCTAGAAATTCACATGCGAAGTGAAACCTGTCAGACAATTAGACAGCAACACCCAATGCTACCGCTTACATGTGGAAACTAAAAAGACACAATGAACTTCTTTGCAGAACAGACAATGACTCACAGATTTTGGAAAACCTTTGGTTTCCACATAAGACAATCTGGGGGGTGGGGGGATGCCCTAAGGGTTTGGGACGGAAATGCTATCAAATTGAGTTGTGATGATTTTTGTACACCTATAATTGTAATAAAAATAAAAAAAAAATAGTAAAGGCCTCAGGAAGAACACTGAATGTATTTAAACGTAGGAATAAGATAAACACAAGTCGGGATTTATGATTTAAAAATGGGTTGTATGAGTTCCTATTGCAGCTCAGTGGAAATAAATTCGACTGATATCCATGAAGATTTGGGTTCAACCCCTGGCCTTGCTCAATGGGTTTAGGATCCAGTGTTGCCTCGAGCTTAGGTGTTCGATCCCAGACACGGCTTGGATCCTGCATTGCTGTGGCTGTGGCCAACAGCTGTAGCTCCGATTCAGCCCCTAGCCTGGGAACTCCCATATGCCTCAGATGCAGCCCTAAAAATAAATAAATAAATAAATAAAGTACGGTTGTAAATGTTATAGACCCTGATGTTGTAGACCTGAAATAAATAGCAGACAGAAAGAAGAAGAAATTTGCTCATTATCTTCTACAGCTGGCAAGTAAAAAAAGAGAACATTAAAAACTGATAATGTTTATTAACAGTCAAAGGTAAATCCTAAGATACTGTCACCTCTCAAACAGACTGGGGTAGGACAGAAAAGGGAGGGAGGGAAAGAACTTACCAAGTAAAGGTCAATCTGACAGATTTCCCCCCGTTTGCTGTCAAGTCCACGTCAAATAATAACCTCTCCCCTTACAAGTTGCTGCCCCAGACACACACACATTCAATCACTCAGCAAACATTCATTAAATACCTAACATGGGTCAAGGCTGAGAACAGGGCAGCGAGCAAAACGGACAAGGTTCTTGCCCTAATGAAGCTTAGACATTTAACAGAAGGAGGCACATATTATAAACAGTCATGCCATATAATGCCAAGTAGCAGTGAGCACTACGAATAAAAATAAAGCCAAGTGGGGACAGAGAATAGAGGGAGGGTAATGGTGAGAAGGTATCAGAATCCAGAAAGAAAGGCTCGGTGAGCCTTAAGAATAGCAAAGAACAAAGCATTCCACATAAAGATGGAACGTCAAGGGCAAAGTTGCAGAGGCAGGTAAAAAACCCAGCAAATGCTGGACCTGAGCAGGTCCCGAATTTAGGAAGCTTGGCTTCTTTCCCCTTAATTAGGGAGTGTCTTACTCACTTCCAAATATCTGAATCCTCCTCCTCATATGCAGATACAAACACATACACCCTCCACAGTGGCAATCTGCTCTCAGCCTGCCTCCCAGGCTTCCCACAGCCCCACTCCAAGAAACAACCTCCTGGTACCCTTGCCTCTGCCCTCACCCTCTCTGTCCAAGCTCCCTGAGGTGGCTCACAGTTTCGCCAGCCCTCTTCCTTTGGTATTACCTGTGAGCACTAGGAAAAGCTGGGATCTGGGCAGAAAACCAGAGAGAAAACCTCCAGCAGAGAGTCAGCTTGTTAAGGAAAAACCTCAACACCTTTCCACCAAATTGGTTCCCGAGTATTTTCATAAGCAAACAAAAAACTAAACCCTGCCGTCTGCTGGAATCATTTGAAGCCACAGAACTGTAGAGCCCCGTTCAAAGGAAATGGTTGGCTGCTACTGATCCTCATGTTCGCTCAGCCAACTGCCAAAGGAGAGGGAAGAAGTTCAAACACACAAGGCAGATGGTTTTCTTGTCTCTTCTCTAGCGAGACCCTCAATTTGGCATTTACTCCCTGGGCACCTGCTCAGCACCCAGCAGCCCGGCTGGGGTGTTGTGGAGGAGGGCCTTTGACTCAGCACATTCCTGCAACCTCAGCCCAGAGCCGCCCCATCAGGCCTCCTTAGCCATGCCTGGCCCTGGGCCATGACCGAAGGATGCTCAAACTGACCAAAGGCACCGGCAGCCACAGTCACCGGCCTCAAGTTCACAGGACAAGTTTGGCCACACATCCTGTCTGTGTGGGCCTTCTTTCTTTTCCAGCTACCTGAGTCAGCCCAGCTACTTCCAACTACAGATCGTGAAGGGCCTGGGCGGGATTATATCAGGGGATGCTGGAAGTTTTAGGAAAAGAAGAGAGAGGGTATCGGGGGAAACGGAGAAAAAGAAGTGAGACCACGTGGGGCTCTAGGAGAAGAGAGAAAATAACTCCAAGGTTCCTTTATATTCTAGGCAGAAGGCAGACAGAAAATGATAATGAATGCCAATTATCTCAGCCTGCTGCAAAACACTTTAAAAAAAAAAATAAAGGATCAGCTCTTCATTAAAAACACAGTTGCTCTCAGTGCCACTGAGGAACAAAGATGACATGAAGTGGCATGTTTTTGAAAAGTAAAAATAACCCAAAAGGGCTGATGAGAAGCCCTTGAACCCAAGATAACCAAATGGAAATTCAAACAGCTCCACTAAGAAAGGGAGCTCAGGGGCCAGTGTTTCGTTGAGGAGGAAGGAGGGTGGCAGAAACCTCGAAGCTCTGGCTACGGTCACTGCCCACCTGTTATTACTCAGAAACCCAGTCGCTTACCACTAATCCATGCTGAACTCAGACTGTTACGCAGAGAGCTTAAGGCTGTCTGTGGTGGTGTCTGAACATCTGCAGTTTGCAAACAGTCTGCGGGGTGGCTTGCGAAGGTAAAGTTATTTGCTCGAGAAATTTATATCACCCCATACTACAAGGGACTGACCTCCTGTGTCACCATGGAGGGTACCAAAAACGTGTCTGGGGCTGTGCTGCCTAGACAGAGAGGAGAAAAATCAATTTCAGATTCCTCAGGTGAGATGTTGCCATGGGATTAAAAGAGGGAACGACTCTCACGTCGACTCAGAGGTGAGTTGGTGGCAGCCACCATGACGTGGGAGACGCACTGCAGTTTTCTGACCTAATGAACTATGAAATAAAGCATTCTGAGGTTATGAGACATTTTCAGCCGGTGAGTCTCAGCATTCGTCAGCATCCTCTGTAAGGATAAACATCAAGAGAAAGATTCAGCGACAAAGGAAGACAGAAACTTACCGCATCACTGGATTGCAGCCAGCCTGGCCTCAGTTGAGTTAGGACGCAAAGTCAGGGTACCACATCTGTGTGACAAGCCCCCCGAGTCAGCTGCCAGCAAAATCTCATCTACCCATGGAGCACATTTTCATGGACATTTTCATTTTCATGCCTCCTTCGCCTCTGCGTGTGCCCAGGCAAAAATCCAGACTCCCAAACAAAATTTTAGAGAGAGTCTGTCCTAACTTTTGGTCTCCCTGCCAGCAGTTACTTCTTCCTTGTCTTACACATGAGATCCAAAGCTGTCCACCCTACACACAGCTTACTGTCTGCGGCGGCATGATTTTACCTCTTCACTGTCACTGTTACGATTTCACTATTCCAGAAGACTCTTGCTCAGGCAAATAACTTTTTTTTTAAAGACACCCCCAAATCATTTATTTTTAATAAAAGAGAGCTACAAATGAGATGATTAATATTTGTTATTGTTCAAAAGAGGATGAAAGTGTCTCTTAGTCGCTTTTCAGTGGTGACGAAAGGTGAGCCAAAGAATGCTGTTAAAGTAGGAGGTGAAACGATAGCTGCTACAAGTTCAGTTATGTCCAGATATAAAGATCTGGCAGAAAAAACTATCCTTTTAAAATTTTTTTAACTAAAGTATAATTGATTTACAACACTGTATCAATTTCTACCATACGGCAAAGTGACCCAATCATACATATATGTGTGTGTGTGTATATATACATATATACACACACACACACATTCTTTTTCTCATATTATCTTTTGTCATGTTCTAGCACAAGAGACTGAATATAGTTCCCTGAGCTCTACAGTAGGGCCTCATTGTTTATCTACTCTAAATGTAACAGTTATAGGCAAATAACTTGAATTGTGCTTCTTTTTTTGGCTGCGCCTGCCAGGGATCAAACCCATGGCACAGCTGTGACAATGAGCGACCTGAGCCACAGCGGTGACAATGTCAGATCCCCAACCCACTGAGCCACCAGGGAACTCCTGATTGTGTTTAAAGGAACTTTCTGAATGATCCATCAACGCTTCTACAGAAGGCATTCATCAGTAGACCGTTTATGCCCTAAAATTCTTTGGATCCCTTGTCTCAAAGATCTTTGCCCTATTTCCAGGAATCCTAAAAGCAGGGAATACCAGGATCCTTGCCTCCACCCCCCCTCAATCAAATCCTCCACATTGAAAGATCTAGACCTTCCTTAAACTGAACTTCTAATTCTCAGCAAATTCTAACCACGCCCCTCCTCCCTTCAACAACATCAAGGCTATTAAGGTGCTATTCTTGCTCTCTTACTGCACAAATATAAACTCAGATTCGTCCTCTCAACAGATTGAGTTGTGTTGGTGATATTTGGAGAGCTGGCATTCAACAAATGGAATCAAAGGGTTAACAGCTTTATCAAAAAGCTAAGCCAGAAGTTCCTTCCGTGGCACAACGGGATCGGTGCCATCTCTGCAGTGCTGGGACGCAGGTTCAATATCCGGCTGGGCACAGTTGGTTAAGGATCTGATATTGCTGCAGCTGCCGTGTCAGTTGTAACTGTGGCTCGGACCTGATCCCTGGCCCAGGAACTCCACGGGCCATATGGGGACCAAAAATGAAAAAAACAAAAAATGAAAAACATGCCACACTTTTCACTTTGACACTCTGAAGATTTTTTTGTCATGAATTCTTCTCTAATGACTCTGATCCTGCACAATTATTTTAGAACTCATGCCCTGTGCTTAGTTAAGGCTCTGAAAGAGGTCTCCTGGAGTTCCCATTGTGGCACAGCAGAAACAAACCTGACTAGTATCCATGAGGACACAGGTTCAATCCTTGGCCTTGCTCAGTGGGTTAAAGATCTGGCAACCCCTAGCCTGGGAATTTCTGTATGCCAGGAGTGTGGCCCTAAAAAGCAAAAAAAAAAAAAAAAAAGAAGAGAGAGAGAGAAGGAAAGGAAGGAAGGAAGGAAAGGAGGGAGGGGAAGGAAGGGAGGGGAAGGAAGGAAGGAGGGAAGGAAGGAAGGAAGGAAGGAAGAAAGGAAGGAAGGAAGGAAGGAAGGAAGGGAGGGGTCTCCTGTCCTCAAGCAGCTTACAGAAAACTGGGTTACACATTCAGTCAGTTATTATAATACCAGCCTTCGGAGAAATCCGTGAGACTGGACTGTGGCCAGATCAGCGGCTGAGGAGTTCCATAAATAAGAGAAGGCTTCACTTAAAACAACAGTTGAGAATAAAGAGAATATCTGAAGCATTAAGAAAATTACATGTGTAGTAACAAAGCCCTGCAGAAAATGTCAGCCCCGTCTCTGCATCCCACTAGGATGTTTTCTATTCCTGAGAAAACTCTTCACTTCTTGGCACTGTATACACACTTGCCTTTGTCTCTCAATAGCTATGAGACCCTAAGAAGACAGACTTTGTCTTGAAGTTATATTTATCTTTGTACAACAGAATCTCCCACACCTAGGAACGAAGGAGGTGCTCTTAAATATTTAACAGATGAAGGAAGACCCGAGACCAGGTTGGAGGTTTTACTGCAAGAGGTTGGCTACTCAGATCCCACTGACGAACAATCCACAAGCAGCAGTGCCAACTCCAGTGCCCGCTTCAACCAGGCTGTGTGATACGCTTTCAGGCATTCACCCTGTCTGCCCAGCTCCATCATATAACCCTTGGGACCAGGATCAGCTCATTTCTTTATTTTATAAGTGGAACGTGGCCCAGCTATGTTGCTTTGCATTGCAACATCATGACATACACTATACTGGAAAAACACATGCTCCCCCAAAACGCCCCCGCCTGCCCCCGCCTCACCTCCCTTCCTCCCCTCTCCTCCACTCCTCCTCCTCTGCCTCCATCCCACCTCTGTGACTGCCTCCACTCTACCCCCATCCCTCCCATCTTGTGTTTCTGGCCCCTCACTGCATTCCTGCCCCCACTGCACCTTCACCCCCGCTTCCTCTTTCTTCCTTCCCTTTAAACTTAGCCTTGGAAGAACCTCCTCCAAGAAGTCTCCCAAGACCCAGGCAGAAGCAACAAAATTCTTTCCCAGGGAAATTCTGCCATCTGGGGGCTATAATTCCAAAAGGTGGGGATTTTTACCCACTTTTCTCTCTCCTGTCTCCCGAGTGCCTAGCACAGTGCCTGATAGGTGACAGAAGCTCAACAGACCTGCTGAGTGAAGGAGCGTTTTGGTGGCACCTTACTAAGGACCCTGTGAGCACTTTTTAATCTGCATGGTAGCATCTGATTTATGTGTGTATCTGTCTATCCCATTATACTGGAAGAAGACAGAAGGCAGAGGTCATTTCTTAGTGGATTTGTACCTCTGAGGCCCAGTACACGCCTGGATGCTTGTCAGTGGATGAGCGAATGAGAGGGTAACTGTGGTTACGCCAGCTCTGTGCCGGGCACTGGGTACAGATTCCCAATATACGTGTGTACCGCTCTAATCTAGAGGTCCCTATGCCAGTGACAAGAACTTTGAAAATGTGACTTTAAAACCTGCGTTAACGCACTAGCTGTCCCTTCCCTATTGTTTCAAGACTTGCCCACATGCCTCTCCGATGAGTCACAGCTCTGCACTCCATCCTTCCTCAAAATAGCTCCCACCTTACTCCTGTCTTGACATCCCTGTCCTGAACTTTCCGGTGCGATCCTTGCTACTGAGTGAAGGTTTATGCCAGATAATCCCTGTCCCCTTTTGAGGCTCCCCTTGACCACTGATCTTCACCTCTCATCAGTACAGGGGGCCTGCCCTTGACCACTTCCAAGGCCAGCAGTGGATACTTTTTAACCCAGAAGTTTCTAGAAGGCAGACCATCAGAAAGCAAACCTCATTTCCTCATACGGTGAGTGTGTACTGGAGAACAAAAGTTTTCCAGTTGTTGTTTTATAAGAACAAATTAGTGAAAAATAAATCACAAGTCTGACCAACAATTTGTCACAATGATAAGTCTCTGTGTTCAGTTTAAAGGTCTCATAAAATAAATGTAATAAAAGACCTAGAAAACAGGGTTAAGTGTCCTGTTGCTCACATTAGTTTTATGGGGACTTCAAAGAATTAAGTTTACTATATCATAACATTTGACCTAAAATAAATATGCTAACTGTAATATGGAATTAAGGAATTAAACTTTCAATTACCAAGTCATTTTCCTTGCTAAGATGAAAGCAGCAGGAGTTTTGTTTTGTTTTATTTTCTTCTTTTTATGGCCACACCTGCAGCATATGCAAGTTCCCAGACTAAGGGTCAGATTGGAGCTGCAGCTCCCGGCCCATACCACAGCCACAGCAATGCTGGATCCAAGCCGCTTTTGTGACCTACGCCACAGCTTGAGGCAAAACTGGATTCTTAACCCACTAAGCGAGGCCAGGGAATGAACCCACATCCTCATGGACACTATGTTGGGTTCTTAACCCACGGAGCCACAACGGGAGCTCCAGACATCAACTGGAGTTTTAAGGAATGATCTGAATGTCCCAGGACTAATGAAAACTCGGTGCTCTCTAAGGGTATAAACTAGTTCCTTCTTTGCTCTCAAATGTCCACGTAATAAAAAAGGTATTTAAAATCATCCCACTGTATTATGCCGACTCTACAATGGAAATTATGGGAGTCCCCTGGTGGCTCAGTGGGTTAAGCATCCAGTACTGTCACTGCTGTGGCTCAGGTCACTGCTGTGGCACGGGTTTGATCCCTGGCCTGGGAACTTCCCCATACCTCAGATGCGGCCAAAAAAGAAAGAAAAATGGAACTAAGGAGGACTATGGGAACAGAGGAAAAAAAATATGACATAACAGTTAAAACAAAAAAGCAGACTATAGGAGTTCCCGTCGTGGCTCAGAGGTTAACAAATCTGACTAGGAACCGTGAGGTTGTGTGTTTGATCCCTGGCCTCGCTCAGTGGGTTAAGGATCCGGCGTTGCCGTGAGCTGTGGTGTAGGTTGCAGACGCGGCTCGGATCCTGCGTTGCTGTGGCTGTGGTGAAGGCCGGCAGCTACAGCTCCTGTTAGACCCCTAGCCTGGGAACTTCCCTATGCCGTGGGTGCAGCCCTAGAAAAGGCAAAAAGACAAAAAAAAAGAAAAAAAAAAGCAGACTATAAGTAATATTCACATGATTGGAAGAAAGCAATTAACTGCGTGCATGTACGTGTGTGAGTTTATGTGTCTTGGTGAAAATGGTTGCGTCGGGATGATGACTCAGGAATGATTTTAAATGACTGTGTTATCATGTTAGGAAACTGTAACAGTGGCACCCAATACACAAAGGAGGAAGGGGAGTGGGGTCTGGAGGCACGAGATGGAACTCAAGCTGTGTGTGTCATCTGGTTCTGGGAAACTGGCGAGGTCAGTCACTCAAAGGGGTTTTTTTCCCTTTAATAAGGGCTGACTCAACGTCCTTGTTCTCTGGGTCCTTTCCAATGTTCTCGGTTTATTCTAATCTGGAAGGGCCCCTGCTGCTATGAACTAAATTACGGCAAAGCCCAAAGAACCAGGAAACCAATACGGCACACTCAGCTGACAGCTCTGGGCATGTCCTCGGAGATGAGCTTTGAAACAATGACCAGGCCTAACACGGTTTCAAAAGCAGCTGTGAAGCAACCTCTCTCGGATTTCTACCAGTCCGTATAATCCAGACCCCAGAAAGTGGATAAAGTTAGAAGCCTAATTCAATCACAGCTTGAGCATGGAATCTTGTAATTTACAGCCTAGTAAGGAACAGAATTCAACTATCTGCTGGTGAGACTAGGGAATAATTGAAGAGTCTGGGTGATTCTGACTTGGCGTCAGTACAACAGTACAAGTGGAAGCCCATGTAAATATTTAAAAGCTGCAAACTGTCGACTGAAAGAAAAATGGCACACCTGAAAACTGAGGGTTATGTTTTATTTGGTGGATTTTCTGAGGACTTTAAGCCCAGGAGACAGGACTTAAAGACGGCTCTGAGAGTCCGCTCCAAAGAGGTAATGAAGGAGCCAGGAATTTTGTAACAAAGGCCAGGTAGTCAGAACATCGAAAGATTACTGTTAATTAAGGAAAACCAGACAAGTTAGGGAATTAGTGCTTTTCTATGTGTGGGAAGATATAAGAGCCTGGGCACATGGAAATCACTGATATGCACCTCAGCTCTCTGGGGCCAGTATCCGGTGCTTTCCCATTCTGAGCCTCTCAGGCTGCACCGCTAGGGGGAGGGTGGCTGCAGGGGCTGATGGCTTGATGGCAGCCATCCTGTCTCCCTCCAGAGTTCCCTTGGCACTCACCATCAGGGTGGCTCCAATGGGTGATGGCTACACCGTTTACCAAGATGGTAGGCAGCATTCTTAGTCCACAAAAATCAAGCTACCAAAGTATTCAGTGAAATGTGTTCTTTCCTCCTGAAAGTTGCAAAATATCAATGCCGAACAAATTTGCTGGTCATTACAATTCTGTGTGTTCTGTTAATACTCCAGCAACGTTGAATGAATGATACAATAAATGCATAACTAATTCATAAATTACTGGAGTTCCCACTGTGGTGCAATGAGATAGGCAGCATCGATGCAACACCATGATGTAGGTTCAGTTCCCGGCTCAGCACACAGTGGGTTAAAGGACCCGGTGTTACCACACTGAGTAACTGCCACAGCCGTGGCTCATATCTGATCCCTGGCCTGGGAACTCCATATCCCGCGGGGCAGCCAAAAATGAAAAAAAAAATTCATAAATTACTATATATTTGTTTCATAAAATTTCTTTTCCCTTCATTTTGGCAAAAGTGTTAACTTGTTAAAAATCAAGTTTTTAATATCATGTGTATTCTCACAACAGTGACCTAAATGATTTAAAAAAAAAAGATGTGATTGTATTCAGTTTATAAAACTGGAATAGATTTTCCATCAAAAATTTAAAATACGGTAAATATAAAAATTCAAACTTTCTACTAAAATTTTTAATGGCAAAATGGTAATTATATAGACTATTGTAACAACAATTTAAATCAGGGTTATTTGAATAAAGCTGCTTTTCATTTATTTTTTAATCTAAATTCAATCTAATTAAATATTTAAAAAATAAGATAGTCCCTAATTATAGCCATCAAATGCCTTTCAAGTCGCCTACATGAAGAGCCAATGATCACCTAAAACTATTCAGAGTTGAGTGGCATGAAATTGTTAATACTGAAAAATGTTCTTCAGTCACCAAACGCAAACTGTTGGGATCCCATGAGAACCTCTGGAACCACAAACTGGAACAAAAAGAGAAGCCAGAAAATGGGTGCTCGGCACTGCTGGGAAACCCGTATTCATTATACAGGAATCTACTGCATCTCTGCTCTCTGAGAGGTAGAATTGGATGAGATAATTAATTTGCTTTTTTCCTCTTACCTCAGCATTTTCGCCACTCAAATCTTTCCTGCACTCCAAAGCAGTGTCTGACCGCTCTTTGCAGTGGTACAACCCCAAATCCTCCACCACGATCAGAGGTGCTCATCTTTAGTTTCAAGGACACAGGGCAAGAGACCTGGGGAAGCACTTCCCTGGGACCTGAGCAGTGGCAATTACAGCCAAGCGAGTAGATGTTTAAAGTTAGGGGTCATGAACCAGATTCCCAGTGGCAGAATGTCTGTGTGCTTATTGAGCTCACGTGTAATATACAGGACCTTCTACAGCAGGGACCGGGGCTGGAGGCCCTGGGGCCCAGACCTAAGGACCCAACTGCAGAACCTCCCGCCCCCTGAGGCATGGAGTAGGTCTGAGTTGGGACCTGGGAATCTGCAAGTCTCTCCAAGTCCCAGCTACCACGTGCCTCTAAGAGCACGACCAAGGCGAATGAAAAAGGCTGCTGCCATAACAGTTCAGCAAAGGATTTGCAGCTGAGGCAGGAGACAGGTGGGCTCCAGGACAAACACTGACAACCCGCCACCTACGGACACTTCAAGATAGAAAGAACAGGCACAAGGCAAATAACTGGTGCTTGTCTTCTGTGAGCTTGTTAAACAATGGTAATGCTCTGATCAAAAGAGCGGCTGAGCCCTGCTTGGACAAACGATCAAGAGGTCACACACACTTTCCCATCCTTGGGGTCAGGGAGACCCCAACTACACATGTGTGGAGAGCCTCCTCTGGGTCGGAAAGGGAGGGGGCACCAGGCCCTAATAAGTCTTGATAATCTTCCTACCGTGCTTTTCTTTGCAATCCATCTTGGCCAAAAGATGCGCAGGTAGATTGGGGGGGAGGGGCGCCCTGGGTCTGGTCAGGAGTGAAAGATAAGACAAGATAATGGGCCAAAGGAAGACAAAGACTGGGAAGAACTGTCCTTTATAAGTGGTTTGTCACCTCTCTGGTGTGCTCCTCTTTGAGGAGCTGCCCACGCCCACTCTCTTTTGGGTGTACATTACTGCTTTGCTTCTGCCTTAGATATAAATAGACTAATTCTCTGTGTGCTTTATGTTTCCAGCAATAAATTGCATACCTGTTTTTACAGTCTTTACCTCCTTGAAACATTCTTGCTTTCAACAGGGGGCAAGAATCAGGGCAATTCTGCTTTTAGCCTCTAGCTAAGTCTAGTGGCTAGGACACCTGGATTTCAACCAGACTGCCCAGGTTTAATTCCTGAGCAGGGAATGAAGATCGCACTTCAAGCCATCACTCACTGCTGTCCCTCTGAAATCACAGCCATCCAGCTATCACCTTACAGACGTCCTGATGGTGAGCCCCGAGGGAACTCAGGATGGAGGTGGGATGGCTTGCCATCTAGCAGTCAGCCCCTGCAGCCACCCACAATGAGGCACCGGAGGGGCTGAGGATGGGAAAGCACACGGCACTCACCCCAGACAGCTGAGATGCACGAATGAATGATTTCATTGAGCCCATAACTTTGCACCTTCCCATACACAGACAAGCACTAAATTCCTTAACTTGAGATGTCTGGTTTTCCTTAATTAACAGCACTCTTCGGATGTTCTGACTACCTGGCCTTTGTTACAAAATTCCTCTAAGTCTTGGCTCCTGCCTTACCTCTTTGGAGCGGTCTCTCAGAGGCGTCTTTAAGTCCTCTCTCCTAGAAAATCCACCAAATAAAGCATATCTCTCAACTTTTAGGTTGTGCATTTTTTTTTTCCAGCCGACAGCAATCGCCACTCTAGACGCAATTTTGGTGTTTCAAGATTCATATCCTTCTATTGCTTCTACCTATCCATTTCATCTGCCTTTCCAACTCAACAATCTCATGATCTGTGCAACACAGAAGGAAAAGGTGGGTGGACTGAACTTACTGAAAGAGGCTGCTTTGGTCTCCAGTGCAGTGTCTTTCTGACTATACTGGCTTTTTACCTTTACACAGACTTTAGAACCTAGTGTCCAAATCAGAGATCTCTCCACCATGAAGGAGAAACTCCCAGAGTCGGTGCGACACAGATTGAGGCAAATGAAGCTCAAGAAAGAGGTGAAATTCTTCTGCCAGAGTTAGAGCATCTGATAAGATGTTCCTTGCCTGAGATTCCCTCCAGGGCCAGACCATGAAGAATGCAAGCCTTACAACACAGGAAATTTCCTTGCAGGGAATTGCTGACCACAGCCCCTCTGCCCTGACTCCATCAGTCCTAGTCCCATGTACATTTAAACTAGCCTGAACAAGCTGCTTTCCTCCTAACACCAAGCACAACAGCCAAACTGAACAAATGGAAACTCAAGCTGATGGAGAAGAGGAGGAGAAAGAAGTAGATAGTTTGAGTGTGTTAATTACCGCACTCATGAGAGCCTTGCCTGGTGCCTCTGTGTGGCCTTTCCATCGCACAGCTCAGCCCTAATATTGCACTGCATTAGTTTGTTAAGAACATAAGATTCCCCAACTTTAAGGGGAGTCAAAGTCTTAATTCTTCCAAGTGTTCTCAGCTCCTTCTGCGGTAGGCACTCAGTAAGTATTTGCTATCTGAGAAAAAAGCATGTGTGCGTGAAAAGACAGACTCTACCGGATAATGAATCCAGTTTCGAAACCAAGAGTTTATAAACTAACTTTTGGAATGCAGCATTATTTGTAAATACCCTGACCACGACACCTTATAGGGATTTGCCTCCTAGTTACTTATTCACTCATTTCCTGTCCTGGAAGCTTCCAGGGAACACAGAGGTGGGGGGGAGGATCCCCTCTCCCTTGGGCCTAGAGCAGAGCCCAGCATGAAACGGAACCACCATAGTCACTTTCACAAAGCATCAGGGAAGGGAGAATAGTTACTCAGGGCAGGCTTTTCAGGAGCTCTAGGTCAGCCTGCCTGGCTTTTGATTTAAATAGTGACTGCTGCTTGCTAAGGCCTTCACTCACATAGACAAAAAGCAGAGAACACAGTGTCCTTCGGGAGGGCAGGCCAGATGGACCATCATTCTGGAATGTTCCCATCCCCTCGGAGTTGCCAAAAGCCTGCCCTCCCTCCCAGGGCACCTGTGTCTCTCACCACCAGCCTCAAATGAGCCACTTTAGTTTCTTTTCTTTTTTTTTTTAATGACAATCCTACCATTATTTTTTTTTTTAAATCCCAATAACCAGAAAATGTCTCACAGTGGAATATGCTCTGAAGTGCTTTAGCTGTTGCTCGCATGAATTCCTTCCCTCCCCTCGACCCTGACGTCAGCGGTTATTAAGCTCTGTTAATTGGTGGCTCTCTTTCTTGTGTCCATCAAGTCATTAATCTGAGCATGGAGCTGGCATTTACTGGCCCATTCCTGGAACTCAAATTAATGTCAAGGGTAATTCCAGTTGCTTTGCCTCCATCCTCCTCCAGCTCACCACGCCTCACCCCTAAGAAGCCACCCGGGCCTCTCAGTTCACACCCCTAGGAAGGAACACAAGGAGGCCGGGACCCAGTCAGTCCAGCTCCAGGACTCCTTGGCCCAGGTGAGTGGAGCACCACAGCTCAGGTTGTTGTGGGGCAGGTGGAAGGGGTTTCTTAGACCTTTCTGCCATAACAGTACCCACTGCAACAAACCATGTCAGAATCCTAATCTCTGCCCTTGGCCCCACATTTCTTCCAGTGGCGGCATCAGCAAGAAAAAGACTCTGTCCCAGAGAGAAGGCTGCGGTTTGTGACCCGCTGTCATCACAGCAGGACTTGCAGATGTTTCTCCAGAAGCAGGGCTGAGCTTAGAGCGTTGCCCACTGTCCATGAGGCACTCTGAAGTCACAAGACAATGGGGTAGGAAGGGCTTAAGTGGGCGCCATGCTTTGGGGACAGCCCACAAACCCTGGCCATGCATCCTGAATTCTACTCCCTTGGTAGACAGACGTGTGAGAAGGATCTGGTGCAGACTCCCAGCAAGGAGAGCTCCTGTGGCAAACTGCAGACAGTGCGTGTTATCTGGTGATAGCCAAATTCTTTAGAAACAAACATACAGCAGCATGGATGGACCTAGAGATGATCACGCTACGTGAAGTAAGACAGAGAAAGACAAATACCGTACGATTTCACTTGTACGTGGAATCTAAAATATGACAAACTTACCTCCGCAACAGAAACAGACTCACAGAGCTCGAGAACAGACCAGCGGTTGCCAATGGGAGCAGAGGGAATGGGTTGGGAGTTTGGGATTAGCAGATGCGAAGTATTTTCAATAGGATGGATAAACAACAAGGTCTACTGTATACCGCAGGAAACGATATATGTTCCATATCCTGTGATAAACCATAGGAAAACAATATGAAAAAGAATGTCTATCTGTGTGTAAGTATAACTGAGTCACTTTGCTGTTTGGCAGAAATTAATACAACGCTGTATATCAACTATACTTCAATAAAATAAATCTTTTTTTTTTTAATTTTAAAAACAAACAAAACTGGGCCAAGCAAATCAACCTTAGCTAAGCCACCTCTAACGTCTAGACTGTATATCGTGAGATGTACTTGGGGACTCGGGAAAATGGGTGAATGCTCAGTAGTCCCCAGGATTTAGGGGAAAAAAATGACTTGTCTCCTCAGAGCCAGGAAAGCCTGGATCAGAATGGAACCACTTCAGGAAGGAGACACCCCCCCCAATCATCTGAAACACAGGAAACTACCTCCCAAACTATTCTTTTTCTAGAAGGCGTTCAGTCTGGACCTTCCTTCAACCCTCTGTTCTCCTCGTGGCAGCGTTTCGCTCTATGGAGAAGGTCGAGGACAACCAGAGACCTACCCCAAGGCATCTAACCCTCCGGTAGCAGAAGCCCCGCCACTGTCAAGTGCGAGCCACGTCGGAGCCACCTGGGCAGGACAAGACCGTGTTTTCAACAGGGCTGTTAAAAGTAACCGGGCCTCTTTGACAGCCATTTGCCAGCAGCTTCTTGGCATATCGCCTCAGTGATGTCTGAAAGGCAATTTCTTTCCACAACACCTTGATTTTGAGCTGCGCATTAGCCTGTCATCAAGATAGTATTACTAAAAAAAGAAAAAAAAATAGCCACTCACCTTGGATTTTCTCTTGGTTTTTAAAACAAATGGTGGCCTTGATGACCTTGCATTTTTCCAGGTTTAACTGCTTATTTTCATCCAATTTCACCCTGTAGCTTATCACAAATGGCCGGGTGGAGCACAAAGAGTAATCACATTTGCAGTTTGGCCACCCAGGTTATTTATGCCAGGAAAATGGAAAGCTGCCCCATGGGGGCATATTTTTAAGAGTGTTATTATGAATGGCATCATGGTGGGGAGCCCAGCATTTGGATACTGGGCCCTCATCACTGATGGGCCACGTGTCAAAAGAACGCTGGAGGTGCTCAGAACTATATATTCACGAGCTGTGAGCGACAGGCAGGGCGGGAATGAGCAAATGCTTGGGTTTCCCTCAGGGTGTAGACACTGTGTGCCCCTAGGATGCGACAGAAAGGCGGGGAGAATGACAAAAAGGTGATTCAGAATAAAAGAAAGCCTTCCCCAGAAAACAATGATCATGCACTTTGGGGTCCAAGGCATAGGTTGGCAACTTTTTCTTCAAAGAACCAGAGAGGAGTTCCTATTGTGGCTCAGTGGGTTAACAACCCGACATGGTGGCCATGAGGACACAGGTTCAAACCCTGGTCTCGTTCAGTGGGTTATGGATCTGGCATTGCTGCGAGTTGCAGTGTAGACTGAAGATGTGGCTTGGATCTGGTGTTGCCATGGCTGTGGAGGAGGTGGCAGCTGTAGTTCCAATTTGAGCCCTAGTCTGGGAAAATCCATATGCTGCAGGTGCACGGGACTATGTGGCCCTAAAAATAAAAAGAGGGGGCAGAGAACAAATATTTCAGGCTTTCCAGGGCCACAGAGTCTCTGTCATTTTTTTTTTTTTTGTCTTTTTGTTTTTTAGGGCCACGCCCACGGCTTATGGAGGTTCCCAGGCTAGGGGTAAAATCAGAGCTGTAGCTGCTGGCCTATACCACAGTCACAGCAATGTGGGATCCAAGCCGTGTCTGCAACCCACACCACAGCTCACAGCAATGCCGGATCCCTAACCCACCGAGCAAGGCCAGGGATTGAACCTGCATCCTCATGGATGCTAGTCAGATTCGTTTCTGTGGAGCCATAATGGGAACTCCCACTTATTTTTTTTTCTTTTTTCTTTTTTCCTACAATTACTTTCTAACACAAAAACCCTTCCTCCATTTCAAGTACAGAGACAGGCCTGGCCCATGTGCGGTTTGCTGAACCCTGGCCTAAACAAATTAAATGGGTGTATGGTGGTGATCTCAGGCCAACAGGGCCTATGAAACTCGTGAAAGTGGCTCAGGATCCTCCTGTTTGAGTCAGAACAATTACCGGATTATACCTAAGCATGGGTTCCACACAAATGGGATACTGGACTTTGTGTATCTGTGCGCCTGAACACAGCTAGGATCCTTCCAGCCAGGAACTTACAATGCTCCTTCTGACTAAACTCAAATGCTGCCTCCTCCGGAAAGGCTTCTCTGACTTCTGAGCACAGCCATCCCTTCTCTGAACCCCCGGCGCTCCCCGGCACAGCAGCCTCTCAGGATACGGCAATACTGCTTATGACAACAGCTACTAATCTTCTCCTAAGCTTTATGATTCACCTGACACTTTTATCATCATTATCTCACTTGAGCTTCAATTGCAGCCAGAGAGAAGGGTTTTAAGAGGTCAAGTGTCTAAGGTCACATTACCGGGAAGAAGCAAATAGGACTTGAATCCGAGGCTGCCTGGCTCCTTCCATCACTCATCTGATTCTCCCTCCATCTGTCTTCCTTCCCTGAGTGCTTGTAATTTCCCTGAAGTCAAGAACCACGCCTTTTGCTTCTCTGAAGCCGTCCCCGACAGAGTGTGATCACTCTGGGCGCAGCACTTACTGACGGCTCAGTAAGTACCCGGGCTGGACGTGGAGGGAAGCCGGGCGGCAGGTGGGAGACATCGCAGGCCGTCATGGGGCAGCGAGGGAGGTAGGTGTGAGGCAGCCTTGGCTCATCCTCACCCACAGACCTGGACACAAACTGTCACCCCAGGAGGTGACACTGCGGAAGCAGAGCCAGGGACCATACCTCACACCTTCTGGTTCCCTCCCATCACAGGCTCTCCCTGCGTCTCTCCCTGCGGTCCCCGTGCGCATGCAAGGACGGGTGTGATGTATTACAGAGCTTTTCACACTGGGGGGGGCGGCTGACTTATTCATGATCATAACTGGCTCATGACTGGCATTTTTATGAATGAAATGGAAGGACCAAAATGCATTTCACGTTCTAAGGTAAGGACGGATGAATGCTGTTCGGTGAAACTTTTGTTTGCTGTGTCTACATGCGTCTGTGGACAAGCACATGTGTACTTTTTTTACGGCTTCACCGGCAGCACATTGAAGGTCCCCGGCCCAGGACAGAACCCAAGCCACAGCTGTGACCTAGCTGCAGCAACGCCAGATCCTTTAATCTACTGCACCAGGCTGAGGATCAAACCCATGCCTCCTCTGCAACCAAGAATACTGCCTTCGTATTCTTAATCCACTGCACTGCTAAGGGAACTCCATACAAGTGTATTTTTTTTTTTCAATATAAAAGTTTTCAAACAGGAGTTCCCATCATGGCTCAGCGGTTAGTGAACTCGACTAGCATCCATGAGAATGCGGGTTCAATCCTTGGTCTCGTTCAGTGGGTTGGGTATCTGGCGTTGCCGTGAGCTATGGTGTGGGTCATAGACATGGCTTGGATCCCGAGTTGTTGTGGCTGTGGCATAGGCTGGCAGCTACAGCTCCAACTGGACCCTTGGCCAGGGAGCCTCCATATGCCACAGGTACGGCCCTAAAAAGACAAAAAGACCAAAAAAAAAAAAAAAACCCACAAAAGTTCAAACAACTCAAACCAAGTGGTAATACCACAAGCTCTGGAGCCCATCTACCTGAAGTCAAATCCACCTCTATCACTTAAATGCTGTGTTACCTTAGGCAGGTTCCTTAAACTTTCTGTACTTCAGCTTGCTTATACACAGAGTCAGTAACTATACCCACCTCCTAGGAGTTTGGAGAGGATTCAAGGAATCGGTTTATCAAAAGGCTCTTAGAACACCTGGCACACAGCAAGGACTCAAAATCCAAAAGGTCAGCTAAAGTGACTGGTACCCACGATCATCCCCATAACACTGCTGCAGGATGAGGGGACAGGCTAGTGTTGTCCCATTTGACCAAGGGACACTGGGGCAGAGGGACACGGACACAGAAGAGAGCCGCATCAGAGCCCAGAGTTCCCACCTCTTCTCTACCCACAGTGCAGCACCATCCCACAACACATAAGTTTCTTCCAGTCTTGGTGGGGGGTGGGGGGCTTGTGCTCTTTACTAAGCCGAACATAATTACAAACATTACCTGCTCCCAGCATCTCGCCGCTTGCTGATGAGGATTGATGAGACACTGTCTATAAAGTGCTTAGAGTGCCTCAAAGACAAGTGCCATATAAATTCAGAATGTCATTTTAACGTTCTCATTATTATTATTAAAATGGGCAAAATGGAGAGAACATGATTTCAGCACCACAAGTTTTAATGGGTGCCGGTAATGTGGATTCTGGGAACGACCCGTTACCGTGGCGCCTACATCTCAGATCCACTCGAGCGACATAAGTGATGTCTAAGCCATCAACTTTGTTTATTTCACGAGGAAACTCATCTTTCCCTCAGCCCGGGGCAGAGTTTTTCTGTGTTTCTGGAAATAAAGCTCAGTTTAATGACACTTTCCCCCAAATTCATTTTGATCTATCGATTGCCATATATGCCCTGGCCTTACAGGTACTGGAAGAAAACATCATTGGGTTCATTTATCAAAAGCTCCTGCCCAGAGTGGGATGCCAGGGCTTGGAGCTGCTCTTGCTCACGCAGTAAATTCTCAAAGGCAAACAGTTTCAGAAGTGTTAGGGACGGCAGAGCGCTTTGGGGTCTAACCTTCTCCATCTGGGGTGAGTCCACAGCCAGGGTCACCAGTGACCATTCCATAGGCTCCTGGAAGCCATCGAGAATCACCTTTGCTGGGCTTCCACTTTTCCACTGTGAAAAGGAATTTAAAGCAGTCTTGGACTGCATTAGGCAATGATACACAATGAGATGAAACACAAGCATCCATGCATCTTCACAATAAAAAGGTGGAGTCTTTGAAGCCTTTCTACTACATGGAGGCTTGAGGACTAGAATCCCCACTTGTGCTATTTCTAGGGAGACTTTGGAGACAAACTCAAGTCCACCCGCTTTGTGTTTCCACAAAGAAGTAAGCTGAGACTCACTCATGGTGATACGAATTAGTGGCCCAGCAGAGACAAGAACAGGGTTCTCGTGAGTCCTCCACCAGAATTTTTCCTCTAATGCGACAAGGTTGCTTTAGGAAACCAGTTTTTATTGAGGATCTGATTCATGGCAGGCAGGGCATGGAGGCCTCCAGGTACTTCCCAGTGGAACTCAAATCATCCTTTGAGGTCAGAGTATGTCCAATGCAGAGATGATGAAACTGACATTCTTAGCTGCTGAGAAATGTGTCCAAGGTCACACATACCTGTACATGATGGAAGGGGGCTGGAACCTATGCCTATTGTACTGTTCCACAGCATGTCTTTGACCATCAGGAGACAATGTTCACATACAACATTACATCTGTACTTTCTACAATCCCTTTGCCATTGGTATTAGGCTGACAATGCCCCCCCCAACCCAAATATCAGGTCCTAATCCCTAGAATCGACAAATGTTGCCTTAGAAGGGAAAGGGTCTATGCAGATGTGATTAAGCTAAGAATCTCGAGATGGAGAAATTACCCTGAATTAACAGCATGAGTCTTAAGGATCAGACTATAAAGATAAGAGAGAGACAAAGGGAGACGGGACACAGACAGAGAAGGGGACGTGAAGATAAATCAAGGAGAGAGATTTGAAGATGCTGGCCACGGGGAGTGGAGTCAGCAGCCACCACGACTCTCGAGGTCAAGGGAAGGGTCCCCCTCCGAACCTCCTGAGGCTGTGCAGGCCTGTGGACACCTTCATTTCAGACCTGTGACATCACACATTTCTGCTGTCTTAGGCCGACAAGTTCATGGCGATTAGTTAGAGCAGAAACGAAACACATCACCTGGCCGTCATCACCCCTCTTAAGTCAGAGGACTTACCTACTTCCAGCCTCACCTACTAACTGTGACATCCGCACGGGTCGCCCTCTCTCCACCTGTTCTCAGTACACTCAGCTCCCATCGGGCACCCTAGGGAAGGCCCAGAGTCACAGGAGATTCTCACTCAGAAGAACTGATGATGATAAACTGCTTTGCCGCTTTGCTTCTCAGCTTTCAGGCAGCAGAAACAGTTCCCTACCCCAGCGATAGAATCTAGCTGATCTAAATGTCAAAGTGTCACTGATGTTTCGAAATGAACCCCAAACAGTTGCTGAACAAAACACTTCACAAATCGCTGCTTTTTCTTTCTGAAATAACGTTTTGGATTTCCAGCAGGCAGTGACTGTTCCTCGTTCATTCCCAACTTTGCAAGGTAAACATCCCTGACATCAAAGGTAGGGTATCTATCTGAAACAAAGAGGCCTGCCCGGCTTGAGGTCACTATCACAGAAAGACAGCTGGAAAATGCCCAAGGAAGTGGACAGTACGTCTGTCCCTGGGCATAGCTGGAGACCTTTGTCCTCCACGCCAAGGTTCAGTGGCAAACTGATTTCTGTGGTGATGAAAAGCCAGAATGGAATACCTGGTCAGTGACCTCAGTGAATGAGTCAGATTCCCAGGCAGGAAATGTGTCCCCTGGGTTTGGCATTAATCAGCCTCCCAACAGGCACCTTTTGGAAGAAAGAGACTCTGAAGCTGGGCCCCTCCTTGCCATCCCTCTAAGTGGCTCCCACATCAAGAGGACCGGACCTCTGGGAAATATCACCAAGGGAAATTCAGCAAGAGAAAGCACAGAGTACAGAGAGAGAACCACAGAGAGAGGAACGGGGCACAGGGGAGGCCGTGCGACGTGAAGAAACTCAGCCATGAGGTCACCATCGCCAGGCGGGATAAGGCCCTGCAGGGGGTCTGTCCTTTCTGCTCTAGGCTCCGTCACAGCAGCAGATCCCCTTTGGGGACCATGCCTCTCTTTGCCTGGAGTCTTGCTGCCACTGTCCACTGTATCACCCAACTCTCAGCCTCCCCAGGGAGGGGACAGCCAACCTCAGCCAGTCCAGGAAAGGTAACCTCCCTGGGAACTTGATCCTGAATGCAGTGACAACAAAGATGGGAAAATGGCTGAAGCGGATGTGTCTCCTTGATGGCGAAGCCCAGGCAGGAATGTCCGTGAAGCTCATCCCCCTAGATCTCTGGACAGTCTGGTTCTTCAGCTTTTTCTCTGACTCTGTAAGTTACTCTTTACACTTCCAGAAAATTCCTTTTTCCTTCTTAATAAGGCAGGATCAGGTTTTGAGGCTTGTGGTCAAAGAACCTTGGCACAGACACCAAGTTCAAGGTCTCCAAGGCCAGGCTCAGAGTACCTTTCCAACTCCCTCTTTCCTCACTGATCAGTCCAGGTCCCACACTGAAATCGCCTACAGAACTTCAATAGCACTGATGTCCAGGACCCCGCCTCTGAGGTAAAGATTTAGGAGTTCCCCATCGTGGCTCAGTGGTTAATGAACCCAACTAGCATCCCGGAGGATACCGGTTTAATCCCTGGCCTCGCTCGGTGGGTTAAGGGTCTGGTGTTGCTGTGAGCTGTGGTGTAGGTTGCAGACACAGCTTGGATCCCGTGTTGCTGTGGCTGTGGCGTAGGCCAGCAGCTGCAGCTCCGATTGGACCCCTAACCTGGGAACTTCCATATGCCACGGGTGAGGCCCTAAAAAGACAAAAAAAAAAAAAAGACGTAAAAAAAGATTTAGACATGACTGGAGTGGTGAATTGTTGGATGATCCACAGGTAATCCCCCCCCTTTTTTTTTTTGGCCATGTCTGCAGCATGTGGAAGTTCCTGGGTCAAGGACCAAACCCACGCCATGGCAGTTACAATGAACCACAACAGTGACAATGCCATATCCTTAACGGCTAGAACACCAGGACACTCCCATCCACAAGTGATTCTGATGTGAGCAAGGCTGATAAATATCCATCTTGGCCTGACCGTTCATGGCCAACCTGTCTATTCTCCATCGTCAGTACAGCGCCAGTACCGCTCCACACCTGAGCTCTCAGACTGCCTCCCTGCCTGCACAACACACCATGGCCTCCTTCCTGCCACTCCTCTTCTCAAACAGCTGCCATGGCTCCCCACTGCTTCCAATATGTAGTCCGAATCCTTTAGACTAGCTATCAGCTTCCTCCGTCTTTGACAGAATTTACCTGCTAATCTGGAGTCACTACTCACTGCTCCATGCTTGGTCCCCTTACTCCAGTCCAATTGTCCTATTACTTCTTATCTGGACCTGCAGAGTTCTCAGTGAAAACAACAAAGTCCATTTCGGTTTAAACTAGGATTGAGGCTACTGGTTTTTTCACCTAATACCTGGAAAGTCAAGAGTATGAACCAACAGATTATCTACCAGACTAGGCCAATGGAGGTTCTAATGCCATGAGGTCTGGCCCTGGCAACACTTGGCTAAGGATGCTACCCTTAGTTTTTCTTCTTTGCTCTCTCTCAATGTCACCTTGTCACACACTGGCCCTGTCCCCAAGGAGACTCTATCTGGCTGCTGCTCCTTCCCATCTCTCTCTTCCAAATGAGAATCTCACGCCAGTGCAGACGAGTGATGCAGCCCATGTCACAGGTTGCACCTAGCTACAAGGGATTCTGGGAAAGCAAGTTTTTGACCATTACCTTGGGACGACAGGACTCAAAGGTAAGAAAAGTCCTAAAGAGGAGTGGCAAAGATGGCAGAGTAGGATGACCTCAACTCCTCCCATGGGACACCAAATGTACAACTATTTACAGGGCAACTAGTGATAAAAAAAAAACCTGAAAACTAGCAAAAAAGATCTTCTACAACTAAAGATATAAAGAAAGAGCCACAGTGAGATGGGTAGGAGAGGCAGAGACACAATGTAGTCAAGACCCACACCCCAGGTAACCGACCCACAAATGGGTCAGACAATTGTAGAGGTTCTCCCAAGGAGTGAGGGGTCCATGTCCTCACTGGAATGCCCAGCCTAGGGTCCTGCAGCAGGAAGACAATCCCCAAGGACGACTAGCTCTGAAGGCCAGTGGAGCTTACTTTGGGAGGACCCACAGCCTGTGTTAAAGAGAGACTCTACTCTCAAGGGATGCACACAAAATCTAACATGCTATAGGATCTAGAGCAGAAGCAAATAATTTGAAGGAAGACTGGGAGAGGCCCACATGCTGATCTTGGAGGCAACTGGTAATCAGTCTGGAGACATAAATGTTAGCAGCAGCCATTTGGGGACGTTCACCTAATACAAGGACACTGGAGCTGGCAAGCTCCATTCTGGAATCCTCTCTCTAGTTATTATTGCTGGGACCCAGTCCCACCCACTGGCCAGTCAGCTCCACTCCTGGGATGCCCCAGGCCAGGGAACTAGTTAGGTGAAGACACAACCCCACCTAGCATGAGGCCAGCTGCTAAAGGACCCCATTTTCCCAGCTGCCCTAGGACCTGACTTCACCCACCAGAGAAACCAGGACCTGGCCCCATTCACCAAAGGGCTGGCACTAGTTCCAGGACCACCATGGTCCTGAACCGCAGAGTCAAGACCAGGCCTACTCATCATTTGAAAAATCTTCTTTGGTTGCCTTATTTTGTCTAATTCTCTGTTTTCATTTCCATACACTGTATAGGATGGTTACATTTTATGATCTTAGAGAAGGGGACTTATGTTAAGATACGTCTTACAGGACCCAGCAGCGCAGTCCCTTCTGGTCAGCAGAACTATATGTTCTAGGAGTCCCTGCTATGTGGGCTGCATGGGTCCTTCTGTTGTGGTAGGCAGACTACTGTGGGTGGTCTGAGAGGTGGCCCCTGGTCTGGTTGGTTGGCAAGTCTTTCCCTGTGTGGAGGCTGCTGGCCTATTGGTGGGCAGGTGGTGGCACCCTGGGGGTCCTAGAGCTAGTGCTGGCCCACTTACAGGTGAAGCTGGGATGTGGTGGCTGGCTGCAGGGGCTGGGGGCCCAGGAGTAGTCTTGTCTTGCTAGTGGGCTGAGGTGGGTGGTGATGGTCCTGGGTTGGTGCTGGCCTGCTGATGGGTGGGCCTGCTCTTGACTCTGCAGTTTAGTACCATGGTGGTCCTGGGACTAACCCTGGGATTATTTTAAATTTATAAATTTTATAATTTTTGCTTAATAATGTCACAAACAGAATTATAAATTAAGTTTTTCTTTTAAAAAGTTGAAGTGTAATTTTGATGTAGTAAAATGCACAGACCATGGCTGAAGGGTTCAATGAGTTTTAATGAACATCTGTAAGGGATGATCATGTCTGAGACTCTCTGTGCTTCTGGGACTTGAATGGCTGTTTTCCTTTCCCCAGTTAGGGAAGTTTTTACCTATTATGACTTCAAATACGTTCTGCTCTCCTTTCTCTATTTTTTTCCTAGGACCCCCTATAATGCTCATGTTAGTAAGCTTGATGTTGTCCCAGGGGTCTCTTAAACTGTTCTCATCTTGAAAAAAAAAAATCCTTTTTTTTTTTTTTTGCTTTTTAAGGCCAAATCTGTGTCTTATGGAGGTTCCCAGGTTAGGGGTTGATTTGGAGCTGCAGCCACCTGCCACAGCCACAGCCACAGCCATGGAAACACAGGATCCAAGCCATGTCTGCAACCTACACCACAGCTCACAGCTATGCCAGATCCTTAACCCACTGAGCAAGGCCAGGGATTGAACTCATGTCCTCATGGATCCGACTTGGGTTCATTTCTGCTGAGCCACATTAGGAACTCCCCAAAAATTATTTCCTTGATTTTCTGTTCAGCTTGAATGATAGCTACTACTCTCTCTTCCAGTTCAGTGATCCATTCCTCTGTATTATCTAATCTACTATTGATTCTTTCCAGGCCAGATCCAAGCTGCGTCTGTGACCTATACCATAGCTTGCAGTAATGCCAGATCCTTAACCCACTGAGCAAAGCCAAGGATCAAACCTGCATCCTCATGGATACCAGGCAGATTTGTTGCCATGTTTATCCACTCTTCTCCTCAGTTCTTTGAGCATCTTTATGATCACTGCCTTGAACTCTTTATCAGGTAAATTGCTTGTCTCAACTTCACTTAATTCTTCTTCTGGCTGGTAGATAGGTAGGTAGGTAGATAGATAAATAACTATATATAAATCTCATAGTAACAACAACCTAATTAAAAATCTATAATAGATACATACACAAAAAAGAAAGTAATCCAAACTAAGCACTAAAGATAATCATCAAAGCACAAGAGAGCAAAAGAAGAAAAAAGGTACAAAAAAGGACTAGAAAAGCAACCTCTCCAAATTAACAAAATGGCAATAAGTACATGCCTATCAATACGTACTTTAAATGTAAATGGACAAAATGCTCCTATCGAAAGACATAGAGTAGCTGAATGAATTCAGGACTCATATATACGCGGCCTGCAAAAGACTCACTTCAGATCTAAAGACATACACAGACTGAATGTGAGGAATGGAAAAAAGGTATTCCATGCAAATAGAAACAAAAAGAGAGCCAGGGTAACAATACTTATATCAAACAAATAGACTTTTGGGAATTCCTATTGTGGTGCAGTGGAAATGAATCTGACTAGTATCCATGAGGAGGCAGTTTCAATCCCTGGCCTCATTCAGTGGGTTAAGAATCTGGTGTTTCCATGAGCTGTGTTGTAGGTCACAGATGTGGATTGGATCCCGCATTGATGTGGCTGTGGCATAGGCCAGCAGCTATAGCTCCTAGCCTGGGAACCTCCATATGCCACAGGTGCAGCCCTAAAAAGCAAAAAACAAACAAACAAATAGATTTTAAAACAAGAGTGTAACAAGAGACAAAGAAGGCTATTACATAATGATCAAGGGATCAATCAATCCAAGAGGAAGAGATAACAATTGCAAATATATATGCACCCAACATAAGGGCACCTAAATACATAAAGCAAAGAATAATAGACATAAGGAAAGAAACTGACAGTAACATATTATTAGAGGACTTTCACACCCCACTTACATCAATGGACATATCATCCAGGCAAAACCAATAGGAAAACCTGGCCTTAAATGATACATTATAACAGATGGTCTTAATAGATACATACAGAACACTCCATCCAAAAGCAGCAAAATATACATTCCTTTCAAGTGTATATGGAAGTTTCCATTGTGGCTCAGCAGTAACCCAACCCAACTACAATCCATGAGGATGCAGATTCAATACCTGGCCTCACTCAATGGATTAAGGATCCAGCATTACCAAGAGCTGCGGTGTAGGTTGCAGACACAGCTCAGATCTGGAGTTGCAGTGGCTGCAACGAAAGCCAGCAGCAGCTACAACTCAGATTCAATCCCTAGCCTGGGAACTTCCAAAAGCCATGGGTGTGGCCCTAAAAAGACCAAAAAAAAAACAAAACAAAACAAAAAAAAAAAAACAAGTGCACATGGAACATTCTCCAGGATAGATTACATGCTAGTTCACAAAAGCAAGTGTCAGTAAATTTAATCAGATTGAAACCCTATCAAGCATCTTTTCTGACCATAATGCTATAAGAACAAATCAACTATAATAAAAAAACTGGAAAAAATACAAACACATAGAGACTAAAAAATATGCTACTAAACAACCAAAGTCCACTAAAGAAATCAAAAAGAAAATCGAAATATATGTAGAGATAAATGACAACAAAAAAACAATCCAAAATCTGTGGGACACAGCAAAAGCAGTTCCAAAAGGGAACTTTATAGCAATACAAATCTATCCCAGGAAACTAGAAAAAAAAAAATTAAACAACCTAACCATACACCTAAAGGACCGAGAAAAAGAAGAACAAGCAAGCCCAAAGTTAGTAGAAGGAAAGAAATAATAAAAATCACAGCAGAAATAAATGAAGTAGAAACTAAATAATTGAACTGAAAAGAGTAATGAAACTAAGAGCTGGTTCTTTAAAAAGATAAACAAGATTGATAAACCTTTAGACAAACTCATCAAGATACAAGAGAGAAGATCCAAATCAATAAAATCAGAAATGAAAAAGTTACATCTGATAACACAAAACTACAAAGAATCATAAGAGTCTATTACAAACAACCATATGCCAATAACATGGACAACCTAGAAGACATGGACAAATTCCTAGAAATGTACCATCTACCAAAACTGAATCAAGAAGAAATATAAATATGAACAGACCAATTCTCATAATGAAAACAAATCAGTAAGGAAAAAAAAAAAAAAACTCCAAACAAAACCTAGGACCAGATAGTTTCACAGGTGAATTCTAACAAATTTTTAAAGACCAATCCTTCTCAAATTTTTCCCAAAAATTGCAGAGGAAGGAATGCTTCTGAACTCATTCTATGAGGCCAGCATCACCCTGAGAGCAAAGCTAGAAAAAAAAAAATCACAAACATAAAAATTATAGGCCAGTGTCACTGATGAACAGAGATGCTAAAATTCTCAACAAAATATTACCAAACAAATTCAACATTACATTAAAAGGATAGTACACCATGATCAAGTGGGATTTATCCCAGGTATACAAAGAAGGGTCAATACCTGCAAATTAATCACATTTACAAACTGAAGAATAAAAACCATATGATTATCTCAGTAGATGCAGGAAAAGCTTTTGACAAAATTCAGCATCCATTTATAACAAAACTCTCTAGAAAGTGAAAATACAAAGAATATACCTCAACATAATAAAGTCCATATATGGTAAGCCCACGACTAATATCATACTCAACAGTGAAAGGCTCAAAGCATTTCCTCTAAGATCAGGAACAAGACAAGGATACCCACTCTCACCACTTTTATTCAACATCATATTGGAAGTCTCAGCCACAGCAATCACTCAAAAAAAAAAAAAAGAAAGAAAGAAAAGGAATCCAAATTGCAAAGGAAGAATTAAAACTGTTCACTGTTTGCAAATGACACATTATACATAAAAATCCTAAAGATATCACAAAAGTCTACTAGAATTCATCAATAAATTCAGTAAAGTTGCAAGATACAAAATAAATACACAGAATCTGTTGAATTTCTAAATATAACAAACTACAAAAATGAAATTAAGAAAACAATCCCACTTGCAACTGCATCAAAAAGTCTGCAATACCCAGAAATAAATCTAAGGAGGTAAAAGTCCTGTACTCAGAAAATTATGACACTGATGAGGAGTTCCCATGATAGCACAGTGGAAACGAATCTGACTAGGAACCATGAGGTTGCGGGTTCAACCCCTGGCCTCACTCAGTAGGTTTAGGATACGGCATTGCCATGAAATGTGGTGTAGGTTGCAGACGTGGCTCAGATCCTGCATTGCTGCGGCTGTGGCGCAGGCCAGCAACTTTAGCTTCAATTGGACCCCTAGCCTGGGAACCTCCATATGCTGTGGATGCAGCCCTAAAAAGCAAAATAAATAATATTAAAAATTGTTGCAATTCTCCCTTAAAGTGAAATTTAAAAAACAGTTTAAAGAAAAGACACTGATGAAAGGAATTCTAAGATGACACAAGCAGATGAAAAGATATATTGTGCTCATGGACTAGAATTAATATGTTAAAATAATCACACTACCCAAGGCAATGTACAGATTCAATGAAATCCCTATCAAAATACCAATGGAATTTTTCACATAACAGATAATTCCAAAATTTCTATGGAAACACAAAAGACCGTAAATAGCCAAAAGAATCTTAAGAAGAACATCAAAGCTGGAGGTATCACACTTCCTGATTTCAAACTACAGACTACAAAGCTTCAATAATCAAAATAATATGGTAGGCACAAAAACAGGCACACAGAGTTCAATGAAACAGAATAGAGAGTCCATAAATAAACTCCCACTTTTACGGGTTTATCTATGGGTTAATCCACGGCAAAGGAGACAAAAATATACAATGGGGAAAGGACAGCTTGCTAATAGATGATGTTTGGAAAACTGGACAACCACATGCAAAAGAATTGAACTGGACTACCTTCTCACACCACATATAAAAATAAACTCAGAGTGGATTAAAGACTTAAATGTAAGATGTGAAACTATAAAAATTCTAGAAGAAAACATAGGCAGTATGCTTTTTAACATCAGCCTTTACAATACTTTTTTAGATCCGTCTCCTCAGGCAAGGGAAACAAAAGCAAAAATAAACAAATGAGAACCACATCAAACTAAAAAGCATTTGCACAGAGAAGGAAACTATCAACAAAACAAAAAGGCTGCCTACTGAATAAGAGAAGATAGTTGGAAATGATATATCTGATAAGGAGTAATATCTAAAATATACAAATAATTCATATAACATCAAAAAAGCAAACAACAACCCAATTAAAAAATGGGCAGAGGACTTGAATAGACGATTTTCCAAAGAAGACATACAGATACCAACGAGCAAATGAAAAGATTGTCAACATCACTAATCAGGGAAATGCAAATCAAAACCACAAAGAGGTATTATCTCACATCTGTCAAAATGGCAATTATCAAAAAGACAACAAATAACATGTGTTGATGAGAATGTGGAGAAAAGGGAACCCTCAATCACTGTTGGTAGGGAAGTAAATTGGTGCTGTCATTACGGAAAATAGTATGAATGTTCCTTAAAAAATGTAAAACTGAACTACCATATTATCCTGAACTACCATTCCATTCCTGAGTATTTACCCAAAGAAAACAAAAACACTAATTCAAAATCATACATGCACCCCTGCTCATTGCAGCACTACTTACAATAGCCAAGATATGGAAGCAACCTAAGTGCCCATCAACAGATGGATGAATAAAGAATATATGCCTATATATAATGTATATATGTAATGGAGTACTACGCAGCCATAAAAAAAGAATGAAATCTTGCCATTTATGACAGCATGGATGGACCTAGAAGGAATTATGCTAAACGAAATAAGTCAGACAGTGACAAATACCTTATGATTTCACTTATGTGTAAAATCTAAAAAACAAAACAAATGAACAAGCACAACAAAACAGAGTCACAGATACAGAAAACAAACAAGTGCTTGCCAGGAGGAGTAGAGAGAAATAGGTAAGGGATATTAAGAGGACAAACTTTCAGTTGCAAAAAAAAAGAAAATGAGTCACAGATATGAAATGTACAATGTGGGGAAGCAGTCAATTATTTTGCAATATCTTTGTATGGTGACAGATGGTAACTAGACTCATGGTGATCATTTTAAAACATGTAGAAATAGCGAACCACTATGTTATGTCCTAGGAACTAACACAGTGTTGTTACTCCATTATACTTGCAAAACAAACAAACAAACTCAGAAAAAGAGATCAGATGTGTGGTTACTAGAGGCAGGAGGTGTGGAGGGCGCCTAAAAGGTGGAGGTAGTTAAAAGGTGCAAACTTCCAGTTATAAGATAAATAAATACTAGGGATGTAATGTACAAATATAATTAACACTGCCATACATCATATATCATATATAATTGTATCATTAAGAGAGTACATCCTAACAGTTTTCAACGTAAGGACAAAAAAATTTTTTCTATTTCTTTAATTTTCCATCTATGTAAGACGACATGGAGTTTCCGTCATGGCTCAGCAGTCACAAACCAGACTAGTATCCACGAGGACGTGGGTTCAAAACCCAGCCTCGCTCAGTGGGTTAAGGATCCAGTGTTGCTATGAGCTGTGGTATAGGTCGCAGATGTGGCTCGGATCCTGAGTTGCTGTGGCTGTGGTGTAGGCCGGCAGCCGCAGCTTCAATTCCACCCCTAGCCCCGGAACTTCCATATGCCGTGAGTGCAGCCCTAAAAAGCCAAAAAAAAAAAAAAGAAAGAAAGAAAAAGATGGATGCTTACTAAACTTATCATTTCATGATGTGTGTAAGTCAAATGATTATGCTGTTATACTTAAACTGCTTATATAATGCTGTATGTTAACTATATATCAATAAAACTGGAAGAAAAAAAGAGAAGGAACGTCCCTAAACAGAAGAAAGGTGCTTGAAAGCTGCCAGATAGCCTAAAAGACAAATATGCAGCAGACTTGGCCCTGTGCTTTCTTCCCTCCCATCCCTCCCCACCCATGACAAGTCCCCCAGCTGGAGCACATCCTCTTGTAAGAACCCAAAGCTCTGCTTAGTGGAAGAAGATGGACTTTAGAGTCAGATCCCAGCTCCAGTCTGCATGGGTGATGACCGTGAGCAATCCCAAAAAGTAAGGACGATTATGCCCTTATGATGGTCATGTTTTAAGGAACAGAGATGAGGTCTAAAGGCCAGCCTCTTAACTGGCAGAAGAAGGCTAGAAAAGAAGGGACAACAGGAAGTACTCGGAACGAAACTATTTGAAAGAAGGACCAAATGCTTCATTTTCTGGGCACCTCATAAGCCTTTTTGAATTTAATG
This sequence comes from Catagonus wagneri, assembly GCA_004024745.2. Taxonomy (NCBI): domain Eukaryota; kingdom Metazoa; phylum Chordata; class Mammalia; order Artiodactyla; family Tayassuidae; genus Catagonus; species Catagonus wagneri. The sequence goes on from PVHT020000521.1 coordinate 19,917,803, forward strand.
AGGAAGGGGATGTCTCCCCCCAGATTTGACCAAGATTGAATTTTCACCACCTGGCAAATGGAGGTTTGAAGCCTGATAGAAGTTTCTTTTTAAAAATAATGTAAAGTTTGGAGTTTCCTGGTGGCTCATCAGGTTAAGGGTCGGGCATTGTCACTGATGTGGCACAGGTTCAATCCCCGGCCCAGGAACTTCTGCATGCCTCAGGAGTGGCCAAAAAAAATTAAATTAAATTACATTAAATAACGTGAGGTTTCTTGTGCCTAAGTGTCATGAAGGAAATTCCTACTTGTCACAACAACAAAGAGTTCTTATTACAACTAAAAGTAATTCTTACTGCATATGTTTAGTTGTTCCCAATTCATCCTTTTCTACTCTTTTGAGTTAAATAATCCCTCCAAATATTGTAGAGGAGAACTCCTTGCACTTTTTTTTGGCCGCTCCTACAGCACGTGGACGTTCCAGGGTTAGGGACCGAACCCACGCCACAGCAGGAATAACACCAGATCCTTAGTCACTAGGTCACTAGGGGACTCCAGAGCTCCTCACACTTGTAATGTGCTTGGGATCACAGGGGCCTGCTAGCAATGCAGATTCTAATGCAGCGAGTATGGGGTGAGGCCCAATCCTCTGTATTTTAGTTTCCCAGGTGTGCTGATGCTGCTGATTCATGGACCACAAGGTAAGTATCAGATTGTAGAGAACATCTCTGCGGTGGGTGATGTGCAATTAACCACCTTTTAAAAATTGTGGTGCCCAGAACACGTTTATCACATCAACATCCCCCCAACTCTTCATAAAGGGTTTTGGGTTTGTTTGCTTTTTGTTTTTTTGCTTTTCAGAGCTGCACCTGGGCATATGGAAGTTTCCAGGTTCAGGGGTGAATCGGAGCTGCAGCTGCCAGCCTATGCCACAGCCACAGCAAAGCGGGATCCTTAACCCATGGATTGAGGCCAGGGATCAAACCCGGATGCTCACAGGTACTAGTTGGGTTCATTACCACTAAGCCACAATGGGAATCTCCATCAAGGGTATTTTTAGGCTTCCTTCTTTAAGGCTCCACCTTGATGCTTTGATATACTTGATATATTAAGCTCCTCGAAGAGGAGACACAGCTTACTGAACTCTAAAGTCCAAATGATACCATGCACATTTTAGGCTTTCATAAATGCTTGATGAATGAAGAGCTAAAATGAAAGGTGAAGACCTGCTGGAGAATTTAGAGCCAGGTGAAGCCAGCCCCAGGAGGCTACCTGGAGAAAGGGGGCCTTCAAGTGGTTCAGTAATGAGAAAAACCCCAGGCCCAAGCAGGGGAACAGCCCACTTCTACATAAGATTTCTTCACCTCTGGCAAGCAACCCTCAATCACCAGCTCACTTACCTCCCCTGTGGAAACAAACTTAGGCTTGAAAAACAATGACAACACATTGGCTGTCCTCTAAATAAACAAAATACGTAGCTGTCAGTTCAATGGGATGTTTAATCCTTCAGAACTGTGGTGCGTGGCAAGTCAACCCATAAATTTCCCAGAAAGCTTTGTTTCTGCTCAGGAGATCAAGTCTTCCAAGAAATAATAATATATAAAGCCAGAAACCAAATGACGCTGGCTCTACCCCAATATCCTGGGCACAGTGCATTATTTCTAAGGTAAGCTGGAATTTTTTTCCCCTTTGTTAGAGAAAGAGGATTGGCTTTTCTCTACAAATTCAATGAACCTCATCCTTCCTAACTGGGCCTGACTCCCATGTCTGCATGCCTTTGGTTTCACAGCCAGTTAGACATTTACAAGTACAAGAGCAATTCAATGCTGCAACCTCCTGATCCCCATTGGTCAGATTTGGGTAGCGCCATGGCTCCCCAACTACCCAGCCACCCCTGAGATGCATAAAGCAGTGGAATGGGATATCTGAACAGCTCCTGTCTGCCAGAATGGCTCTTACACGCAGTAAGTGCAAATAGGAAATTTTGTCAGGTTTCTCAATTGGCAGAAACCCAAACATCAAAAAATGGGGGATACTGGGATTAAGATGGTGGAATAGAAGGACTGGAGCTCAACTTCTCTCCCGAAAAACAGCAAAACTACAACCGAATGCCGAGCAGCCTTCAACCAACTGGACTGTAAACTTCCAAAAAAGATATTCTACTCCAGAAAACAAAGAGGAGACCACATCAAGAGGTACGAGGGGCGATTACACAATAGAAGCAACCCCATACCTCCTGGATGGGAAGCCCCACAGACTGGAAAGTAACTGCATCA
>PVHT020000521.1:19921056-19979033 GCA_004024745.2 Catagonus wagneri
GGAAGCCTACAGCAAGCCCTGCCTATACCAGCTTTAGTCACAGGGGAGGCAAAAGCCAGAACTAAGAGAGGCTACCACTCTATTGTTGGCAAAAAGGTCACCACACCAAAAATCTATAAAAATGAAAAGACAGAAAACTCTAACTCAGATAAGGGAGAAAGAGAAAAGCCCAGAAAAACAGTTCTGGGAGATTACCAGCCTCTCAGAAAGAGACTTTAGACTGTTGATGCTGAAGATGATGCAAGGCATTGGAAAGAGACTGGAGGCAAAGATTGATCATTTACAGGAAACACTGAGCAGAGAAATACAAGCTGTAAAAATTAAACAAGAAGAGATGCAAAATACAATAACTGAAATAAAAAATTCATTAGAAGCGGCCAACAGTAGAATACAGGAGGCAGAAGAACGAATCAGCGAGGTGGAGGACAGATTAGTGGAAATCACTAACGCAGAAGAGAAAAGAGATAAAAGATTGAAAAGAAATGAGCTGAGACTCAGAGAACTCTGGGATACTGTTAAACGCACCAATATCCATATTATAGGGGTGCAAGAGGGAGAAGAGAGAGAGAAGGGGACAGAAAAAATATTCGAGGAGATAATAGCCGAAAACTCCTTAATATGGGAAAGGAACCACTCAGTCAAATTCAGGAAGCGCAACGAGTACCATATAAAATAAACCCAAGGAGGAACACCCCAAGACACATATTAATCAAAATGACCAAAATTAAAGACAAAGAGAAACTACTGAAAGCAGCTAGGGAAAAGAAACAAATGACATGCAAGGGAACCCCAATACGGTTATCAGCAGATTTCTCGTATGAAACTCTACAGGCCAGAAGGGAGTGGCATGATATACTTAATATGATGAAAGAGAAAAACTTCCAACCAAGATTGCTTTACCCTGCAAGGATCTCATTCAGATTTGAAGGAGAGATCAGAACCTTTACAGAGAAGCAAAAGCTAAGAGATTTCTGCAACACTAAACCAGCTTTGCAACAAATCTTAAAGGAACTTCTCTAGGCAGAAAAGAAAAGGCCACGACCAGAAGCAAAAACACCACAAATGACAAGGATCACCAGTAAAGGCATATATACAATAAAGATAATAAATCGTCCATGCACAACTATGCTCCCAAAATCAGAAATCGTGAGAAGAGAGCACAAATGCAGGTCACTGGAGACGCACGTGCAATTAAGAAACCAACAACTTCAAACAATCTCATTTGTATATAGACTCCTATATCAAAACTTCAGGGTTAAAAAAAAAAAGCAACAAAAACCCCAAACAGTTAATACAATGGCAATAAGAACATATATACCAGTAATTAACTTAAATGTTAATGGACTGAATGCCCCAACCAAAAGACATAGACTAGCTGAATGGATACAAAAACAAGAAAACAACCAATGGATCACTGAAGAAATCAAAGAGGAAATTAAAAAATACCTAGAAGCAAATGACAACAAAGACACGATACTCCAAAACCTCTGGGATTCACCAAAAGCAGCGCTAAGAGGAAAGCATATAGCAATACAAGCCAACCTCAGGAAACAAGAAAAAGCTCAAATAAACAACCTAACTTTACATCCAAAGCAGCTAGAGAGGGAAGAAGCCAGGTCATGGAAACAACCTAAATGCCCATCGACAGAGGACTGGATACGGAAGATATGGTACATACACATAATGGAATATTACTCAGCCATTAAAAGGAATGGAATAACATTTATAGCAACATGGATGAACCTAGAAATTATCATACGAAATGGAACCAGTCAGACAATTAGACAGCAACACCCAATGCTACCGCTTACATGTGGAAACTAAAGAGACACAATGAACTTCTTTGAAGAACAGACAATGACTCACAGATTTTGGAAAACCTTGGTTTTTCAAGTAAGACAATCTGGGGGGTGGGGGGATGCACTGTGGGTTTGGGACACAAAATCTATCGTATTGACTTATGATCTTTGTACACCTATAACTGAAATAAAATTCATTGTTAATATGAATAAAAAAAAGATGCATTGGATAAGACTAAAAAAAAAAGATGTATATTAGCATCTTAAGTTTAAAAAAAAAAAATGGGAAAGTTGTCAGCCTGAGACATCTCTCTCAGACTTGATTACAGCAATGGGTTTGGCTCCCACTGCCTGGTCCACTTTTCCATTTGATGATAAATGATAAAAAATGAAGGCACTCTCTTTTCTGGTGAGGAAGGCTCAGGGAAGCAGCAAAGCTGCCCAGATGTTCGTGGATTCACCAAACCTTCATTCACAACCTTCTTAAGTGCCAGGCTCTGAGGAAAAAGAGTGACCCAAAAGATGACAACTACAGGATGAATTCACCACAGTCCTCCTCTTTGACAACCAAGGTAGCCAGGGTTTCAAAATTCCAGCTGATGGGGGTCAAACCCACATTTTTTTTTCTTTTGTTCTTTTCCTTGTCACCTGCAACATACAGAAATTCCCAGACCAGAGGTTGAACTGGAGATGCAGCTGTGGCCTACATCACAGCCACTGCAACACCAAATCTGAGCCACATCTGAGACTGACACAGCAGCTTGCTGCAATGCCTGATCCTTAACGCACTGAGTGAGGCCAGGGATCAAACCCACACCCTCACGGGTGTTAGTCAGGTTCTTCACCTGCTAAGCCATAAGGGGAAACTCCAGACCCACAAATTCTGAATTCCCCAAATAAGAGTCTACAAGTCCAGAGAAAATCCATGATGCCCTGGATCTTGGTAAATTTCACCATCACTGAGCCTCAGCCGGCACTTCATAAATGGTGGGTGAATCCAGGAATGGCTGGTCCATGTGTACAGCTCTTGGAACATGGGACTTTTCACAGAGAAGCTTCTAGAGATTAGGCTTGGAAAATAGAACTAAGGCAGGACATGTGCCTACCTTAGCCCCCTTCTCAGAGTTCAGGGAATGTATCTGCCTTCTCTTGTTACATAACAAATTAATACAAATTTAGCGTCTTAAAACCACATCTATTTATTAGCTCACAGTTCTGAAGATTGGAACTCCAGACCTGGCATGGCTGAGACCTCTGCTCAGGATCTTACTGTGTTGGCCAGGCTGAGTTCTTCTCTGGATGCTCTGGGGGCTGGGGAGACACATCTCTCGGCTTATTCCAATCCCCATTTCTTTGCTGGCTTTCAGCTCCTAGGAGCTACCTACACGCCCCACCAGTTGTCCCCAAATCTCCAAAGCCAGCAATAGAGAATTTTCTCTTATGTCCCAACCCCAGTATGTTTTTTTGTTTGTTTGTTTGTTTGTTTTCAACTGCAGAAAGAAAAAGATCCCAAGCCAGGGATCGAACTTGCACCACTGCAGTGACCTAAGCTGCTCAAGTGACAATGTGGAATCCTTAACCTGCTGCCCCACAAGGGAACTTCAACCCTCTCATGACCTGAATCTCTGACGTTCCCTATCTCTGACTCCCAGACCCAGAGTTAAAGGGTCTGGTGACTCGATGAAGAGCACAGAAAAATCTATTTTAAGGTCAACTGATTGGGGAACGTAATTACTTCTTAAAACTCCCTTCCCCACAACACCTGGATTAGCATTTGATTGAATAAATGAGAGCAGGTCTACACCAGGGCTCTGGAATTTCAGGAGCCCTCTCAGATTTCTGCCTGCCACAAAGGAGAGGAAAGGCAGGTGGAGCCAAAAGGATTTCCAGAGGATCTTAGTTTTTGCATCTCCTTCCTACCCAGCAGCAGGTCCTATTGGAGAATTTTAATTCCTGCACATATCAAGCAGCTCACAGCCACTGCATCCTGAGCCCAGCAGGAAAGCTCAAAGAAATATGAAAACAAATTATAGTTATCAAATGGGGATAAATTAGGAGATTGGGATTAAAATACATACACTGCTATCTATAAAACAGATGACCAACAAGAGCCTACTGTATAGCACAGGGAATTCTACTATCTTGTAATAACCTATCATGGAAAAGAAGGTAAAAACAGAATACGTGCGTATGTGCGTGTGTGTATATAACTGAACCACTTTACTGTATGCCTGAAACCACCACAACATTGTAAATTAACTATATTTCAATAAAAACTTTTTCAAAAGCAAGCTAGAGAAAAAACAGACTTTCCTGTCTGAAACACAGTTGATAGTAAAGTGTATGCAATTATAAAAGTACCATACATTTTCGTAATTTTTTTAAAAGTGACGTCAAACAAAATTTACCAGGATTCTTGAATTGTAGGGCATGAACCTGCAGCACAACTATGAAGGCAAATACATCTGCATATGGAATCACAGGTTTTATGTATCCCAAAGATCAATCAGGTAAACTAATTTCAATTAATTGTGTTTGAGAAATTACATTACTTTTTAATGAAAAAACTACATTATAAGAGAAGGCTATCGAAGTTCCCATTGAGGCACAGTGGAAACGAATCCGACTAGGAACCATGAGGTTGGGGGTTCAATCCCTGGCTTCGCTCAGTGGGTTAAGGATCCGACATTACCGTGAGCTGTGGTGTAGGTCGCAGACACGGCTCAGATCCCGCGTTGCTGTGGCTGTGGTGCAGGCCAGCAGCCATAGCTCCGATTAGACCCCTAGCCTGTGAACGTCCCGTCCACATACCACAGGTGTGGCCCTAAAACGACAAAAAGACAAAAAAAAAAAAAAAAAAAGGCTATCAAGTTGCATGCAGACTAAAATGTAGCAAAGATTTTTTTTTTTTAGAGATGGGTTAGGCAGTTAATTAATGTTTTTTTTGTTTTCTTTTCTAGGGCTGCACCACGGCATATGGAGGATCCCAGGCTAGGTGTCTAATCGGATCTACAGCTGCCAGCCTGTACCACAGCCACAGGAACGCGGGATCCGAGACGTGTCTGCAACCTACACCACAGCTCACGGCAACGCCGGATCCTTAACCCACTGAGTGATGCCAGGGATCGAACCCTCAACCTCATGGTTCCTAGTCGGACTCGTTTCCACTGCGCCATGACGGAAACTCCTTTCTTTCTTTCTTTCTTTTTTAATTAAAGTTAACTTTATTATTTATGTTATTTTTCTAGATCATGTGATGCTTGTGGCATTTTCGGCTTTTAAAATTTGTAATTTGGGAGTTACAGCTGTGGCACAAGAGGATCAGCGTTGTCTCTGGAGCACTGGAATGTGGGTTCAATCCCCGGCCCAGCACAGTGGGTTAAAGATTCAGCACTAACATAGCTGTGGTGCAGGTCACACACCTGATCCCTGGCCTGGGAATTCCATGTGCCGCAGAGGTTGGCATAAAAGAAAAAAACATGTAATTTGTTGAGGTTTCTTATTCCATAAATATTTACTTCCGTACCCCCCAAAAGAGAATAAGAAACATGAGCACGCAAGGTCCCTGACCTCAGGGAGCCCCAAGAAGAGTTGGCAGAGTGACCCCATCTGAGGAACAGGGTCTCAGATGGCTCACCATTCACAGGAGGATCAGTGGAGGAAGGCTTCCAGGAAGAAGGGGACAATTGACAGTCAATGAAGAACGAGCAGTCCATGACACACTGAGAGAAGTTAGAGTGACCCTGACCTTGCTCAGGTCCTGGGACCTAGCTGCTCACCGAGAGCCTACAGGAAACTGGGACAGTGGGGACCTCCATGCTGGGGACACACGAGGAGCCAAAGGGAAGCGGGGTCATTATCTGGCCACGGAAGGCTGCAGCTATGGCAAGACTTGGAAAAACCAAGAGCCAGAGGCCTGAGTAATGACAGGAAGAGCTCACTGGCATCAGCAGCTTTACCAGGACTGCATCCCAAAGAAAGGTTGTCTCTTCCACTCTGGGAACATGACCAGGCCTGTGTTTTGACTCCAAGTGCAATGCCACAAATGCTGTCACCCCAGGGGCAGCACCACATGTTTAACTGTGCTGCTTCACCCCTGAAAACCCTTTGAGGCGGCCAAGGAGAAACGTCAGCCCTGTTTGTGGTCTTATCCAGAACTGGCTGTGTGGTGGCTGATCCAGTTCCCCAGGCCAGGCTGGTGGCATATTAAAGGCAGAGCTATGAAGCTTAGTACTGTTTCTGCACCCTTCCCAAAGCCTGGCTTTCAAAAAAAACAGCCTGGCTTTCAAAACAACAGCCTAGACGAAGAGGCCAAGAAATCTAGCTTCTGAGGCTCGAAACCGAAAACAATACCTTTGTAAGAGGCAGTACCTTCCAAGGGCGACAAGCCCTGTGGTTAAGACTTGAGGAAGATGGCTGCAAGTTGTGTGCAATTTAAGGCAGAAATAAAAACCTAGGAGTTGAACAGTTTCAAAAGATCACCCCCCACCCCCGCATCCTCTTTCCATTACCCTGAGGGTCCCCATGTCAACAAAGGGTGAAAGAGCCTGCTAAGAAATAATTTTTCCAGTTGTCGCATTACATTATCACCTGACTCAACAGAGTTTAACAAGGACTGTTAAACAACACCCTAATCACTTTTGTTTCATGGGGACTTCTGGCAGGTACATACGGTGAAAGCTGATATTCAGGCGCTGATTAACACAGGCTGTTCCTTTGCTCAGGAAGATAATATCTTAACATGTCTTCCATGATGGCTTGGCTTTTCAGAGGCCTAGGAACAATCAGTTTCCTTTCAAGAAAGCATCTTTAGGTTTGGGTTAAGTTTGGGTTAATCAGAAAAATTTTGAGGGTGCTTCCGCTGTGGCACAGCAGGATCAGTCTTTGGAGGGTTGGGACACAGGTCCGATCCCCAGCCCTGCACAAGTGGGTTGTGGATCCAGCACTGCCGCAGCTGCAGCTTAATTTGCAACCGCAGCTCATATCTGATCCCTGGCCTGGGAGCTCCATATGTCATGGGGAAGAAAAAAGTCTGAGGAATGATAAACTTCTCCAGGGACACACGCCCAAGGGAAAACAGCATCATTTCCCAATTCTAAGCTCAGGTGTGTTCATGTCATTATTCAGTCAACAGATACGCACTGAATATCTTCTGTGTGCCAGGGATCACGCTAGGATGAAGGATAGTGGGGAGAAGAATTAGGAAGAGCTCCCGCCCTCGAGGAACCAGAAGGAAGGCCAACATCCATCAAACGATTTCACCCTTTAATGTAAAATTATAACTTGAGTCTTGTTTCAAGGGAGGTTTAATCAAGTCAGGGAGGATGAGCCATGCTTGCCAGGGGAGATCTGAGGATGCTAACTTGGTGAAGGGCCAGGTGGGGTCAGGCAGAGCATGCAATAAGGCAGAATGCATTTCAGGCAGAGAACCAACACGTGCCAAAGCCTGCTGGTAAGAGAGCATCTGGCCATGGCCCACTGAAGGAACTGAACAGAGGGAGTGAGGCAGAGCGATTAAAGGTTGTTATGGGCTGAACTGTGCCCCCCAAATTCATATGTTGAAGCCCTAACCCCCAATGGGATAGCATTTGGAGATGGGGCCTTAGGGAGGTTAATTAAGGTTAAATGAGGTCATAAGGGCAGGACTCTAAGCCAATGGGACTGCCTTCCTTATAAAGAAAGGAAGAGACACCAGACTCCCTCCATTCCCCCCATCCCTTATCTCTCTGTCCTGCCCCGCCCCAGAGGAAGGGCCATGTGAGGACTCAGCGAGAAGCTTGGCATTTGCAAAGCAAAGAAGTCTCACCAGAAACCACAACTTGCCATCTCCTTGATCGCACATCTCTAGTTTCCAGAACTGTGAGAAGACAAACAGACGTCTACTGTCTAAGGCACTCTGTTGGTGGCAGGTGTCATGGCAGCCCCAGACTGATCCAATAGGGGCACCCACGACATTGGAGGGGCAACTGACCTCAAGGGTTTTATGGTAAGGATTTTGATCCTTGACCTAAGAGCCACAGGAAGCCACGCTCGGACTTGAACTGGATGGGGCTGGGGCTATCAAGGAGACCCCAATGGATGCTGAATGAAGAAGCGCCTGGGCAAGGGCTGATGCAGCCATTCCTCCAGTGATGACAAGCCCAGGCAAGGTCCCTTAGAGTACAGATGTGCTGGGAACAAAGTAGAAAAGGGACTCCAAGAGCTCAAGTTCCATGAAGGTCCCTGCTGAGGAAGGTACCACCAAAGAGCAGGACCCAGGTGAGGCTAAACACATCCACTCACAAGAACTTATGGATGGGCAGTAACCAGACTCTGCTCCAGTGCTCAGGGTACATCCAAGGCGTAAAGACGGAGCAGCTGTCCCAGGACTGCAGAGCAGCAGGGAAGGCGCGTAGAGGAAAAGGTGGAGAGAGATGATAGCACCATCCAAGCAGTAGGTCAGAGGACCTTGTCTAGTGGGGCAAGGCAGGGCTCCTTGATGCCCGATTCCATACTCTGCCTCTTGTGCTATCTCTATCTGTGGATGGCTTTTACTCTGAGTGGTTTAGCATTAATATGCTGAATGCACGGCTCAGCAAAGGCCTCTGCCGCCTTATTACACTTTGGCAGCCCCCATGGGGCTGCAACTAAGACAGACGAACAGGCTGGAGAATGAATGAGGACCAGGATTCCAATTATTCCCTTCCACGGGAACGATGCAGCCCTCCAACAGAGAAATGCAATCTTTGGGGCAGCCTGATTATAAAAAATAAAGCAGCATCCTTATGTTTGTCTGCCCGGGTGATCACAGACACGTGCAATTTATGACAGATGTCACGAATCGAAAAATAAACATGAAACACCATTTATTACAGCCGCATCGATCCCAGGAAAGGGAGCAGAACAGAGGCAGTAACCCAAAGGTCTGAGGCAAAACTTTTTTCCTGACGTTTTCCAATATTTGAATCAAAATAACATCTTGCACTAAAACACACGAGACAGTTGGCATAGCCCTTTACGCCACAGAAAATTGATGACATAAACTGGATTTAAGACCAGTATCTAAACTACTTAATTCTTGGGGCACTTCATAAGCCTTTTAAGGCGTTCATTTCCACATAATCAGCTGACATACACCAGGGTATAGAGACTGATTTTTCAACTAATTTTATTTTTGTGTATGGCCCACACACAAGGTGCTGAATTTCATGAAGTCAGTGAAAGAGAAACACATGAATTAAAGGACAAGTCACTGACAAATGAAGAGCTGGCCAAAATAGGCCAGTAAATCCTGAAAGAATGGAAAACTGACACATGAAATAGCAAAGAATTAAAAGAAGCTACTGGGAGAAAGCTTTCTTGATAATCTCGTTCTAGAAAACCAAACACAATGGCTTTCATACCCGGCTTTGTCAGAAAAACCACATCCTTCTAAAAGCACTTGTCTCCTTCCGAAAAATGATTATAAAAATTAACATTTGGTGGGACCTATGTCTGTTCAAATATAAGAGAAATTTCCTTTCATAGTTTTCACAATAAGAATGTTTCACAATGAGGTCCCAATCACACTTCTTTTCACAGGAAATTTTTGACCCCCTTTTAAGGAACTAACTTGAAGAGTTTGTTTCAGGTACTGACTGTCCTCAGATAAAAAGGGTCCGCTGTCAACATCATCTCAGCTTCCTGTCTCTCTCTAAGCACATCACTTGCTCTCACGTCTAGGGTTTGAAAATCCAGAGGATATGATTCTCATCTCTCTCCATCTCTCTGGCCCACCTAACAAATGTTCAAATACATGTCAATCTTCTTTTTAGAGCAGTTCAGTGCAGTGGCAAGTCTCTATCTTCTTTCCATCCAAATACACATGACCGACAAAAAGCCCACACTCAAGACAGTCTCCACGATCAACCCAAGCTCCTGTGCAATTCCCATCACTCTACACAGCCCGCTCCCTTTCCCTCTGACTCAAGAGAGCAAATCAGAATGCAGAAGAGTGCACCTATTAAAGAGTCCTAAGGCTTCTATCTTGTTTCTTCAATTTTGTAATTTTCATGATTTTCTGTAAAAAAAAAATTTTTTTTTCATAACGATGGCTGAAAGCCAATTGCTACCTTACAGACTTTTAGGAGGTAGCTGAAACCTAGTCGCAATCAACTTATGCTCTTGAAAGTTACAAATTACAACTCTTAAACTACTCTGTTGTGCCACTTGGAGTGGGGGACACCTGCCAGCAAGGCCACGTGTGCAACAGACACAAACTTGAATGTCCGTGGACCTGGGTACTCCACGCATTGAGAATAACTCCATGTGGGAGTTCGAAAAGGTTAAGACGGAAAGGTCTGGGAAACCCTCTTGAAAGGAAGGCACATTGTGCATATTCTCAACATCTAAGGAATAAAGAGTCAAATGCAACCAACCATTCCTTGCCTCTGGAAAAGGCAGGAAGCCGGACCGACCACAGCCTCTGTTCTGGCCTGGGACAAGCCATCTTAGCCATGACCATGCAAAAAGAAATAACTCTAGTACTGTTTCCTCACTGAGCTGACAAAACGTGACACTCACGTTTCCAGAAATGTGTACTTTCACGTTAGTATTGTTTCCTCCTGCAAACTGCTTGAGAACTAGGAGATGTTGCAGCATCTCTTTCTCTCCCAGAGTTCCCAATTTGTTTTCATTATTCACCAACCCAGCACCTCAAGGAGACTGAGATGCAACAGCAAAGGATGCCGAAAGGCAAATTAATATTTTCCACATAGACTTCCTCATCTTGGGTAGATTTATGAATTTCCCCTTCTGTTTTGCAGAAGTTGGCATTTTTAACAAGGAGGAGGGAAAATCCTTAATTGTTTTTTTATTGCCTCCAGAGCTCCAAAGACATCTTGGGCCGTGCTGTCATTTACATTTCACATTAAATGCAAAATATGTTTGAAATGAGCAAATATTTGTTTTAATTTGATATATCTGTTAACTGAAGTGCTAAGAAGACAGCTAAATCACTGTATTAAATTCAGCGATTTGTAAACAATTTAGATATTCACTTGTTCTGGGTTAAAAATGCCCCAAAGCATAAGTTTTATAGAACCCACAAAGCAAATTGCCTTGTATTAATCTGATGGATGCAGGCCATGATTTCTTTCTCTTCACTCCATTAATTTATTTCCTAACTTGAGTTAATTAGTGAGGTTCCTCTTTTTGAAAGCTCTTTGAATTCATTGGGAGAGGGAGACATTTGCAAGAACTGCTTTGAAAACCTACTGCAGAGGAAATGGGCTAAATACAAATGGTAAGTTCCCCGAAGACATTATCACACATTGGGCACCTGACTGCCATTCAACAATCTATGGCAGGAACACAGTGGGTGATTAATACATATATAGTTGTTACAAGAAAGACAGAACTAGAAGGGAAGAATAAGGGCAGCTGAAAACAGACACATTCCAGGCAATTACTAACTGGATAAGATGATCTCCAAGTTCCTATATGTTTCTACATAACATCCATGATATCCTGATGGACTTCAGCTCGGTACAACACCCACCAGGAGAAGAAAAGACATTGATTCAAAGAAATTAAAAAAAAAAAAAATTTAAACCGAAGAGATTGGTAGAGCAGAAAGATAAATCAATTATTTTTTCCCCTTGGTCAAATCCAGTCTTAATTCCTAAATCAGAGTGAGAGGTAGTGCCTTGTACCAATTCGTTCACACTAACGCATAAACATAAATTACCGCTAAAAGTTTAAGATATGACTAAGGGTATATGGGGGAAGGAAGAACTAGTCTTTGAATAGCTGTTTAAGAAAATCTAGTGTCCGTTTCTTACTGGAATATTTTGGGGAGCAGCCAGTGGTCGAGAGAGACTGAGTTGGGTCAGGTCCCCTTCCTAAATCCCTGGACAATGTAACCTGCTACAGACAACTTATTCCAGTTTCCAGAAAGGCTGCAACAGCACCAGCATAATCTAGGTAGCACCTTCCTTATCCAAGTCCTGCTTTATTTCATTTTCCCTTCCCCATTAGCCTGTGAAAAAGCCACAGGCAGTCACTCACCTCCCTGCTCTTGCAAGAGGGAAGAACAAATCTGACTCCATCTTGGTTCCACCTTTTTTTTTTTTTTTTACTGTAACATTTGTTACTGCTTTTGCTACAAGAATGTTGCCCATAACCTGAGCGACCTTTAAAAGTATAAGGCTTTTCCATTCATATAAAGACAAAAAGTTGCACAAGAAAGAATGACATTTGTCTTGCTGGAGCTTTAAAGGAACATGTTGACCTGAATTGACAGCTGCAAGAAAGGATTCTGACACCAAGAAGTCTGGGACAACCAACCTCTGCCCTCCTTTTACTATAAAATAAGCTTGAATTCTAACTCCAGCAATATAGTGCTTTGGGACACTAGTCCACCATCTTCTCAGTCTGCTGGCTTTCCGAATAAAGTTGCTTTTATTGGCCTGTTCTGTAGGGAGCAGGATGAGCTTGGACTCAGAAAGACCCTGAGAATCAAGGTTAGAATCTGAGAGCTGCCCTTACTGTGCATTTGAACTAGGTTTTCTCTAAGCCTGAAATTCCTCTTCTATGAAATGGAAACGTAAGTCAAGAGCACAGCCCCTAATGCAGAGTAAGCATCCAAAAAACGGCAAACTCCCACCCTCTCATTTTGCACAGATGCAGAGTAAAGTCAGGTCAGGTGTACTGACACACCAGAAGCCAGGCGCTGGGCTGGGACGAGACCTAGTACTTTCCACGTCTCTTCAAGTAATTTCCAATTTTCTTTCATGACTAACTCCCTGTCCTAGAACCTGTTACTCAGGTTTCCCACACCAAAACAAACAGCACTGTGATTTATTTCTTCTCTGATGCCACACTGGAAAGGGGACTGGGAGAGGGGGAAACATTTATTCCATCAACCCCTCCCTTGACCCACACACCCACAACAGTATCTTTTCTGTCTGTTTTTGTTAAAAAGTAGTTTTTCAAACCCTTTGCTCACATACACTTTGTGTATCTCGGGTGAAAGCCCCATTTCTCAAAGGGCAACCACCAGGCCCCTCTTCTGAAGCCTTGGGCAGCAGCCTCCTTCCCATCACACAGAAGGGGCTGACTTGAAATATCTGTCTCACAACCAAACTTTGGAAAACAAGCCGAGCTCTCTGCATGAGAATTGGGTATTTGGAGTGATCAACTCTCAAGGAAACGGGGAAGCCAGATTTTCTGAATCAGAGAAACAAGCCAGCTGATCCTGCCATGTTTCTCTGCTACAATAAGGAACAGACCAACCACGGCGGCCACTCAAGCACAACTTGGGACAGCATGTGAGAGCTCCAGTTTCTTAAAACTTGGGCAGAAGATCACTCTGGGGGAAGAAAGTCGCAGCCTGGAGAGTGTGTGTTCCTGACAGCCTTGCATCTCCAAAGGAGGAGAAAAACAGGAACACAATCTAATCACTGCAATAGGTTCCCCAGGATAAAGATGGGCTAGATAAGGATGCTTCCTTCCATCTGCACAGAACTTGATCTTTCTCAATGGACTTTCACCTGTCCCACATTATCTGATTGAACCCTCACATTGCTCAGGATTATCACCTCCGTTTCACCCAAGCTACTTTGTGACTCAGTCAGCCATCACAGAGCTGCCATTCTGGAATGTACCCAGATCTTGTAACTTCTGGTCTGGTGCTCTTTTGACCATACACCCAAGCCCCCAAATAGAGAAGAAACATGTAGAGACGCAGGCTAATGCCTCTTTAGCGCCAGGCAACTCAGGTTCGCCCACTTAAGGCTTAAGAGGACCATGCGCAGGCGCGGTGGGGGTGGGGGCTGCTCCCAGGAGGCCCTCCACCCAAGACTCACTCAGAAAGATGATGGTCTGCCTCCGGGCGCTCCTGATCTCCTCGCTCTCCGACTTCCGCCACTGCAGCTGCTGCCCTTTGGCGGCCAGCGTGCCCTGCTTGCTCCTCCTGAGAGCCTGCATCATGCTCCAGCACATGAAGGCCACAGAGACCAGGACCACCAGGTAGATGACGAAGGCACCGAAGATGCTAGACTGGAACACAGTCCAACGGCTGGAGAGATTGGTGCAGATGGACATGTTAGAGGTCTCCGGTTGCTCGGTGTGGCGGGTGCGAGAGCGGTTGCAACCGAGCCCTCGGTGATTGGGCACGTCCAGCAGGGGGTACTCGACTCCCATGGCAAAAAGCAAAGGCAAAGCCACCAGGGCGGAGGTGACCCAGACGAAGGCAATCAGCAGCTTCACCTGGCAGGGCCCCGACATGGCCTTATACCTGAAGGGGTGGCAGATGGCGATGTAGCGCTCGAAGCTGAGCGTCAGCACATGCAGCAGCGTGGCGTAGCTGCAGGTTTCGAAGAGGAAAGTGTGAAGCTTACAGGACACGGTGTAGCTGGGCGTGGTCAGGGGGTTCCAGATGATGCTGTAGAACTCCACGGGCATGCCAATGAGGAAGACCAGGATGTCGGAGCAAGCCAGGCTCACCATGTGATCCGTCACCTCCTTCTGCAGGTAGCCTTTCTTCTGCAGCACCTGGGTGACCCGAATGGTGACACTGTTCCCCAGGATGCCCACCACAAAGATGACAAGGAACAGCAGGATGAGTGTGATTTTGATCCAGGTAGCCACCTCGAATTCAGGAACATGGCTGTGATCGATGACATGGGAGCAGTCACTGCTGGGGCGGCTGGGTGAAGCCATGAGGAAGACAGCCAAGCCACAGGGTCCAAAGACCTTCCCAACACCTCGCTTCCTTCTCCCGGCGGAGCCCAAAGTTCTCGGCTGCCACTCACGAGAGTGGGCGCAGGGCTTTCTCGAGTTCACCTGGAAAAAGGTAACTTACTATTTCAGGCGCTTTCATGGAAACTTCCTGGAGCAGCCCAACCTAGCCGAGTCTGGGGGAGGGGCTTGGAGGGGGTGGTGTCTGGGCGAGGCGGGGAGAGCACGGGGGAAGGAGGTTCCAGTCTCTCCGCAGCCAGTGAGGCCACAGCCCCCGGCGCGCAGGCCCTCCCTCTCCTTCCCCGTCCCCAGCGCCCAGCTGTGCGGCCCTCCGCGCCCCCCTCCCCCCGGTCCCGGATGCCTGGCTTCTGCGTCCAAACCCACCTTCCGAGAGCACCCTCTCCTGGCTGGAGGCGGGGTGGTCAGCAATTAAACATTAACTACGGCTGCCTGTGCTGCCGGCTCAAACCCAGCCCAGCTGGGGTTTGACTCAGCTCACAGGCACGGTCCCGAACCAGATCTTGGCTCCGGAGCTCGAGGCGACGGGTGGCCCCACCTCCCCCGCCGCCCACGCGGCCACCACCGAGCCCGCGTCGCCATCTGCCCCCCTACGCACATGCATCCCACCCTGGGGTAGGCTCAACCCGGCGGAAGCTCGAGCGAGCTCTAGGGCTTGGAGTCCCCGGGCTCGGGCTAGGAAAGACCGACTGCCCTCTCCTGCCCTGCCCCCACTGCCACAGCTACCCTGAGGTCCCTTCAAAGACTTGGGCCACCTCCAGTTTGGGGCAGGGTGGGGGAAGGCTGGTTGGACCCAGGCGTCCCCTTGGGTCGCCGGCTAGTTGGCGGGACTGCCCTGGCACAGCCAGCAAGCGAGCCTCCTTGGTACTCTGCCATCGGGCGAGCCCTCGGCAATGACAGTGAACAGTGAGGCTGTGCACTGGCTGAAGCCGCTGGCCCAGGAAGTCGCCCCCAAGCAGGCTAACAGGATCGCCACAAAAGCCTTTCTCCAGAGCCTCCTGGCGTTCTGCCCGGGGTCTGTCTTGCTGTCCTGCCGAGGGGACCCGTTGAGCGCAGGCTCCCTCCTTTCTGTTTCGTTCCACTGCTCAGGCCCCTCTCCAGGGGCAGCAGTACATCTTTAATTGGGGACATGTATATGGATGAGGATGGCGCACCCTGGAAGGCGCGTCCTCAAGGCAGCTGTGACCAGACATCAAGGGCAGCAGGAGGAGGCTGCCACAACAGCCCAGCAAGACCATGGTGTAAAAATGGCATTAAGGATCATGACATTTTCCCTCTTCTTCCAAAGGAAAACCTCTGAGGGACCCATCTTCATCTTCTAATTCTAAAATCAGAAGGGGGGATGGAAGAGGGAAGTTGTCCTGTGCATTGCAGAATACTTGGCATCTGCATGTCCCCTGCGCGCCACCCCCAAGAGTGACAGCCACAGAGTCTCTAGATTTTGCCAAGTGTCCTCTGAAGGGTAAAAATGCCCGAAATGGAGAACTAATGCCTTGAAGACAGAAAACAGATCCTCTTTATCTGCCCATTGTGAGGATCTAGCA
Source organism: Catagonus wagneri (assembly GCA_004024745.2). Lineage (NCBI taxonomy): Eukaryota > Metazoa > Chordata > Mammalia > Artiodactyla > Tayassuidae > Catagonus > Catagonus wagneri. The sequence goes on from PVHT020000521.1 coordinate 19,937,117, forward strand.
CAAGATGCAAAAAAGCATCCTTAAATTAAGATAACCACTACCCGCGATGTGACTGTTTTAAAGATGAATAAACCAAGGTGTCCAGAGGATAGGTGCTTCCCCAAGGCCATGAAAGAGTGAGAGAACTTACAAGTTAACCCAGATCTGCCAAATCCTGGGTATACCTACACCCCTAACAGGGAGGGAATTCTGGCACACAGAAAGTACTCAGAAAATAAGCCTGGAACCATTCACATCAAGATACAGGGACCATATTTTCAGAACCCAGCTCTTGGCATGTAATCTGAGGATCTCAAGGAATATTTGACTTTGACACTGTCTCAGAAAAGGGAGGGAATAAAAAAAAAGGGCTGTATAACCGATGGATCTTTACAATTAGTACCCTACGTGGCTCCGGTTATTTTCTCTCTCTTCTCTGTTAAATTACTAGTCCAAGGCCAAGACCTCTATCTTTTCCCTCTCTGACACCTCTCCACAGAACCCTGAATGGTATATTTTGCAAACCACCTCCACCCTCCCACCCCACCGCCGTGTGTGCCATTTGACCGACTTGCTGGCCAGGAAACTCCTAACTCATTTCCTCATTGGTATACTGTGCTTAGCACCTGACCTTAATGGCCTTATAGCTGCCCCACAAAGCTCACGGGGTAAGCATGGACTCTTGGAGCTTTGTAACTACAGATTAGAACCTGGAACGGACTCCTCTGCAAAAGGCCCTGGTTATTTGCTGTCCCAGAGTGACTGATTAAAAGGTCTAGGAAGCCCACATCCTCCAGCACCAGCCAGCACACAAACATGTTCCGCCGAGCCCACTTTTGTCTTCTCAAGAAGAAATAAGCCAGGAACGTCACAAGTTCCCCCTAGCCCTGCCCCGCAGGAGGCTTTGAAATGCTCCTCTTGGTCCTTCTCTGAGCCCCTCTTACACACCAGGCACCTTCCCATAATTCATTTCTTTCAGGCCTCACAATGCTACAAGGTCGGTGTTATTACCATTTTATAGGTGAGGCCATTGAGAATGAGGACAATTAAGTGGCCTACCAACTAAAGGTTGAAAGCAGACTTCAAAAGAGGTCTGCCTGTCACAAAAGCCCTCTCGCCTCTGGGTGTTAGCTCTGTATCAACAAGATTTTGTCAGGCTGAATGGTGGCATTTGGGGGACAGGAACTTTTTCTAAGTCACCAGTTGTGATGCGTCTCCTCTCCCCAGCCGTGGCATGCCAGTCATCCTGCAGTGTATCCGATAATTCCAATTTGTTCTGCTCAGACAAGATATCCATTATTGTCCAATTTCTTTCATCAAATTTTTCTTTCACAAAGTGTGAACAAAGATTACAAATGCCTGGCCAAATGGTGAGAATCAAGCTAATTAAAATTAGCTCCTTACAGTAGAGATGGGAAAAAAAATGCTTTTTAAACAAAGGTCCAGGAGAACTGAATTTTCATTTCACCTTTTCGTTTCCTAAGACCAGTTAAAAACTGTTTAATGTGCTCTCACTTGTTGATAAAAGACTGGCATAACACCTGGCCTGGCTCTGTGTAATCTAGATTTTTTTATTAGTGTATTGTAAGAGGAGGAAAAAAGAAAAGTAATGAAATGTGAGAGGAAAGAACACTTATGTACCTTTGATATCAGCTCTATTCAGGGATCCTTCTAGGGTCTATGTAACTTTATAGAGTTTTACACATTGTAGGTGACCTTGGTGGTCATCTAGGCTAGTGGCTTTCACACCTTTTTTAAGCACTAATTCTCATTTTTTATTAATAAAATCTTACATTGGCACCCAAAGTTAACAAACATACACACTTACACACAGATACTTACATATATATATATTTGTAAATTTAAATTTCTTTTGTATGCTCAAATTAACATTTACTTATTTAAAGACAACTCATGATTTATACCCTAAAAAGTGAATAGCACCTTGTTTACAAATGTTCATGGTAAAATCAGTGGCTGTACTAGGCTACCAAGAGAATTTTAGTAATTTTCAAAGATTATAACATTATAAAGATTGAACTTTTTTAGAATACAATATAACTAAAAAGTAACAACAGAACCAGAAGACTGAAACATAAAACTCCAACATTTCAAGTTTTTTAAATCACTAGAACAATCTTATTTTAATACGATTTCTTTTTATAGAAATAAGATTTTCTCTTTAGAGAAAACTGCAACCAGAATTGCAAAATATCTAGAGAATAATGACAAAAACACCACCCACCAGGACCTGTGGGAAATAGCTAAAGCAGTCCTCAGAGAAAAATTCATAGTCCTAAATATTTATTCTAATAAACAGGAAAGAATAAAAACAAAAGAAGTTATAAAAACTAAACAAATATGACTAGGAACCATGAGGCTGTGGGTTCAATCCCTGGACTTGCTCAGTGGGTTAATGATCTGGCATTGCCCTGAGCTATGGTGTAGGTCACAGACGTGGCTCGGATCCTGTGTTGCTGTGGCTGTGGTGTAGGCCAGCAGCTGTAGCTTCGATTAGACCTCTAGTCTAGGAACCCCCATATGCTGTGAGTATGGCTCTAAAAAGCAAAAAAAAAAAAAAAAGAATAAAGTTAAGGAAAACGGGATTAATAAAGATCAAAGGGGAGTTTTTGCTGTGGCAGAGTGGGTTAAGAATCCAACTTCAGTGGCTTGGGTCATTGTGGAGTACGGGTTTGAACCCTAGCCTGGCTCAGTGGGTTAAAAATCCAGTGTTGCCGGAGTTCCCTTCGTGGCTCAGTGGTTAACGAATCCGACTAAGAACCATGAGGTTGCAGGTTCGATCCTTGGCCTTGCTCAGTGGGTTAAGGATCTGGCGTTGCCGTGAGCTGTGGTGTAGGTTGCAGATGTAGCTCAGAACCCACATTGCTGTGACTGTGGTGAAGGCCGGCAGCTACAGCTCCTGTTGGACCCCTAGCCTGGGAACCTCCATATGCCGCAAGTGCAGCTCTATATAAAGGCAAAAATACAAAAAAAAAAAAAAAAATCCAGTGTTGCCATAGCTGCAGCATAGGTTGCAACCGTGGCTCAGATTTAATCCCTGACTGGGAACTTCCATATGCCCTGGGTGCAAAAAGAAAAAAGAAAAGCAAACATAAAAAAGAGCTGAATACCTAACTTTGTACTTTATGATAACGTAAATTCCAGGTGGGTCAAGCATTAAAATCTTTGGATTTTAATTATTAAGAAAATCATTAAAGGATAGAATAAAACACTAGAGAATTTTAAATTTTAAATTGAATTTTTAATCCTATGACAAATGCTAGAAGCTATAATGAAAAAGGTTTATATACTCTATTTAATAAAAATAAAGCTCTGTCTAGTGAAATCATGCTCCCTGACTTCAGACTATACCACGAAGCTACAGGGAAAAAAAAAAAAAAGCTATAGTCATCAAACTAGTTTGGTACTGACACAAAAACAGACACATAGATCAATGGAACGAGATAGAAAGCCCAGAAATAAACCCATACAATTATGGTCAATCTGTGACAAAAGAGGCAAGAATAAACAATGGAAAAAAGATAGTCTCTACAAAAATTGGTGCTAGAAAAACCAGAGAGCTACATGTAAAATAATGAAATTAGAACATTCTCTAATACTATATACAAAAATAAACTCAAAATGTATTAAAGACCTAAATGTTAAGGCCAGATACTATAAAACTCCTGGAGGAAAACAGAGGCAGAACACTTTTTCACACAAATCAAAGCAATATTTTCTAGATCCATCTTCTAAAATTAAAAAAAAGCAAAAATAAACAAATAGGACCTATCTGAACTTAAACACTTGTGCAGAGCAAAGGAGACCATAGAAAAAACGAAGACAACCTAATGAATGGGAGAAAATATTTGCAAATGGTGTGACCAATAAGGGATTAGTATCCAACATATATAAACAGCTCATACAACTCAATATCAAAAAAAAAACAAAGAGCCCAATTTAAAAGTTGGAAGAAGGTCCAAATAGTTGGTTTTCCAAAGGAAAAATATAAATGGCCAACAGGCACATGAAAAGATGCTCAAAATCAATAATCATCAGGAAAATGCAAACAGAAACCAAACCACACTGAGATATCATCTTACACCTGTCAGAATGGCTGTTATAAAAAAGTCTACAAATAACAAATATTGGTGAGCATGTGGAGAAAAGGAAACCCTCTTACACTGTTTGTGGGAATGTAAATTGGTGCAGCCTCTACGGAAAACAGTTTGTAAGTTTCTCAAAAAACTAAAAATAAAACTACCATATGATCTAGCAATTTCACTCCTAGGTATATATCCAAAAAAAAAAAAAACCCGAAACACTAATTCAAAAAGATGTATGCACCCAAATGTTCATAGCAGCCTTATTTACAGTTGCCAAGACAGGAAAACAACCTAAGTGTCCAGCAAGAGATGAACAGATAAAGACGAAGTGGTACATATACAATGGAATACTACTCGGCCATAAGAAATAATGAAATTTTGCCACTTGCAACAACATAGATGGATTTGGAGGGCATTATGCTAAGTGAGATAAGTCAGAAAGTGAAATATAAATGCTGTATGATATCACTTCTATATGGAATCTAAAAAATACAACAAACAAATGAATGCAACAAAAAAGAAACAGACTCACAGATACAGAGAGCAAACCAGTGGTCACCAGGGGTGAGGGGAGCAGGGGAAATATGGGGGTTGGGAGTGGGAAGAATAAACTATTGGGTATAAGACAGGCTCAAGGATGTATTATACAACATGAAGAATATAGCAAATATTTTGTAATAACTGTGAATGGAAAGTAAAATTGTGTAAAAATTTTAAAGTTTAAAAATTAAGTGAAAAAAAAAATAATAAAGCTCTGCAAAGGAAGAAACACTGTAGCCAAACGTAAATGACCAGCAACAAACCTACAGAAAATGTATGCAATGATATCTAAAAATAATGAGTAATTTCCGTGATGAACATAAAGTAGAGAAAAATGTGCATTTAGTCCCAAAATTGAGCTACAGAATCAATGTAATCTCATTTTTGTCTTTTTTTGTCTTTTGAGAGCCACATCTGTATCACATGGAGGTCCCCAGGCTAGGGGTCTAACAGGAGCTGTAGCCGCCGGCCTACACCACAGTCACAGCAACACCAGATCCGAGCGGCATCGGCAACCTACACCACAGCTCACGGCAACGCCGGATCCTTAACCCACTGGGCGAGGCCAGGGATCAAACCCACATCCTCATGGATACTAGTTGGGTTCATTAACCCCTGAGCCACAATGGAAACCCCACCTCCTCATTAAAATTTCAACTGATATTTCTTGAAAAACTAGGTGATGGAGTTCCTGTTGCGGCTCAGTGGTAACGAAACTGACCAGTTACAGAGAGGACGCTCTGCTCTGTACCATCCCTGGCCTCACACAGTGGGGTTGCCTTGAGCCGTGGTGCATGTTGCAGACAAAAAAAAAAAAAAGAAAGAAAAATAACTAGGTGAGGTGAGTTGATTCTAAAATATAAACTGCTAAAAGCCAAGAATGAGCAAGATCCAAGCCACATTTGCAACCTATGCCACAGCTTGCAGCAATGCTGGATCCTTAACCCACTGACTAAGGCCAGGGATTGAACCCACATCCTCACAGACACTATCTTGGCTTCTTAACCTGCTGAGCCACAATGGAAACTCCATCACATTTTTTTTTTTTTTTTTTTTTTTGGTCTTCCTTCAACTCGAATATTTTGAGTTCATTGAAATAATAGACTCCTCATCTATAAAGGAGGCCCCCTGCTACCTGTTGGGCTGTCCAGCTCTCTGATATGGGCAGCCTGGGACAGCAGAACGGCCACTCAGTCCAGGGCACCCACAGGGAGACAGGTACCATGTACTCAGCCCAGCTTCTCCCCACCCTGTGTCTGTGCATAGCTGCCCCAGGCCATTGGAACCAGAAACTACCTGCCTTTCAGGCTGCTTCCAGCTGCATGCCCTGCACACCGCACACTGAGAGCACAGGGAAATAGGAGTGTCTTGGCTTTCCATGCTTCTCCCATATCCAAACCCTTATGAGGAAAACAAATCCCCCTCAGCCTTGACCTCCTGAGCTTAAAGTTCTCCAGGCAAAGAACAGACTGGCACTTTGCCTGGCAGCACTTTCCCAGCACACTGAGGAAGAAACCCTGTAGGTCCCTAGCCTCAGTGATTCTTCAGAGATAGAGTGATTTTTCAGGCTTGATGGAAATTTCAGTGGTATTTTTTAATAAAGTAGTCTATGGTCTACCATCCCTTGCTATGTGAGCCTACACAAATAAGTTCAGGACTGACATCCTATTCATCCACTGACTGGTGGATGCTGCATGGTGACAGTTAAGACAACAGACTTGGAAGTCAGACCCCAGGGATTTGCATCTGTGCCCTCTACTCAGCTTCCTTGTGCCTCGGTTTCCTCATCTGTAAAATGCAGATAATAATAGTGTTTGTCTCCCTGGAGTTTACCGTAAGCATCATTAATTAGCTGACATATAGTGTCTGGCATATAGGATATACCCATGTATGTATTAGCTCTTGTGAAGGAGATGGTATAGTGCAATGGGTACAAGCACAGACTCTGCAGCCAGACCGCCTGGGTTTAAGTCCACTGCTCCCCAGTTGTGCAACCTTGGGCACCATTCTTCTCTGTCTAGGTCTCAGGTTCCTCATCTGTCAACTCAAGGATAAAGAACAGTACCCATCTCAAAGGGTTGTCTGAAGGACCAATGGCATAGTATAAATTAATCACCTGGAAAAATGCTAGGCAAGGAGAAAGTGCTAGACTGGGGCAAACCATCATTAATGTCATGTCCAAGGTCCATTAGCTGCTGCTGTTCAGACTGTTGGACCTGGGACTCGGCAAGTTCTTGGAGCACCTTCTAAACACCCAGGGTACCATTATGGTATGAATGAGGGCTGAGTGCTAAAGTACATCTTACTGAATTCCACTCAAATTAAATCAGCAGATACCGGTTCAGCATATCCTTTCTGGAAAGCTCATGGGGAACAGAAGCCAGTAAGATGGTCACATCTCTGAAGGAAGTCAAGCCAGGGGCACATAAATTCTTAGATATCATAAGACAGCACTTGCCAAGTTAACGGTGGCTGCAGTAAGTGCTGCAGATGCTTAAAAGTGGCATCTGTCTTCACAGATGAGACAGGATCCCTAGTCTCAGGAACTACGAGGTTGCGGGTTCCATCCCCAGCCTCACTCAGTGGGTTAAGGATCTGGCATTGTCGTGAGCTGTGGTGTAGGTTACAGACACAGCTCGGATCCCCTCTTGCTATGGCTGTGGTGTAGGCTGGCAGCTATAGCTCCTGTTAGACCCCTAGCCTGGGAAAGTCCATATGCCACGGGTGCGGCCCTAGAAAAGCAAAATAAATAAGTAAATAAAATAAAATAAATAATAAATAAATAAGATCCCTTGTCTCTGAAAATGGGGGGGGGGGATGCATGCATGACACATAGGGAATCTTTATAATAACCAGATATTTCATCCAATGGAACTTGCTATTTTTAAGCAGACCACACAACACAGAATTTACTGACCAAGAGAGACTCTACACTCTTTAACTTTACCTTCACTAAATATGAGTTTTGAGCAGTTTACTGTGGCGATCAAGTGACAATAGGCCAGTATACAGATACAGATTGTGGCCTTGTGATGCCTTTTCTAAGTGCCCGACAAAATGGCCACTCTAAGAGGGACGCAAGCGAGATGGTGGTCTCGTTAGCATCACCTGGGTGCCAGTGGGTTACTCAGCCTAATCGACAGGCTTCAGAACAAGTGCCCCCCGACTCTGCCCCATCTTTCTCCCTGGTCAAGCGTAGGCCACCTGCTAAAACCCTCTGGTCCATTAAAAAAACAAACAAGCAAACAAAGGAAAAACACACTAACATCCTGAGCTACTCAAAGAACCGTTTATTTTTCCTTCTTCTCCTTTTTTCTTTCTTTCTTTTTTTTTTTATATTGGCCACCCGAGGCATATGGGGTTCCTGGGCCAGGAGTTCCTAAGCCACAGCTGTGACAATGTTGAATCTTTAACCCACTGTGCCGGGCTGGGGATCGAACCTGCGTCCCAGAGCTTCCAACATGCCAGTGACCCCATCGCACCCCACTAGGAACTCCTCAAAGCCATTGTTTCTTATTCATAAAGATGCAGACAGACCCCATCCTACCAATGACTGTACTTAGTCTTGGCCACCCCATGCTCTCAGTGGTCAGACCTTCATCGCCTTTGCCTTAGAGCTTACAAGGTAAAAGGAATCTGCAGGTTGGCTTCAAAATACAGGAAAGAAAAAAGCTGTGGAAGGGAGGGCTAATTTAAGGTAGCTGCCTCAAGCATGTAAGCTTGGCTAGCCTGTCAGCTGGGCCACGTTTACTTTCCTCCCTCAGCCTACATTATGAATGAAATGTGCATTTGTGAGCCCGGCCAGCACTGTTTAGTCTAGGAGATAATGTCTGTTCTACATTCCAAACTTTTGACCACAACACATTTCAAGTTGGGAACAAAAGGAAAGACTGTGTATTATTAATAATGTCTTCCTCCTGTTCTTGGAACCATCTCCTCTCCATTGGAGAATGTCTACAGCTTGACAACTACCAGGAAGAACAAACACTCTCAAGATTCCTACCGGTGACTGTGTTACAGCAATAAACCCACTTCCCACTGCTGTCAAGAGAAAAGTCAAAAAAACTGGAGGACAGGGATTGGGGGTATTCATCCAAAATTCAGGCGGCAGACCCTCCCCATCTCTGCCTCAGAGAGAACAATCAGAGAGAGATGAGAACAACTGTCTCCTCATAGCTCAACCTTCAAACAGGCTGGATGGATACCCTTCAGAGAGAGACCAAGGCTTTGAGTGGATACAACTAGTGGCTTGGGGTCCATGACTCTGACAATTACATTTGGCCTGGATCCAGCACTCCTTGGCAGATGGAATTAGTGCTAGGTTACATGTTCTGCAAGAATCAACCTTATAGGTTTGGCCTCTTCTTTGAGCTGTTGGGCAATGAGCCCAGAGTCAACCTCGATGTGCTCTGGCAATTTTGATACTCAGTGTTCCCCAGTACATCCTATCATGGCACCCTCATCATCACCAGCTCAAGTATGCTAGAACAAGTGGGTGTGTGCCAGCTGGCCTGTCTGGACTGATTTCCCATCACTGCTCACTTAAATAGATAGGCACTTGGGTTTTGTGGACTGAAAAGCCATCAAATGCAAACCCTGACAATTTAGGAAGATCTTTTTAAAAGGATACCTAAGACACAATTGCTGCTGCCTATCAGTCTCACAGGCTTGCTGTGGATGATCAACCTACTATAATCAGGGACTAGTATGTTAATGCTCCCAGAGGGGGAAAGAACAAGCTCTTTAGTATGACATTCAAGATCTGCCTTCATCCGACTTTTCAACCATACATCAACCCTGTGTAGCGGATTTCATTGTCCAAAGGCAGTAGGTAAGTAGGTAGATAGGTAGATAGACAGAGATAGATAGATAGAGAAAGACCTATCCCATCCCACATGCTCTTATTACAATGTGACTTGACACTCTTCCCACAGAGAGAAGGAGTCTGGGTTTCTTCTCCTTGAATCTGAGTAGGGGCTGTGAAATGCTTTGCCCAAAAATGTATGGTAGAATGATGCTATGTGACTTCTGGGGCCAGGTCATCAAAAGCTTACAGTGTCCTCCTTTCTCATTCTCTTTATGATGGACATTCTGGAAGCCCTGAGATAGCAGGAAGTACAGTGGCCCTGAAGATTCCATATTGGAGAGACCTTACAGAGAGACCTCAAGGAATTAGAGAGATGTTCCAGGAGCCCGAGATATTTCCGTCTCCAGCTAGTGGTCCCAGCCCCACTTCCAGACAGATAAGTGATCATTCAAACCATCACAGCCCCCAGCCATCAAATCACCCCCAGCTGATACCAAATACATCAGAGATGAGCTGACCATGCTGACACCTGTTTAAATTCTAGATTTTTTAATCAAAATAAATACATTGATGTTTTTAGGCATTGAGTTTGGGGGTGGTTTGTTATGTACCCCTAGAAACCGGAACACTCCACATCCCAACACTGTACTCCAACAAGAATGAACTGCTTACCGAACCCAAAACCTCTTATGCATTCAGCCCTTCCTTCTGTGTCCTGCCCACACCATGAATGTTCCCCTAGCCTGAAATGCCTCTACCTATCCATTGATTTATTGTCATTTCATTATTCATTTATCCAACAACCACTTGTGAAAATCATACTGTAGGAATAGTACAATGAATAGGCTACATTTTTTGCCCTCAGGAAGCTCAGTCTAGACACCCAGAGAGAGACAGAAATCACTAAATTGATGTAGATATGCAGTGATGGGGATAACACCAAATTTCATGTCCACCCTTCAAGGCTTATTCAGATCCTACCTCTCCTAGAACATCTTCGCTTGTTGTCCCAAATCACACTCTTTTCTCTATTGAGATGCTCAGTGATGAACTGGAGTAACCTCATATCAGATCACAAGAACTGACTGTACATATCTCTTCCCAGTTCCGTGTTCAGTGACTTCACATAAGCAGCTTGAAAATAATCACGGTGGGAGAATTTACACCACAGAAATTGGGAGTTCCCGTCATGGCGCAGCAGAAACTAATCCGACTAGGAACCATGAGGTTGCAGGTTCGATGCCTGGCCTTGCTCAGTGGGTTAAGGATCTGGCATTGCCGTGAGCTGTGGTGTAGGTCGCAGATGTGGCTAGGATCTGGTATTGCTATGGCTGTGGCAGAGGCCAGTGGCTACAGCTCCAATTAGACCCCTAGCCTGGGAATTTCCATATGCCGCAGGTACAGCCCTAAAAAGACAGAAAAGCCAAAAAAAAATCATAATCACCATAGAAATTGGCAAAAGCTACCAACAAGGACTTTCCTCCCTTTTCTTTATAAAGAGTTCCCCCCCCCCTTTTCCTTTTTAGGGCTGCACCCTCGGCATATGGAAGTTCCCAGGCCAGGCGTCCAATGGGAGCCGCAGCTGCCGGCCTACACCACAGCCACAGCAATGTGGGATCTGAGACCCACACTGCACAGAGAGCTAGTTTTTGAAAATTGGATGGCCACGCCACTGAAGGTACCTCTTGGTTGGTATCTGTCAGGGGTAAACTTTCAAGGTGGATGATCTAATACCCAAAAACAAATCCTCTGAGAATAGATCTTGATAAAATAACTGGAGGTGTTGGTAGAAAAATGACAAGAATTTACTAAGACACGCGGAGCAGTGCTGGCAGTGAGTCAGTTGGCTTCACCATGAACAGCCTGCTAGCTTCTGGATTTTCTTTCATTTTAAAAAAAATGAGGATGTCACAAAACTTTTACAAGCACGTCAAGGTGGTTAGGAGATAAGTTCAAGCAACTCTAGGAGCTTCAGTTGTCGAGTACTGGGGAGGAATCTATTTGCTGTCTCCTGGCCTTTGGTCACTAAGGTAACAGACAAGAGAATCACGGTTGGAACTCCTACCTGCTCAGCTCTCACACCCGCCAACAGGGAAGAGCTGCTTCCCTACAGGGATGTCAGGTCTCACCTTGCAGAAGTCTCCTTAAATGGCAAATGCCTAATGTGCTGTGATTACAGGTGGAATCATGCTCCCTCCCCAAAAGGTATGCTGAAGTCCTAACCCCCCGTTTGCATGAATGCGAGCTTATTTGGAAATAGATTCTTTGTAAGTATAATCAAGTTCTCCTGAAATCACTAGAATGGGCCCTAATCCAGGCAATGACTATCACTTCTATGGAGAATCTAAAACGAGAGTACAAATGAAGCTACCTGCAAACAGAAACAGACCCATAGACTTTGAGGATGAACTTATGGTTACCAAAGGGGCTAGGTGGTGGCCTGAGGGATGGACTGGGGGTTTGGAAACTGGCATATCCACACTGAGGTGGATGGAATGACTGGCCAGCGGAGACCTGCTGTATAGCACAGAGAACTCTACCCAATATTCTATGATCATCTATGTGGGAAGAGAATCTGAAAGAGAACGGATGTGTGTACATGCATAACTGAATCACTTTATTGTACAGTAGAAATTATCACAACCTTGTAAATCAATTATGTCAATAAAACTTTAAAAAATGAAAAAAGAGACACAGAGGCAAACGTGAATGGAGGGAAGACAATGTGAAGGCAGACAGACACACAGAGGGAACGCCTTGCAAATTTCATTTGCCAAAACAGGCAGGGGGCTGGATTTGGCCCATGCGCTACAGTTTGCTAACTCCTGACCCAAACTCCTCCCCTTAAGTAATGACGTGCATGTTTCCTCAATAGTCCCCCTGAATACAGCTCTCAGTTGAATTTCTCTCCATGAGCCATCCTTGGATGAAGACAGCTGCTGCATCCGAGGTCATACTCCCTTCTAATAACAACCTACACCCAACAATTGGTAGATAGGGTGGCGCATAAGCCCACCCGCCTGGCTTAATTGGGGACAATTCTAAAAGGCCAGCAGTGAGATCCACTGAGTCCTTTGATATGACTGAAACACAGCTCAACTTCTCCCTTGGCCCAGTTCTGCCTTCATTTTCCACCAGGTATTTACCCCAAAGCACTCCCTCAATAAACCTCATGCAGGGCTCCCGGTGCCTAGAACAAGAGTCCCAGAAGGAGAGGGAAAAGAAAAGATAATAAATGCTTGAAGAAATTACTAATAAGAATATCCCAGAATAAAAGGTGGAAAATCACTAGAATGAAAAAGTTGAGTAAATACCACAAAAGATGAGAAAGAAAATCTATGTAACACCAAGCAAGGGGACTGCAGTTCAGTTCTGACGCAAACCTCCTAGAGTTAGTGCAGACTCACAAATTATAGTTCCTTCCTCTCTCCAAATACCAGCAGTGAGTTCATGGGGTCCCCAGGCCACCCGTACTTATCACTGACTGGTTACAAAGGCAGGGGGCCCACAACCTCCCCAGGCTTGATCTTTTGCTAAAATGATTCACAGGACTCAATGAACCACCATACTTATAATAATGGTTTATTATAAAAGGTATAGGTCAGAAGGACCCAAATGAAGAGACGCAAAGGATGAGGTCTGGAAGGATCCTTAACACAGAGTTTCTGTGCCCCCTTCCTGTAGAATCGGGGTACATCCTACCTCCAGGCACACTGATTCATTCACCAACCAGGATGCTCCAGTGTGCCTGGATCCAGAGTTTTTATTAGGGTTTCATTACATGGGGCATGACTGATTAAATTATTGGCCACAGGATTGAACTCAATCTCCACCTACTCCTCTGCTCCCTGGAGGTCAGACTGGCTCAAAATTCTAACCCTCTAAGGAAATGGTTGGTCTTTCTGGTCACCAGCCCCTATCCTGTCACCATCGAGGGCTCCACTATTTCCTACCACTCAGAAAATTCCAAGGATTTAAGAAGCTCATGCCAGGAACCTGAGACAAATACCAAATAAATTCTTTATTACTCAACGTCTACATTAGAGAGAAATTTAGGATTTCAGAAGGAGCTGACTACCTACAAAAATACAATCACTCTGAAATCCCACTTCTCATCATACCACTAGAGAAAAGAAGAATTCTGTAGAAGTTTCAAAGTGTGGAAAGAAAGTACCTAAGACCTTAGAATTGTCTGTGTGTTCAAATAATAGATAATCTTAAAAAATAGTTTTGTGCCACTTTATCACATATGTAAATTCATGTAACACCATTGCTATCTTTTTTAACTGAAGTATATTTGATTTACAATATTGTGCTCATTTCACATGTACAGCAAAGTGATTCATTTTTATATATGTATATTCTTTTCCAAATTATTTTCCATTATAGATTCCAAGATATTGAATATAGTTCCCTGTGCCACACAGTAAATCCATGTTGTTTATTTTATATACAGTGTGTATATATGTTAATCCCATATTCTTAATTTATCCTTCCTTCCCCACCCCCATTCCCCTTTCATAACCATAAGTTGTTTTCTAGGAGTTCCTGTTGTGGCTCAGCTGAACCTGATGCTATCTCTGTGAGGATGCAGGTTCAATGCCTGGCCTCACTCAGTGGGTTAAGGATCGGCATTGCTGCAAGCTGTGGTGTAAGTCGTAGGTACAGCTTGGATCCAGTGTTGCCAAGGCTGTGGCACAGGCTGCAGCTGAAACTCTGATTTGACCCCTACGCCTGAAACTTCCATATGTTGCAGGTCTGGCCTTAAAAGGAAAAAAAAAGTTTATTTTCTACGTCTGTGTGTCTGTTTCTCTTTTGTAAACGAGTTCATTTGTATTATTTTTTATTTTCCACATATAAGTTGTTATCATATAGTATTGCCTTTCTCTGTCTGACTTATTTTACTCATTATGATAATCTCTAGGTCCATTCATGTTGCTGCAAATGGCAAAATTTCATTCTTTTTTATGGCTGAGTAGTATTCCATTTATCTGTCAATGGACACTTAGGTTATTTCATGTCTTGGCTATTGTAAGCAATGCTGCTATGAACTTTGGGATGCATGTATCTTTTCAAATTAGCATTTTCATTTTTTGCAGATATATACCCAGGAGTGGAATTGCTGAGTCACATGGTAGTTTTATGCTTAGTTTTTGAGAAATCTCCCTACTATTCTCAATAGTGGCTGACTCAATCTACATTCCCACCAACAGTGTAGGACGGTTCCTTTTCTCCACACCCTCTCCAGCATTTATTATTTGTAGACTTTTTTTTTTCTTTTTTGGATGTACTCACAGCATATGGAAGTTCCCATGGCAGGGAACTGAGCTGGAGCTGCAGCCTGTGCCACAGCTGCTGCATTGCGGGCTCCTTAACTCATTATGCCACAGCAGGAACTCCTATTACTTGTAGCCTTTTTGACAATGGCCATTCACAGTGGGAACACCACTGCTCTCTTGATACAGAACTATTTCATCACCACAAAGCTCTCCCTCATGCCAACCTTTTATGGCCACACCTATCCTCTTCCCCCTCACAATTTCTAATCCCCAGCAAGCACAAATCTGTCCTTCAGCTCTGTAATTTTGTCACTTTGAGAATATTATATAAATGGTATCATACAACATGTGACCTTTTGAAGTTATTTTTTTCCACTGACATGCCCATGAGATCTATCTAAGTTGTTGAGTGCATCATTAGTTTATTCCTTTTCATTGCTGAGTGGTATTCCATGGTATGGATGTACAACTTTCTGACTATTACAAATGAAGTTGCTAAGAACACTCACGGACATTTATTTTCATTTATCTGAGTACAAATGCTGGGTCATATAGTAAGTGCATGTTTAGCTTTGTAAGAAACTGCTGAATTACATTCCAGAATGGCTCTAACGCTTTACACACTGACCAGCAAATGTACAAAAGATGTAGTTTCTTCATATCCTCACTAACTTTCAGTACTGCATTATTTTTTACTTTTGCTACTCTAATAGGTAGGTAATGTTATCTCATCATGGTATTAATTTACATTTCCCTAATGACTAGTGATGCTGAACATCTTTTTATGTGCTTATTTGCCACCCATACACACTCTTTGGTATAATATCTCTTCCTGTCTTTTGACCATTTTGTTTTCTTTCCTTTCTTGTCTTTTTAGGGCCACACCTGTGGCATATGGAAGTTCCCAGGCTAGGGCTCTAATCGGAGCTGCAGGTGCTGGCCAGCCACAGCCACAGCAACACAGGATCCAAGTTACGTCTGCAACCTGCAGCACAGTTCACGTCAACAACAGATCCCTAACCCACCGAGCAGGGCCAGGGATCAAGCCCGCATCCTCATAGATACTAGTCGAGTTCATTACCACTAAGCCAAGAAGGGAACTCCTTGACCATTTTCTAATTGGATCAAGAATTTTGTATCTAGTTAAAACATCATGTATACTGAAGACACAGGAAAGATATTTTAGACCTCAATAGATTTACCATAAAACTATTCTCTTTAAAGAGACTCTTAGAGAAAGTTTTCCAGTAAAAATAAAAATAAATTCAAGAACACACTACAAAATAAATGGGAACGGGGTATTAATATAATTTAATAAATTTCATTGTTGAGTAAAACAGAGCAAAAGAGTAAAAATATCCTTAGCAATGCAGAACTCACATTTTTTTTCCCTTTTTACAGCCACACCCACAGCATATGGAAGTTCCCAGGCTAGGAGTCGAATCAGAACTGCAGCTGCCAGCTTAAGCCACAGCCACAGCAACACCAGCCACCAAGATGAATCTGCAACCAATGCCACAGCTTGCAGCAATGCCAGATCCTTAACCCACTGAGCCACAACAGGAACTCTAGAATTCACATTTTTGAGATGAGGGGGCTTGGGATAGGGGAAGAGGCAACAGAACAATTGTGAACCTGGATAGTGAGGCCCCAGGAACAAGTGTTTAGATCAATATTTCCCACTACAGGGCTGAACTTCGTTTCATGTTCATGAGTCCCTGGTGATGGGTCTAAAGCACGGTGGCCAGCAAATACGAATTCTATTTACAAAAAAAGGACAGAATAGTCTCATCAATGGGGATGTTAGAATAACCAAGTGGGGTTTCAGTATGTATATGACAGTGATAAATTTGCCTTTATTTCAGTTTTCTAACCCAGCCCATCCTTTTCCTATGAGGTCCTCCCTCAAGGTACAGTGTTAGTAAAAAAAACGGAGTTGGTGGAGGAAGGGAAGAGAAATCATCTATTTCAGGCCCATTTAATCAAGGAAGACTTCTGGAGGTACTAAAATTACAATCAGCATTGAAGGCGGAAGGGGAAAAGAGCTGGAAGGAGCTAACATTATAGACGATGCCGGTCCCCATGTATAAGTACATACTCCAATCTCCTTTCCAACAGCCTTCTGAGTTCTCCAGTACAGTCCCCACTCCAGACCACATGGATGGATGAAGAAGAGCTCGACACTAATTAACTACGTTTTCCCGGCAGGTCCAATTTTCCCTTCTGTGAGGCCATTACAGCCAAGTGCTTATCAAAGTTCTGCCTCTAAAAGGATTCCTTTCTATCTCACAGATGCTGGGACGTTTTGTTTGGAAGCTCCCGATAGCTATAATTGCCTGGAAAATGGTTTTGAACAAACGAGGCAAGGAACTCTTGTGGAGTGCCCACCTTGGGCTGCAGAAAGTTAGTCTCTGTTCATTACTCAGGAGCGACACCCCACTGCTGGATGATGAGGCAATTTGCTGGCCATCTCCACAGCCGAGCCTAGAAGGAGACGGCTTTTCTATAGCAGCCTGAGCTCAGCATGTGACACTTCTATCTCCCGTCCTTTATCTTACCCCTACCTTAGTCTACTCTACTTTTGAACTGTTCCCTACTGGAAAAGCCCCTAATTGGAAGCTTTCTTCGAAAAGCTATTGTTAAAGGGGAAAGCGGGGGGAGTGATATATTACGGGTTATGGATCAACAGATATATACTACTATATATAAAATAGATCACCAAGAAGGACCTACTGTATAGCACGGGGAACTATACTCAACATCTCGAAATAACCTATAATGGAAAAGAATCTGTGTGTGTGTATGTGTGTGTGAATAGCTGAGTAACTGTGCTGTACATCTGAAACACAGCACTGTAAATCGACTGTACTTCAATTTTTAAAAAAGTCCTTGACATAGAGAACAGACTTGTGGTTGCCAAGGGGGAGGGCGGAGGGAGTGGGATGGACTGCAATTCTGGGGTTAGTAGATGCAAACTATTACATTTAGAGTGGATGAACATCTTACTGTATAGCACAAGGAACTATATATAGCATGAGGAAAAGAAAAAGAAAATATATATATATATATAACTGGGTCTGCTGTACATCAGAAATTAGCAGAACATCATAAATCAACTCTATTTTAATAATAAATAAATAAATAAACTTTAAAAAGTCATTTATAACTAGTGTCTTGGTCTTACCATGAATGTGTCAACAGAAGCGTCCTGGGGTGGAAAAAAAGCACAGGCTTAGAGCAAGACTACTCTGCATTTGAAAGCCAGTTCTACCATCTTATCTTGGGTTCTAAACCATTGTGATCCTCAGTTTTATCAGACATAAAATAAGAATAATACCTAACTCACTGAAATGACGTAGGGATTCACCTAACTCACTGAAATGACGTAGGGATTCAATGGTATAAGGTATATAAGACATAACAGCAGGCACAAAAACATAACACATATTAAGTAGTTCTTAATTTTCTAAAAAGTGATGACGACTTCCTAAAAATTGGGAGGCAAGTCACTCTTAGATGACCCTGAAATATGTCGGACATGGCACCTGCCACACCCAACATCATATCATAATTGAGCTGTTCAGGAAAGCAGCTCTAGATGATTTTCTAGGTGGGGCAGGGGGCATGGTCATTGAAGAAACCATGTGGGCATGAAACTCATTTGTTAGTCTGGCCAAAGATCCATGAGGATCTCTGCCCAACAGAGAAATAACAATGAACCAAATCAGTGAGATTAGTTCCTTCAGAATTTGAGCAGGAAATGAGCTAAGCCAGGGGAGAAGTGGGGATGACAAGTAATCGTGACCAGAGAAAGATGAATTTCACCCTGAAAGGTAGAAGCCAATGCTGGAGCGACCCTGTTTCTTGCCTGTCTTCCCAGATCCAGGAGCAGTCCTAAGTGTCTCCTAGCAATAAGCCTTTCTCTTACTTAGTTTGAATGAATCTGTTTCTTGAAACCAAGGAATTTTTCACATATATTCTGGAAAAGACCTAATGTTAAGGAATGGAGTTAGCTCTTCTCCTTGAGAAAAATTGTGTGCATTTGCACAGTTCAGACTGAACAGTCACTAACTATCCAGAGAGGCACATGAGTAAAAAGACCCAGGATCTCCTAGAATAATCACTCTTAGAAAGATACATATGAATAGAGCAAGAATGTGGATTCACTTGGTAAGAGACATTGGTCTGTGGATGTTTCCAGGTTTTTTTTTTTTTTCCTGACTCATCACAGGAGTCTCCTTCCTAATTCTTGGACACTTTGCCACACACCATGAGTCTTGGTGGTGGTCAGGGCCCAGCCAGTCATGGCAGAAAGATTAACCTTCTTCCTACTCCCTAGCATTGAAGGTGTGGGCACATGGCCTCAGCCCAAACAACTGAGAGCTCACAAAAATATTCTGAGTCTCGAGTGACAGATACACTGAAAGATTCCATTGCATTAGACATGCAGTGGCCGCCATGTGTAGTCTGAGTGATACCTGCATTGTGTGCCACAGGGGAGGTTAAAGAGTGGGTTGAAGATCATCGGGGTGTACAATGGTGCAGTTTCCCATCAAGACTATTTCTGCTGCTGCCTTCTTCCTTTGGCTTTCTCCTGGCTTTGTGATGAGTCTCAGCCTTCCTTTCCATAATTTCTTCTTTTCCCTAAATTGTTCATAGTTGGTTTCTGTTGCTTGCAACCAGGGTCTTTGGCTGGTGCCTGTTGCAAGGGAAATAAAGAGTCTGGATGGGTTATTACAGAAGATACTAAAGAGAGATGAGATTTTAGCTGGGTTTTATTGTCTTAAATTTTAGGTCCACTAAATGAAAATGAGAGACTAGCTGATTAGTGAGATTTAGACTGAGATGCAGAAAGGATCAAGGAAAGAAATATTCTTGGAAATTTTACCCCAATCCTGTAGTGGATGCTGTGATGTGCTACCAAGATACCCCCTCAGAACCAAGACATTCATTTCCCCAGCTACAAGAGCATCGACTGCTGATGGACCGATCACAGCTGCATCTTCTCTGGGATTCACCTGGGCCAAAGAGAGCTTCCACACCCACGGCAAGGCCTCCTCCCCAGGCACAAGTCCCACTGAATGACTGCTTCTTGTCTTATTTGGGAACAACTCTAAAGGACCCTCCCAGCTCCAGAGCTTTCTGTGGAACTAGCTGAGGCCTCTGATGTCACTGCATCACAGTTCAGCTGCTCCTCTGCCCAGTCTGGCTTCCTTCTCTCTCCACAGGTCTTATTCCTCACACAAATCTCTGTCACAGTGAGTTTTCTAGGAAACCCAAAATAAGACACCCACCCATTCAATTTCAGAAAACAATCACCCTCTTGGACAAGCAAAGCCGTGACTCTTGTCCAACCTTATGACACCAGCGACAACATAACATTATGACACCCATCCTTTCTTTCAGGCAGGTGCTCTGGCCAGCTCATTTACCACACCCTGAGGGGAAATCTAACACCATAGCTTCTCAGTGTTCATCCATAATTGAAGCAGAATGTCTGGATAGCAAAAGACTTAACCATCAAAGAACTGGACTAATTGTGCTTCAGACCTTTAGAATGCAGTCCTAAAACTCATCCCATACAGGTCTGTGCTGGGAAATCATATGCATTTGTATTGTAACCTTTTCTGTTGACTGGGGGTAATTATACTATCGATATATAGCAAGAAGAGCCACCATCTTTCAAATCCTATTATTTGTAACAAGCAATATTAATAGATGCTTTAGACATGTTATCTCTAATACTTTCAAAGATTTTGCATGATATTATTTTTTGCAGGGGTGCGCTGGAAAAAAAAATCCCCCCTCACCCTGATTTGTATCATTTGCCAATTTCTGTAGTATAAATATTCACAGGATGACTCATTTCAAACTATAACATGATGTCATAGAAACCACTGGGATGTCACAGAGCACAAGTTTAGGAAGAGATGCTAAGAATGGGCTGGTGTGAACTGTTACCTTCCTTTAGCAGATGGTGTGTCAGAGTTTTAAAGAGTCTCCTTGGGATGCCTTCATTGGCAGAACATAAAACCCTGGCTGCACTGTTTTTAAAAATAAGGCTCAGTGGAAACGAATCTGACTAGTATCCATGAGGACTCAGGTTCGACACCTGGCCTTGCTCAGTGGGTTAAAGATCTAGCATTGCTGTGAGCTCTGTGGCATAGGTCACAGACATGGCTCAGATCTGGCGTTGCTACGACTGTTGCTCGAGTGGCTACAGCTCTGATTTGACCCCTAGCCTGGGTCCTCCATATACTGTGGGTGCAGCCCTAAAAAAAAAAAAAAAAGACAATAAATAAATAATAAATAAAATAAGGAAAAGTAATATCTTACATGGAAAGAAACCTGGAAGCATCTCACTTCCAAGACTGGTTAATGTCCCTCCTCAGAGTCATCTTTGGAATTTCTTTCTTTTTTTTTTTTTTTTTACAGCTGCACCTGCAGCATATGGAGGTCCTTGGGCTAGGGGTCAAATTGGAGCTGCAGCTGAGGCCTACATCACAGCCACAGCAATGCTGGATCTGAGCCACATCTGTGACCTACAGCATCTGTGGCAGCTTGCGGCAACACTGGATACTTAACCCACTAAGCAAGGCCACGGATTGAACCAGCATCCTCACAGATCCTATGTCAGGCTCCTAACCCACTGAGCCACAACGGGAACCCCTGATGCTTTCAACTTCCTATGTCGCCATCTCTGAGTACTATCTTAATTCTCCTAATGACCCTCCCTGGCTGTCTCAGTTCCAGATACCTACCTAACACAGACTGACACCATTCAATAAGTAGAAGAAAAGGAGCAGTTTCCTCTTATGTATCTTTTTATCAGAAAGAAAATTAGTTTGGGGTTGTCATGTCGTGATGTGTAGAAATATAAAATCACTCTGCTGTGCACCAGGAACTAGTACAGTGCTGTAGGCCAGTTATACGTCAAACAAACAAACTCAAAGAAAAAGAGACCAGATTTGTGGTTACCAGAGGCAGGGGACTAGGGATGGGGAATTGGACCAAGGTGGTCAAAAGCTGGTCTTTCCTTAAACTTCAGTTATAAGAGAAATAAGTACCAGGAATGTAATGTACAACATGATAAATACAATGAATACTGCTGTATGGTACATAGGAAAGCTGTTAAGAGAGTAAATCCTAAGAGTTCTCATCACACGGAAAAACCGTTCTTTTCTTTCATACCTATATGAGATGATGGATGTTCACTAACCACCATGGTAATCATCTCATGATACATCGAGGTTAAACAATTACGCAAAACACCTTAAACTCATACAGTGTTGTAGCTCAGTTATATCTCAATAAAAGTGGAAAGGGAAAACAAGAAAGTCCGTCCAGACTTTCACAGAGGTTTTAATACCTCAGCATATTTCACTCTGCTCAGAGGCACGTGGACTGGTGCACATACTGAGAAGATGGATTTCTTTTCTTGCACAAGAAGGAGAACATTCTTCTCTTGCACAGTTGTCTCCAGCAATGTCCCCTGATTTTTTGGCACTATCCTACACGTCCCTGAGTCCCAGGCCCAGGAAGACTGGTGTGAGGGGTCTGGTTTTTATCACTGACCAGCCATATGACTTCTCACTGATAAAAACAGAAAGACCAAATCAGCTGAGGTACAGAATTTTATGACTTTATATTTCTATGATCAAACTCATCCTCGATCGGGCATTGCTGCAATTGTGGAATAGGTCACAGCTGAAGCTTGTATTCAGTCCCTGGCCCAGAAAATTCCATATGCTGTGGGTGAGGCCATTAAACAAACAAACAAAAATCACAAAACCACCCTATAGGATGTTATTGAGGTAAGCCAGATAGTGGATCACCCATTATTTAATATTGTACTGCACCAAGCTCAGTGTCAGAAGATACCAAATCTTACTTTGCTTTTCCTCCCTTTCCTGTGCTAACCTTTTCTCAGTCCTGGGAAACTTCTAGGGGAAAAAAGAAATAGGAGAATATACCCAAACATAAAGGAAAACTTTTCCAACAGTGTTTGTAAGCCATGAGTAAGGGGAAACTGTGCTTTGGGAATGTGAAAGCCAGTGGAGGGAGTACCCCCCAGGCACCACTGAGACTCTCCACTTCCCTGCCTTTGTTTATCTGCTGCTCATAATCGTTAATACAGAAGCTCTACAGCATTCATTTGCTTGCTTTGCTGCTAATGATAGAAATAAATGGCTCCAATTTGATGTGGCAGGATTGCAGAACGCCACTGGGCAAGCTGGCCGTTCTTGGCACTTGCAGACACCCACAAAGCTCTGAGAGCAATCTGTCTTGTCAGCAAATCCTACCTTGTCCCATTATTCAGGGTGGCCTGCCTGCTCATCCATCCCCAGTGCCTGGGTGGGCCTCTCCCCTGGCAGCTGAAAGAGAAACAACCCTAACAACTTGACGTAATAAGTCACTTTTGAAGACAGAGTCTCCTGGGATGGAGGCTGTGTGACAATGGAGAGAACCAGACATTGACACCAGTGGCCTTGGGCTGAAGACACAACTGCCAAACACTTAGATGAATTATCTTCAGTAACCTCAACGGTTGTTAAGAAGTTACACTGTACCCATTTCACAGGTGTGGCAGCTCTGCTATGTTCGATATTTGCCCAAGGTCACCCCCTTGACCTAGGATTTGATTCAGAGCTGCCTCCTGGTAAAGCCCCCATTTAATTCTGAAATGGGGGAGTTCCCATTGTGGCTCAGAGGGTTAAGAACCTGATGCTGTCTCTCTGAGAATGCAGGTTTGATCCCTGGCCTTGCTAAGTGGGTTAAGGATCTGGCATTGCCTCAAGCTGCAGCATAGGTCTCAAATGCAGCTTAGATCCCATGTTGCTGTGGCTGTGGCACAGGCCTGCAACTGCAGCTCCAATTCCACCCCAGCCCAGGAACTTCCCATATGCCGCAGGTATGGCTGTGAATAGGAAATTAAAAAAAAAAAAAAAAGAAAGAAAGAAAAAAACTACAATGGGACCTAGAGGGCAAAGAAAGGAAACAGTGAGATTTGAGAATCATCAATCAGCTGAGAGTCAACTAGTACAGGAAACCATATTCAAAATCTTGTAATAACCTATAATGGAAAAGACTTTGAAAAATCTCTATCTGTATCTCTATTTGACTTTGCTGTACACCTGAAATTAATCCAACATTGCAAATCAACTATTCAGTATTTAAAAAGTCTCCTGCGGACCACGGGAGCACACAGGCTAGGTCAGGGAGAGGACCCACAGAGAAAAGCAGAGGCCCAACATGTAAAGGTGGGGATTTGTCAGTCATAGGGAGAAGAATCCAGAAAACACAGAGGCAGAAGAAGAGTGTGGAGAAGGTCAAGGAGAGGAGAGTCAGGGTCACCCTTGTTTGATTTTTCAAATGGAATTTTTTTAATGACTTACTGATATGTACTGATATGTCCCCCCTCCATCAGGCATTTTCAGCTCAGCACTTATTTCATGAAGTCACAACCTGAGGTGCCTCCAGGGCCCAGGCAGGTGAGCATAACCAAATGATGTGGCTGGCAGGAGGAACTAGGGAGAGGTAGAGACCGTATCACTCAAAAGGGGGCAGCCAGCACCACGTCCAGCCGACTGTGGCCAATACATTTTTAGGAAGGAGCTGGAACTCTTTAGTTCTTCATGCTCTGCCAACAAAACAGTTCTACAGCTTGAAAACAGCCCATAGGGCCAACTCTGTCCTAATGGGTGAGAGCCTTTCTACCTTCAAGAAATGTAAGCACCAGCCCCAAGTTTCCCCAGATTCTGAGGGATTCTGGAGCCCAAAGCTAAATGCTAGTTCTTCATGTATAATTTCTAAATCAGAGAGAAAATGCACATGCCGTTCTGTGACATGATCTGAGTAGGCAAAGCAGAATTTTGTGATGGAAGTAATTAGTGCTAAATTGTGACTATACCAGAGGAAAATAGTACTAATGAGGAGAGCATGTTAGGATCAAGGCCAAAGGTAACATCATAATAGAGGTTGATGCCAAAGGCTGGAAAGAGGGCACTGAATGACTTTGTGAACCAGAACTTTGATTGGAAGGATAAAAAAGGGGTAACAGTTAGGAAATACAATCCAAGCAACAAGAGCCTTTCATTTTCCCTCTTAAAACTTTCTCCCTGACTGGGTACATGTTGGGCTTGGATAACAACTTCCTGCTTTTTGAACTCTCCAAAACACTTTTTTTAAAGAAGAAGAAGAGAAAAGGATAACGCATTTAAAGCCTGTCATCACTTAATAAACCCTGGGAGAACTGGCTGGGTTCAGGGTTATGTGAGGGAACTGGCATTTAGAATCTGGTATCAGTCAATGGGTGTAAGCAAAATAAATTTCAGGCAAATTTTCTGGATTCCTCTGTATGTGTGCATGTGTGTGTGCGTGTGTGTCCACACACATGTGTTCCTATGTGCTTATAGCATATTTTTCTAAGTCACACTTACAACGTTCCTTTGGGGAGGGTGGACCCACTTGCATTGCATTAGCCACATCACTGGTTTGCAAAGACTGACAGCCCTGCTTGCTGTACTGGAAAGGACAATCTGTGCTATGTTCTTCCTGGCTCACTGTTTATACTGATCTGCCTCCATAATTAGGATCTCTGGGCCACTGGAGCCCCACCTGTAGGCTCAGTCTTCTAATTCCATACTCTGGGGTTCAGCATCAAGCCGCCCTTGTCATCCATCTAACCCTCAACACTGATCTTTGTCTTGAAACCCTGAGTCCTGCCTTGCACCCTTCCTAGAATTCTGTATCTCTGGATCTGGAAGCCTGTCTGACTTTTGGAAGTAGCCCCCTCACTCCGCCTGCCGATCCCCAGACTGGGATCCATCCTGGGGACAAGGCTGATGGCAGACTTCCCTGATTTTTAACGCCTGCCTGGACTTTCCAGGATCACCTCCTTTGGCATCCTGAAGCAGTCATCTCCCACCTGATGGGATGCCTGCCCGCCCTGTGGCACACCTTCTGCAAAGCTCCAAGTCCTTACTGCATGAACTGCATCACTCATTGCCTGCTGCTGTCTGTCTACAGGACTCTTTTGCATCCAAGCTTTACACTAGCCCTTGCAAGTGGGCCTATCTCCCTAGCTCCCATCTGCCCTAATGATTGGTTGAAGTTCCATATCTGCCCCTTCCTGGCTAATATGGCCCAATGCAGTTAATCAGACTACAACCGAGTCTAACTGAAGATAGTACTATGGAGAAATATTACCACAAAGGATATTTTATAGGCTAAGTTAGATCTGCTCGCCTCCTTCTATTTACCAGTTGAAACTTCAACACTGAAAGGTTTTATATAGAATAAAAATGTCCTGTTAAACAAAGGAAATAATTATTATAATGATACTTTGAGCAGATTATATTGATTTTGACTAATACATTTTACAAGACTTACAAAGGAAAGAACAATAGAAGCTGACAATAACAATGATGTATCTCTTGAAGACACTATTTTTTCAAAACCACTTTAGTTCATTCAACAAACATCTTCAAATACCTACTAAAACTGAGACAGTCTATCAGGCACCAGACTAGGCATGGAGTAAACCAAGAACAATAAGCCATTCAGACAAAGTCTCTCTGATCAAGGAGTGCATAAACAGTCCGCATTTATTGTGCTGATTTTCTAACCTTTTTTTAGCAACGAAATCAGTTTTTCAAATAATAATCTTACCTGTCACCTGTATCAGTCAGAACAGTCACGGTTATGCTGCAGTAACGAATGAGCCCAGCAACCCAGTGGCTTACAACAACAAAGATTTATTTCTCATTCATGCTTCATGCTCATCACAGTTCAGGTAAGGCTCTGCTTCACACCCTCTCTATTTCAGGATCAAAGCTAACATATCAGCCTCTATCTGGAACACTGCTTGTCTCACAACAGAGGGAAAAGAGACTATCGATGAGAATATAAAACCTATACCCTAGCTCTTAAG
The DNA here is from genome assembly GCA_004024745.2 of Catagonus wagneri. Classification (NCBI taxonomy): domain Eukaryota; kingdom Metazoa; phylum Chordata; class Mammalia; order Artiodactyla; family Tayassuidae; genus Catagonus; species Catagonus wagneri. Next base: position 19,963,760 of record PVHT020000521.1, read on the forward strand.
GCTTCTGTCCAGAAATAACATATATCTTTTTTACACTTATTTCATTGGCAAAAAAAATTAAAAAGCCTCGTGACCAAGCCTGGCACCCCCAAGGCAGAGAAATATAATTCTTCTCCAGGAAAGGGTGGCAACTGTTTTTGAAAAATAATGCACAAAGCATCTTAACATAGAAAGTAAATAAACGGTGGAAATGGCATCCCTCTTCTTGAGGAATCTCTGTAGAGTCTTAAGCCTCTACGAAATTCAGTGGAGAAACCATCAGTTACCTAATCTGAAATTCCTCACAGTCTATGAACTAAGTAGGGAAATCATAATTGTCCCCATCTGAAGGGTAAGAAAACCCTCTGAGGCCTAGGAAGTTTAAATAACCTCCCAGGAGATGGAGCAGGATGGAGGGCTGGTGCCTCCTGCTTCACAGATCTTCCCGTGAGACCTTGCTGGAGACCCAGACCCACTAATACATGAAGCCCTTTGTCATAATATCCGTGGACTCCCTAAAGCCCAAGAAATCTGTCTCTCTTATCCGCTCGGTTTGGGCACAGCTGCACTTTGTCCCAGGTGGCCAGCTGCAGAGGAGGCCACACCGTACAAAATCACCGCAGAAATCTTGGCTTGGCTTGACCTTTGGAGCGTGCTTACAACACATTCTGAAAAGCAGCAGACGGGCTGTGCCAGCTCCACCAGCAATCAATTCAGAAAACGAGGCCGGAGAAAGACTTAAAGGGAGAACAACTCAGCCTGAAGAGATGGTAACACTAGCGGGGTAACAGAGATGCGTACAGTAGTTTTTCTTCCCTGGGACGTTCATCTCTGTTTGTTCTTTGGAGCAGACACCAGGCTTTCTTCAGCAGAGGGTTACTGAGGACCAACTACATACCAGGCGAAGCACTAAGAGCAAAGGACAGAGGTGACAAAGACACAGTCCCTGCCTCTAGAAATTCCAGAAGGGAAGATGGATTTGGAGAGGATGCTGAGTACTGTCACTATTTAGGAGAAGTTCCAGAGGATGTAGCCTCTGGGAGGAGGAAGAAGAAAGGAGGGAAGCACCCTTGAATTCAGAAGCCAGAAAGCCAGCATTTATAAGGTGAGGGAGGCCCCTGTTTATTCACACCACCGGTGGATGTACAAACCATTACCCACGTGGAAGAAAGAGCCCGGACTTGCAAACTAAGGATCAGGCTTGACTTCTGGACCTGCCACAAATTTTCTGTACAAACTTAAGCAAACCTCTAAGTCCATGAGACCCTCAGTTCCTTGTCTATAAAAAGGAAATAAGTAAAACCTGCCTAAACTAATTCACAGGGTGGTAATATGGACCAAAGACATTATGAGTAAGAAATTGCTCTGTTACATGTAAACTTGATCCTTCTTCAATGTCTTTCCTGAATTACTGACTCTGCACACACTAGGGTGACCAAGTCATCCAGTCTGACTGAGGGTTTCCCAGTTATAGCAGCAACGCCACATATTACGGGAAACTCCACAATCCCAGACAAACCGGGTCAGTTGGTTTGTCCATCACACATTCTGACCAAAAGAATGGTGAGGTCCTCTCTGGCCATAACACTATTTTGAAATTTCTTAAATCAGTGAACAGTTTGGTGGGTTTTAGTACATTCACAGGGTTGTGCAATTACCAAAACTACCTAATTCCAGAACATTTCCATCACCCCTAAAAGAACTCTTTAGCAGTCAGTCCCAATTCTCCCCTCAACTCCTGTCACCCACAAATCCACCTTCTATCTCCACGTATTTGCCAGTTCTGGACATTTCATATCTATGGCATCAAACAATACATGGTGTTTTGTGCTTGGCTTCTTGCATAATGATTTCAGGTTCATCCACGTCATAGCATATGCTTCACTGTATTCATTCATTTTTGTAGGTGAATGATATTCCATTGTATGGATACATCTGATTTTGTTTATCAGTTCATCCGTTGATGGACATTTAGGTTGCTTCTACGTTTTAGCTGCTATGAACAGTGCTGCTATAAACATTTCACATACAGATTTTTGTGTGACCAGATGTTTCCATTTCTCTTAAGTGCTCATCAAGGAGTGAAGCTGCTGAGTCATATGGTAAATCTATGTTTAACTTTTTGAGGAACCACCAAACTTTTCTAAAGCAACTATAACATGTTACATCCCACTGACAATGTATGAGGGTTCCAGTTTCTCCAGATCTCCCTTTGTCATCTTTTTAATTGCAGTTATCCCAGTGGGTGAAAATGGTAACTCCAATTGTGGTTTTGATGTGCATTTCCTTGATGGCTAATGACGTCGGGTATTTTTTCATGTTCTTATTCAGCCATAACACTTGAATTCCCCCCAAACTGGTCATCTCACTGCCCTGACTCTCCTTGTTGAGAACGTGGGAGCCCTGGCAAGTTATCATCTTTTGGACAGAGGAGGAAAAGAGCTTCTGTCTGGTCCTGCCCAGGACAAAGGTTCAAATGCCTGTCCACAGCTACAGAATAAAGTCCAAATTCTTTCTTGGCATCCAAAGCCCTTCACTATCCATCTCTGATTTACTTTTATGTCCTCAACCCCTCTTTTGCCTATAAGAATGCTCCACTCCAGCAGAGTAGATCTATTAATTGTCCCCGGGAACACATCACTCTCATTTCTGCCTTTAAATCCATAGTCAGTGGGAGTCTCAGTTCATAAACTCAAGAGAAATGTCACTACTCATTTTCTATCAACCAACAAGTTCTATCCTCAGCTACTTTCCCACCAGACTGGTGAAAAATTCTGCCCCAGTCAGTCTGAGGACTCTCCCCACACTAGAAAAATGTCAAGATTTCAGGGACTTACACACTACAGAGGTGGGAGAGATGGGAATATGATGCACAGATGGCGACTCTCCTGGTATCCATGGCCCCTCCAGTTCTGGCGGTACTTTTGGGTCCGCCAGAAGTGCAGCAGTCTTCATCCTTGTTCCAAGCCTTGTGCCTAGAAGCTGCCATTCTAAGCAACCCCCACCCCCCCACACACACACAGGGCTCTACTGTAGAATGATGTTCATAGACACTCCTTTCCATGGAGAACCTCAGTCCACTTACATCCCTCTCCCATCCAAGCCCCATGGGAGTGTCTCACGTATGGGTCTGGACTGTCCTTGGAGCCAGTACTTGGAGGACTGCTGGCCTCTCCATCTCCTCCCCACCTATTTCCCGGTGGCCTGACACACTATGCCAGCAACGGCTGGGTGCCTTCTCACATCTCCTCCTGGTGATGGAGGTCCTCAGCCATTTCTTCACATCCCAGTCATGCCCAGTCTGTGACCTCCCCCCTGGGAAAAAAAGCCCATGGCTAAGGGCACCTCTGCTTACCACAGCTTGCAGAGCTCGCAAGGCTACGACTTTCTGTTTCCTTTTATTTGATGTTCCTCTTTCTAGTATTCAGCATGAATCTGAGAGAGAGAAGTCAGAAGACAATCTGAGAGGCGAGGCACATACCACGCTCTACTCAAAATTTTTCCTCGCAGTTAACATATGATCCTGCAGTCTGTCTCCCAGGTATATAACAGAAGAAATATGTCCACACAAAAATTTGTACATGAATGTTTACAGCAGCTTATTCGTGAAGTCAAAAAAGTAGAAAGAACCCACAATGATCACCCAATCAACTGATGTATATGGGTAAGCTGTGGTTTATTCAAAAAACAGAATATTATTCAGCTACAAAAATGAAAGAAGTGCTGATACTCATTACAATATGGGTGAATCTTGAAAATGTCATGACAAATGAAAGCTATCAGACATAAGAGGTCACCTCGTGTCTGACTGCATTTCTATGACATGTCCAGAACAGGCAAATTCCTAGAGACAGAAAGTAGACTGGTGGAGTTCCCTGGAGGTGCGGTGGATTATGGACATAGCATTGTCACTGCGGTAGCTGGGGTTCAGTCCCTGGACTAGGCAGAAGTGTCCAAAAAAAAAAAAAAACAGGTAGACTGTAGATTGATGTTTTCTAGGACTGTGGGAATCAGGCAGGCTGTGGGGTGATTGCTAAAGAGTACAAGCTTTCCTTTGGGTGTGATGAAGACTTTCTAAATTTCATTGTGGTGACGTTAACACAACTCTGTAAACCTACCAAAAGCCACTGAATTGTAACTTTTAATGGGTGAATTTTAATGTACGTGAATTATATCCCAATAAAACTGTTACAAAAAAAAAAATCACAGAAAAAACCCACAAACCTACCTGCCTTTCCTTCGTAACCTGTTATCCTTAGTCCCAATCCAATTGCTTGTCCTCTCTCTACCTTAAGATATGTTCCTTCCCTCGGAGTTCCCTTCGTGGCTCAGTGGTTAGCGAATCCAACTAAGAACCGTGAGGTTGCGGGTTCGATCCCTGGCCTCGCTCACTGGGTTAAGGATCCGGCGTTGCCGTGAGCTGTGGTGTAGGTCGCAGACGCGGCTCGGATCCCGCGTTGCTGTGGCTGTGGCGAAGGCCGGCGGCTACAGCTCCTGTTAGACCCCTAGCCTGGGAACCTCCACATGCCATGGGTGCGGCTCTACATACAAGGCATAAAGACAAAAAAAATAAATAAATAAAAGATATGTTCCTTCCCTTAAGGCCCTTCCACCCTTTGTGCAAATGAAATCCCACTGGACTTTCTAAACCTACCCATGCATTTCTAAATTTGCAACAAGTACACCACGTAGCCTGCCCTCTGTAATCCCAACTACCACTGCTTGCTGTTAGGGATGCCCTAAACTGCAAAATACTGTTTGAACTCTTGTCCTACTTTGAGAAGAAATTAGGAGTTGCCATTGTGCTCAGCAGCTAATGAACCCAAATAGTATCCATGAGGACTCAGGTTTGATCCCTGGCCTCGCTCAGTGGGTTAAGGATCTGGGGTTGCAATGAGTTGTGGAACTTCCGTATGCCACAGGTGTGGCCCTAAAAAGACAAAGGGGCGGGGAGGGAAAGAAAGAGAGAGAGAGAGAGAGAGAGAGGAAGGAAGGAAGGAAGGGAAAAGGAGAGAGAAAGAAAGAAAGAGGGGGTGGGGAGAGTGGGTGGGAGGGAGGAAGGAAGGAAATAAGAAGGAAGGAGGAAAGAAATTAATGAGCATCTAAGAGCCTTGAATTCAGCTGCTTCTCTATCTCTGAAGTTGCTGATACATGGAAGTATTTTCTGAGCACACCTTCCCCAAGCATCCCCAGGCTCAACCAATTTCTTCATCCGTGTCTCAGTCTGAAGTGTGACAACAGATGTGTCCAGTACACATTTTGCCACACACCCCTATGTGAAGACACCAAGAGCTGGTTCTACACTGGAGCCGTCTGGGTCCAATTCCTCATTACGATACTTCATATCTTTGTGTTACATTCACAACCCTGGATGTGAATCCATTGCTAATGAGGAAAGTTTCATAGTGTTACACAGGGAACACAGCTGTGTCACCCAATAGGTTCATTTTCAAATCATAGCAGAGAAGTTGGAAGACAGAGGAAGGGTGTACAAGATGCCCCTTTGGTCACCACCATGAAGAATGCTGCTATTACAAAAGGAGCCAGAGGAGGCAACAACTGGAGTTAACACAAATGCCAAGTACTCAGGCCAGAGAGCATGAGAGTTGCCATGTCAGAAATTAGTCTTGTGAACAGCTGGAACATTCAGCCAACATTCTCTTTTTTTTTGGAGTTTAAGGTTGCACCCGTGGCATATGGAGCTTTCCAGGCCAGGGGTCAGATCAGAGCTGCAGCTGCTGGCCTGTGCCACAGCCCCAGCAACGCAGGATCTGAGCCACATCAACAATCTATACTGCAGCTCACGGAAACACTGGATCCTTAACCCACTGAGCGGGACCAGAGATTGAATCCGCACCCTTATAGATACTAATTGGATTCGTTACCACTGAGCCACAACGAGAACTCCCTCAGTCAGCATTCTAAAAAGGAAATTAGAGGAAGCAAGACAGCGTGAAACAAAGCCTTTTTAGAAGAAATTGAAAAATGTGATCATGAAGTCTGCACCAGGAGCAGCTGTTCAGGCCAAGAAGAGCAACAAAGCTGCTGCCACTCCAGCCTTCTCAGCACCTCCCTCCCCCTTCAGTGGCATCAAGTAAAAACTGCAGGAAACAGGGAGCCCAATGGGCTAGAGCCACCTGCAGATCTGGGCTGAAGCAGCTCCCTACATTTTCTCCCAAGAAGAATGATCTTCCATTCTCTGAAAGGCTTGGGGTGAAAGAGGGAGTGGGGAGGAAGGCTAGAGTGTTGAAAAATGAAATTCCTAAACAGAAAGGGGCATTCAGGAGTTCCTGCTGTGGCACAGTGGGCTAATGACCCGGCTTGTCTCCGAAGGTGCCAGTTCCATTACCAGCCCAGTGTAGTGGTTTAAGGATGTGGTGTTGCTGCAGCTGTGGCTCAGATTCAATCCCTCACCCAGGAACTTCCATATGCCATGGGTGCAGCCATAAAAATAAAAATAATTTTTAAAAGAACAGGGAATTCATCGTTATCAGGAAAATTCCAAGCCAGAGGTTGAGAGAGCTATGAAAAATCATGAAATAATGATTTCAGAGATACACAATAGGCACAGAGGAACCTGAAAACTAAGGGAGTGGACAGTGATTAGCAGGAATCAGAAGCCTAAAACCACTTGCGTGGTCTGGAGAACATCTTCCTGAAGGTCAGGGTCAGGCAAGGAGTTGGAACCAGGTGGGCAAGCTATAGGCAGGACACACTGGAAGCAAAAAAAGACAAGGCTATTAAGTGTTGCTCCAAAACTGTGCATGGGTCTCCACTGGTGGGTTTAGGGAGCCAAGACCCTAATTGCTGCTGCTCTCAGTTCCCTGCTGCTGCTGCTGCTGCTGCTGCGTTGCTGGAGGCAACACAGATGGCAGTGAAAAGCAAATCAGGCCGATTTCCAATGTAGGTTCTTGGTATGACCCTTAGTGTATTAATAATATATCACCATAGCCTCTCATGCTGGCAGAGTCCCTGACCCCAAAGCTCTGGGTCCCAGGTTCTCAGAGCTGGGTTAAAGAGGTGACTTCACTTGCCTTCCACTTAACTATATATGACCTGTGCCCTGTAGCATCTCTCCAAGTCAGAATCTAATTTTGGTCAGGCAAATTCATCACCGAATGCCCTTCCTGTGCCTTATTGATGAGAGAACTGTAAGAATAGGACAGAGGGCATCTGTGGGCTTCTAGAGGGAACACATCAGATCTCTAGAGTTTATGGGGCTTCAGACACATATTTATAAAGGTATTGGCAGTTCAATACTGGATCAGCAAAGATAAACGTGAATACCCTAGACTTGGGAAGAAAGAACTAGGTAGTTGGATAAACAGCAGAGAAACAGGGCAGAAGAGATCTGCAAAATTAGGGGATGGAGTGAGACCGGGGCGGGCGGGGTGGGAGGGAGGGGACGACACTGCTGTGAAAATCTAGTGTTAGGAAAACCTGGGGTCAGGCCACTTCCCTTCCGAGAGCTTTTATATGCCTCCGGCCTGTGTGCGAACCAAGCGCAGCTCAGCCAGTTGCACGAAGTAGCCAGAGGCACAGCTTCTGGTAGATGATGTTGACCCTTAGTGCCCTCAGGCTCAGAGCGTAGACCTGTAGTGATGTGAGAGCTCCGACGAATGTAGGCTAAGTCACATCTGCCCACACAGGCAGAGGGGATTCTGGAGGTAAAAGGCTGCCCAGGGGTACAGCTTCTCTGGTCTTCCTGGTCCCTTTCTTTTTCACAAACAATGATCTTTACTGAAAATTCCTCCTAGCACCTAAGGTTCCAATTTCCTCCTGAGTCTATTATCCCATCCCAAAATAGCTGAGGAGCCACAAAAAAGACTCTCCTTGGACAAACTTAGGTTAGGTTTCCCTGAGCCCTCTTCTCCACGAGGCCTTGACCCTGGCTTTGTGTCCTTCCTTGAACAGTCCAGTTGCAGTAAGAATCCTGCTAGGTCACCACCCAGCACTTGATATCTGCTCAAGTTCCGCGTCTCCAACCTCGACGCCTAAGTCCTTGGCCTGTCTTCACCAAGAATCCTCTTGAGTCAGTTTAGCAAGAATGGCCCCTACCCTTGATGTCCCCACTTAGAAATTTTCCATCCACTGATGCCCTCCTTCTGCTGATTGGCTACAAATGCCCCGCTCTCTTGGCTGTGTTCAGAGTCGAGCTCTATCACGCTCACCTCTTGCAACAGAGTTGACTCATTACAATGACTACAGTCTTTCTCACCATTCTAACTGGTGTCCAGTGCACGATTTTTCTCTTACAGCAACTCCTACCAAAGTCTTTTCTACAAGTGCTCCTTCTTCTGGAAGGAAGGCAAGCAGTTCTGTAGCTTCCTCGTCTGTCATCTGAATAGTCTAACGACCACCACGCTGCACACAGCCCTCTTCCCCACCCTCCCGGCAAAGTCAGCCTCTCCATCCTAAGGGTCTGATGGCTTTGCTGATTAATGTGAATGGTATTAAATATCCTGAATGTTTCATTTGGACGTTAAGTGGAAAAGCCAATCGTGCATTATGTATCTGAAATTGCTTTCATTGGAATACCTTGGAATGGAATTATCAAGCCTTTCTTTAATTAATTTGGAATAGAAGTTTATTGTGAGGAGCTTCGGGGATAATGCCACGGCTACGATAAAGAGTCCAACTGCTGCCAAGTATTTGAAAGCCCAGGTTTTGCGGTCCGAAGGGCTCCCTCCAGCCCTTCTGTTACCTGGCAACTCACAAATGGGCTTGATTGCAGACAGAAGTTGAGAGGACAGCCCCAGACAGCTCCTTTAGTGCCTTCATCAATTGTAAATGAGGCTATTATGCAGATAAGCTCAATACGAATGGTGGTAGGCATTGTCAGCTTACTAAAGGAGTCAGAAATTTCAGGAAAGTAAATGAATAAATAAAATGAAAGAGACTCAGTAAGGTAAAAATTTCACCCTTCAGGGGAAAAAAAAAAAATACCTGGGATCTGAAAATCCATTTTCTTTTCAAAAGTGAAATTTTTTCATCACTTAACAGAGAGGTCAGTCACTCCGATAACCTTAATCCCATTTTCCTGAATTCTGCCAGCACTTCCCACAGGCCACAGAGGCAGAGCCCAGTCATGGAGGTGAGGTGCAGCATGCGGGTCTATACCCAAGGGTCCAATTCTCTTTAAAGAGACTTTGAAAGTTTAATATTTTCCTCAAAATATGTTTTTTAATCATAAGAAAAAATTCAAAATACCTTCAGGGTATATTTTGAAGGTAAAATATCCAAGGGAGATATTTCAGCATATACTTTGTTCTGTAAGGGATAGAAAATTTTTCGTCCAACTTCTTAAGTCCTGTCACTGGGGGCCTGTGAATTAAACTGGCACCAGATAAAGAAATTAAGCTGATACCAGGTATACGAATTTATTAATTCTGAATTTTACACACATGGGGTATCATAGAAGGAAGTGAATATCCAAATGAGTGATGAGATTTAAGTTTATATACTGATAGGGTTAAGGCCTGCTACCCCAAAATGGGGCATCTTGGCATACCGAATAGTTGAAGTTGAAGGAATTTGAGAAAAGGCATGTGCAGGAAGATTTTCTGATCTTCCCTTAAAGCAGGATATAAAGTCATCAGGTGAGAGGTGCCCACCCCATACAGAAAAAAAGGAGCATTCTCATCTGCAAGACCCCTGAGAGGAAGCTGAAGGAACAGGACTGGCCAGTGCCCCCCAGTCTTCTACACTTAGCTCATACTCTTTCTGGTCCTATCGCATTTTCCTACACCCTTCCACTCTTTGTCAAATCCAGAAATGCTCAAGCTTAATCATTTCCTCCATTTCCTTATGAAGTGTCCCGTGTCACATAAAACTTATACTCACTAAGGAGGCTTTCCTCTTGTCAATCTGTCTTTGGTTACAGGGGCTCCAGCTGAAAATTTAGAAGGGAAGAGGAAAAGGATATGTTCTTTCCCTACAAAGCCATCTTAAAAGGGACCGGGGAGGGACAGAGGGTACTTCTGAGAGAAGAAATAACTTCTAAGAAGGGGTAAGGAGAAAGGATAATTACAGAAACACAATTGGCTTTCTTTTCTTTTCCCTTTTCTTTCTTTCCTTTCTTTTTTTCTTTCCTTCCTTCCTTTGTCCCTCCCCTCCCTCCCTTTCTTCCTTTCTTCCTTTATTTCTTTTTAAGCTAAAGGGACCATTTGAAGAAGAGGTGGGGGATTTGATAGTTTTGTGACAATGTTTGTCCGGGTGTGGTAGCCACTTTTCTCTAAGAAGAGATTTGAGTTACTTCCTCGGAGGGGATTTATGATGACCGAGTTCTTTTGGGAGGCTTTGCTTTTAGGAAGAGAAGGGATTTCAGGAACTCAAATGCCTTTAGCTCAAAATAATTCTTCTGCCTACGTGGCACATTTTTGGGGGTAGCATGTCCCAATTCCCTTCCCTTTAAAAGATTTTTCCTATCTTTACAGAATTCACATATGGTTTATTTTGTATATTCCAATATTTTTTAATAACATCGAATTACTAAGAAGTCTTCAAATGAATTTTGACTCTCATTCTCAGACTTGAATTTGCTGAAAACATAAGGCTTGGGGATGCTGTATCTCAGAGGATCTCTGTAAAACATCTAGTGCAGAGGTTTTCCAAAGTTCTGGCTGGGACAGAGCCAGGAGACAAGCTGGGCCCCAGGCGGAGCAACTGGAATCTATCCCTTGCGGACAGATACATCTTCCAGATAAAGATGGCAGGAGCAAGGAGAAGCTGTGTCCTGCTTGGATAAAAGATAAAGAGAAGACAGATTTCTCTTTCTGGAGGTCAAGGAGACCTCCCACGTGCAAAAGGTTCCTCGGGGGTCAGAGAAAGGAGGGGGGCACCAGACCATAATAAGCCCTATCAAACTCTCTGGAGCTAGAACTCATCTTGGCTGAAAGACACGTACACACAGGGGAGGGTCCTGAGTCAGGCCAGATGTGGACTCAAAGCCAGACAAAGCAAGATGATTGGCCAGAGGAAACCGAGAACTACCACTGTGTGAGAAATTTAAAACACCCCCAAAGTGCACAGTTTTCTCTCTCTTTCTCTCTGAGCCCGCCCATGTTTTCTCTGCAATTGTCTTCTTTCCTAATAAACACTTTATTTGCCTCACTATTCTCAGTTTCTTCATCCCATTTTTTCTCTGAAGAGACAAGGCGCAGGGACCTACATCAAGCCCTTGCCCTTGGGATCCAGTGGTTAGGATTCAGTGCTTTCACACCAGGCCTGGGTTCAGTCCCTGGTCCGAGAACTGAGATCTCGCTTTGAGCTGCCATATGCCGCAGCCACTTCAAAGACAACCACGATCAGGCCACTGTCTTCCAGTAAAGCAGATGTGGATGCCATTATGCAAAACAGATGAACCCCTTTGGGCAAAGCTGGAGTCTGGAGAGGGGACCCCAAAGCCCTAATTACCCCCTCCCCGCTTTCCTGTCTACCAGAGATAGGCTGGCACCAGAGAATAGTTGCAAACCATTTTTCAAGCCCAGGGATTTGCAAGTTTCCCATGAAGAGCAGATAGCAAATATTTTCAGCTTTGCAAGCCAAGAGGCAAAACTGAGGATATTATGTAAGTATTTATATAACCACTTAAAATGTAATCATTTACAAATGTAAAAAGCATTCTTAACTCATAGGTCATACGAAAACAAATGGAACAAAAAGACATTGTATTATTCCACTTAATATGAGTACCTAGCATAGTTAAAAGCACTGAGACAGAAAGGAGAACAGTAGGTGCCCAGGGCTGGGGGGAGGCGAGGGCGGGGCTTATTGTTTAATGGAGACGGACTTCCAGCTTCACAAGGTGAAAAGAATTTCTGGGGCTGGATAGTGGTGATGGTGTACAACAGTGTGAATGTACGTAATGTCACTGAACTGCACACTTAAAAATGGTCCAGATGGTAGATCTTACGTTATGCGCATTTGACCACCATTTTCAAAAGGGCAGAGACTCGAGGAGAAGGCACCGCCACTGCAACCATCCGGCAACTACAAAGACCAGCCTGGGCAGAGTGGAACTTCCAAGATGGCAAAGCAGAGATGGAGAGACCCTGGCCCTGGGAGATTCTAGCAAGCTGCCGGCCAAAGCAGCCTGGAGCCCTCGGCCTTTCTATTGTTTAAACTTGTCGAGTAAGATTTTTTGTTATTTGTTGGTGAAAGTGTCCCAGGTGAAAGTGTCTCTGCAGATACAGCACTCAGAATATGCAACGACTTTTTTTTTTTTTTTCTCATTTTTGGCCGCTCCACGGCATATGGAGTTCCTGGGCCAGGGATCAGATCTGAGCTGCAGTCATGACCTAAACTGCAGCTGTGACAACACTGGATCCTTAACTCACTGTGCCAAGCTGGGGAGCTTTAAAACGTGGGTCAGGAGTTCCCTGGTCGGCCTAGCAGGTGAAGGATCCAGCATTGTCTCAGGTCTCTGCTATGGCACGGGTTCAATCCCTGGCCAAGGAACTTCTGCGTGCCATGGGTGTGGCCAAAAAATAGAAAATAAGACAGGAATCAGGGAACTGTGGCCTACGAGCCAAATCCACCCATTAACTGTTTCTGGCCCATGGGCTAAGAAAGGATTTAACATTTTTAAATGAAGAGTATTTTATAATGTGAAAATTATTTGAACTTCAAATTTCAGTGTCCATAAAGAAATTTTCAGGGGGACACAGCCAAGCTCACTTGGTTATGTCTCTTCTACGGCTGCTTCCATACTCTAGTGGCAGAGATGAGTAGGTGCAACAGAGACCGTGTGGCCCACAAGCCTAGAATATTTATTCTTTGGCCCCTCACGGAAGTTTTCCAACCCCTGAGCTAAGGCATTAAAATGTCCAGAGGATTTTGGTACTAGAAGCTTCCTGGGACAGTGGTGAGAGCAGCGCTGGCGGCCCCTGGGAAGAGATGCAGAAGCCAGAACACATTATGAGTTCCCAGGTTCCTGACACACCCAGAACCTGGGTGCCTGACAAACTCTGGATCCTACTGACCAAAAAGAGAGGGAGAGGACACGACAGATTTCACAGGGACACCCCTTTGTTCCCCATACTTTAAGAAAAGTCTTGTCTTAAAGAGAAAGACAAATACCATAATGATATCACTTATATCTGGAATCTAATACTTGGCACAAATGAACCTATCTATAGAAAAGAAACAAACTCATGGGCATGGAAAACAGACTTATGGTTGCCAAGGGGGAGGGGGAGGGGGAGGGAGTGGGACGGACTGGGAGTCTGGGGTTAGCAGATGCAAACTATTGCATTTGGAGTGGATAAGCAATGAGATGCTGCTGTATAACACAGGGAGCTGTGTCCAGTCAATTGTGATGGAACATGATGGAGGATAATATGAGAAAAAGAATATATGTATATTCTTTGCTGTACAGCAAAAATTGACTGAATATTGCAAACCACCTATAATCTTTTTAAAAAAAGCTTAAAAAAAAAGAGAAAAGTCTAGTCTTTTCACAACGTGGGCATGAAAAGTACACTGGACTGCCTCTGGAAAAAAATGTTTATACCACTTACTTCTCCAAGTAAATACGGTCTTCCTAGTCCCCAAATGCAGCTCCTCAAAGCAACTTCCAGCACTAAAGAAACTCCCTCTGCCATTTCCCTCACACATGGTTCCCTTTTCTACCTTTCTTGTCTTCAGCTTCTCAGGTTCTATCTGCAACACAGATTCTGAAAAGAATCTCCGACCACCTGCAGTGTTGACATAGCTTTAAAAATCACAATTTATCACCTAAACACAATGAAAGGAAGAGACTTCTTTGGTTTAAAGCAGATGTGGGTTCAGCCCTCAAGGACAGTGTCTAATTAGGAGTTCCCCTCATGGCTCTGCTGTTAGCGAACCTGACTAGCATTCGTGAGGATGTGGGTTCGATTCCTGGCTTCACTCAGGGGGTTAAGGATCCAGCATTGCCGTGAGCTGTGGTGTAGGTCTCAGACATGGCTCAGATCTGGTGTTTCTGTGGCTATGACATAGGCTGGCAGCTGTAGCTCCGATTTGACCCCTAGCCTGGGAACTTCCATATACCACAGGAGTGGCCCTGAAAGACAAAAAGACCAAAAAAAAAAAAAAAAAAAAAGAATAGTGTCTACTTGGGAAATTAGTAAATAAACATAAATAATAAATGTACGTGTCACAGAAGCATAAAATCCACTATATGGAAATGCAATATGACACAAGCTAGGAGTGACTGGGGCTCAAGGAAGAAGGTTCTTGATTCTGTCCCTTTGCTTTTTTCTGAGTTCTCAGAAAGGAACTTGAGGTTGAGTCCATTATTGTCTGCAAGGCTAACAGCCCAGAAACTCTCCTTTCCAAACCACAACTGCTCACTCTGGCTTCCTTTGTTTTCCCTAGAAATACTTTGTTTTCATTTCAGTGATAATCTTTAGAAGATTTTTCTTTATCAGTATAATAAGAAAACTTTCCTTTAATAGCAATATTTAGCATATGAAGGATTTCTATAGGGTCAGAGGTTTGTTTTTTGTTTTTTGGGGTTTTTTTTTTGTCGTTTTAGGGCTGCACCCCAGACATGTGGATGTTCCCAGGCTAGGGGTCCAATCGGAGCTGTAGCTGCCAGCCTTCTCCACAGCCCTGGATCCTTAACTCACTGAGTGAAGCCAGGGATAGAACCTTCTTCCTCATGGATACTAGTCGGGTTCATTACCACTGAGCCATGACAGGAACTCCAGAGGTTCATTTTTAAGATAGCATTTCTCCAAGCAGGGTGTAAGGATGAATTATTTTTTATTTTAATTATGGTAAAACATGCACACATAAAGTTTACCATCTTAGCCATGATTAAGTGTATACTTCAGTAGTGTCCAGTACATTCACATTATTGTGCAACCAGTTTTCCAGAACTTTTTCATCTTGCAAAACTCTCCATACAGAAGAAATGGGCACAACACTGTAAATCAACTATACTTTAATTAAAGAAAAAATTCCAAAGCCAAAAACATTTTAAAAATTAAAAGCAAAAAAAAAAAAAAAAAAAACGAAACTCTATACTCATTGAACAGCTTTCCATGCCTCCTCCTCCCAGCCTCTGGCAACCACTAGTATAAGTATCATATATAAGTGGAATCCTATATTATCGTCCCTTTGTTTGTTTTATTTAACTTAGCATACTGTCTTGAAGGTTCATCCATGTTGTGGCATTGCTAGAATTTCTTTTTTAAAGCTGAATAATAATTCATTGTGGGCACATAACACATTTCTAACCATTCATTCACTGGTCATCGGACACTTGGGCTGCTGTCACATTTTAACTCTTGGGAACAATGCTAGTATG
>PVHT020000521.1:19992124-20007421 GCA_004024745.2 Catagonus wagneri
ACACTCCCCTAACCAAATTTGAGTCAGCGTACAGCTGGTGAGCATGAGATTTCATCAGACACAATAAGATCAACAAAAATTTCTATAGTTTGTGGGTTATTGTCTGTACTCTATAAAAAGAAGGATGTGGGGTTCTTTCACCCAAAATAGTAAAACACAAAGGAGAAAGTGGGCAGTGGTGCAGAAGGAAAGTAAATTAATAAAGGAAAACATTCATAGAAGGCTTTCTCTGTGCCAGACACCAGACTAGCACTTTTAATATTGCTGGTTTTTTACAAGTTTTGCACAACAAAGGAAACCATAAAAAAAAAAAAACACAACCTACAGAATGGGAGAAAATAGTGGCAAATGATGCAAACAGCAGAGACTTAATCTCCAAAATATACAAACAACTCATACAACTTAACAGCAAAAAAAACAAACAACCCAATTGAAAAATGGGCAGAAGACCTAAACAGACATTTCTCCAAAGAAGACATACCGATGGCCAACAGGTACATGAAAAAAATGTTCAACATTACTATCAGAGAAATGTAAATCAAAACTACAATGAGGTACCACCTCGCACTGGTTAAAAAGGTCATTATTAATAAGTTTACAAATAACAAATGCTGGAGAGGATGTGGAGAAAAGTGTACCCTCCTTCACTGTTGGGAATGTAAATTGGTACAACCACTATGGGGAACAGTATGGAGGTTCCTCAGGAAACTAAATATAGGACTATCATATGATCTAGCAATCCCACTCCTAGGCACATATCTGGACGAAACTTTCATTCAAAAAGATACATGCACCCATATGTTCACTGCAGCACTATTCATGATAGCCAAGATATGGAAACAAACTAAATGTCCATTGACAGATGAATGGATTAAGATGTGGTACATATACACAATGGAATACTACTCAGCCATAAAAAAGGACAAAATAATGCAGCAACATGGACGAAACTGGAGACTCATGATAAGTGAAGTAAGTCAGAAAGAAAGACAAATACCATAGATACCACTTATACGTGGAATCTAAAATGTGGCACAAACGATCCTATCTACAGAACAGAAACAAACTCATGGACATAGAGAACAGACTTGTGATTGCAAGGGGGAAATGGGAGGGAGTGGGATGGACTGGGAGTTTGGGGTTAGCAGATGCAAACTACTGCATTTGGAGAGGATAAGCAATGAGGTACTGCTATATAACACAGGAAGCTATATCCAATCACTTGTGATTGAATATGATGGAGGATAATGTGAGAAAAAGAATGTATATATATGTATAACTGGGTTGCTTTGCTGTACAGAAGAAATTTTCAGAACTTTGTAAATTATCTATAATAAACATTTTTAAAAATATATTATTAGTTTTGTTCCTCTCACAACTGTGGGAGGTGGACAAACTATATTTATCCTGCACCTGTGGTATATGGAACTTCCTAGGCTAGGGGTCAATTCAGAATTACAGCTGCAGGCCTATGCCACAGCCACAGCAATGCCAGATCCAAGGTGCATTTTCCACTTATGCCGCAGCTTGTGGCAATGCAGGATCCTTAACCCACTGAGCAAGCCCAGGGATTCAACCCACATCCTCATGGATACTAGTTGGGTTCTTAACCCACTGAATCACAGAGGAATGCCACCATGTTCATTTTATGATAAGAAAACTAAGGCACTGACTGCTGAAGTAACTTGCTCTAGGAAGTCAGAGAAGCTAGCAAGTATCCAAGTGTACCCAACAGAGCCCAAATGTTCAGCACAGCTACACTGCCTCCCACGGTCAAATCCACATAAAGAGAAAGACCTGACTTCTCAGGGAGTCGGGGAAAGTTTCATGGGCTCTGGGTGATGAATGATGTACAGGCTTTGTTAGGAACTAAGAGGGAAAAACATTTTCCATAATAGGATAAACATAAAAGAAGTAAAACATTTTCTTTCCTTTTTTCTCTTTGGTTTTTTTTTTTTGGAATATCAATGGGATCCCTCTTCCCAGGGCCCCCAACAGTTCTTTGGTCATTGTGGGCACTGCTGGTTATACCAACATGGACAGAGTTGAGCTGAGAGAGGCGTACAGATTTCATCTGAAAACAGCATGCGAGTCTTCCTCTGGTCTTGCCAGAGCTGATGCATTTTCCTTTTCTGGCTAAGGTAATTTGAGCTTTATAAAACACAGCATAAAAGCAACCACTGTGATAGAAAAAAATGCCACACCAGGACCTCTGGCAGCAACTGAGCACTCATTCTCTTTCTACTGGCCCCGCCTTCCCTAGAACCGATGCCAAACAAAGAAGATGCTTTGGGGAGTTCCTGGGTGGTGCAGCAAGTTAAGGATCTAGCTTAGGTGCAGGTCACAACTGCAACACAGATTGCAGCCTCTGGCCTGGGAGCTTCCATATGATGAGGGTATAGCCCCCCAAAAAGGTACCTTGGGCATAGCAAGGAGAAAATGTCAGGGATTCTCAGGACATCCTAGCAATGGCTGGGAAGGGGAAAAAGACACTACCCCTTCCTTAGGCTTTTAGAAGCCATCCTGCTAGTAGGGTCTATTTGTCAGCCATGTCCCCAAACCAGACAGGCTCAGGGCAGCCCCATCCTGGCAAGGGGTTGTGAAGGTGGTCATGCCAGTGTTTAATTTTGTATTAATACTATATCTTACATTAATGAAAAGAAAAGACAGGCCCTCTGGGAACAGTTTCAGAAGCCCTTAAGAGACCAAAACACTTGATGGGTTTGGGGGGGGGTGCCTTTTTTTTTAGGGCCATACCTGCGGCATATGGAGGTTCCCAGGCTAGGGATCTAATCGGAGCTGTAGCTGCCGGCCTTCGCCACAGCCACAGCAATGCCAGAGCCGAGCCCTGTCCACAACCTACATCACAGCTCACAGCAACGCCAGATCCTTAACCCACTGAGCAAGGCCAAGGATCAAACCAGCAACCTCATGGTTCCTAGTCCGATTCGTTAACCGCTGCGCCATGATGGGAACTCCACTTGATGGGTTGTTTTGGGAAAAGAAACTGAGATGGAGAACTTCCAGTCCTTTTACTGCTCTGCTTCTCCAAGTGTGATCCCTGAATACAGCATCAGAAAGACCTGTGAATACGCTAGAAATGCAAATCCTCAGCCCCCAGCAATCTTTTTTCTAATAAGCTGTGCAGATGAGTTGAGGTTCACTTTAACAAGAACCCCAAGAAGAGAGTGTACAAATTATGATTCACTCCATTCCTCCTATAAAAGCTTCTTTGGTTTGTGATGCTCTATGTTTTAGCATAATCTAATTCTGCACCCAAAAGTCAAATGATTTTACATGTCACAGAAGGAAGTTATAAGGCTGGTTGGGAGCAAAGCATCCGGCAAATAATTCCCCTTTGCAACTCTCTCAATTAATTCCAGCATCGCTGTTGTGCAAAACAGCAGCGGCTCCAGGAATATCAACATCCAGGGAAGACACTTCCAGACATCTGTCTCTCTGTCCAAGGCAAGACTATCAGTCACTTACATTTTTGGGGAAATTAAACATCCCTTCTCCTTGATGTTAGAAACATTTAAAAAAATCTCAGTGAGCGCATGAGCAAGAGAAAGCGTGCTATTTTTCAAGGAGGCTGAGGAAGAAAAGGAATGCGGATGGGAGAGGACAGGAAAGGACGTGAGAACTGCGAGGGATGGCTCAATTATTTTTTTCCTTTTCATGACCACAGCTGTGGTATATGGAAGTTCCAGGCTAGGGGTGGAATCAGAGCTGTAGGTGCCTGATGTCACAGCCATGGCAACACTGGATCAGAGCTGCATCAGCGACATACACTGCAGTTGTGACAATGCCAGATCCTTAACCCACCGAGGGAGACGAGGGATTGAACCCACATCCTCACGGACACTATGTTGGGTCCTTAACTCACTGAGCCACAATGGGAACTCCTGGTTTGCTCAATTCTGAGTTGAGCAAACTGACTTTTTTAACTCCTTCCCTTCTGTTCCCCATCAATGTTCCACCTCTCAGTAGAAGGGACATTGGAAGAATAATCCAAGGGAGCCTAATAAGCAGCCTAAAAACAAAGGTGGGGTCCACCTTAGGGTCTTAGAACCTCCAGGGGGGAGAAACTCAACCATGGCTGCCCACAGCAAAATGGCAGCTCTGATACTGACATTGGCTTTCAGGCTTTGCTGCTTTCTCTCAGGACCATGCCCCGTTCTGTGGTCCTCACTGCTCTTTCTGGATGAAACAATAAGAGGCTTCCATTCTCATTCTGTTCACAGCCTTCCTTCCTGGGAACAGGGCCAGCACTTTGCTATGGAGACAGAACAGTAAATCCTCCCCCTGATCTTGGAACGTGAGGGAAGCAAAGGCCAAGGCAGATGGCTCCATGGCAGGCTGGTACCCCCCTTATGGCCACGGGACCTGGCACACAAATGAGTGGAAATCTAAGAGGAAATAGGAAAATAATGCGTGAGAAATGCCTTCCTGGAAAATAACCTAAGTTTAAGGATCAAAGGGGACACACTGGATTGACCCTCAAATTCCAGTCTGTGTCCATCCCTCCCTGCCACATTGAAGTGCTTTGCACTGACTTCAGACTGAGCTTTTATCAATTAGCAAATCGATTAGCAAAGGTCAATGCCTGACATGCACTCCCTCAGCTGGGCTGTCCAGGCTGGCCCCCTCCAGGATCCTTTTCACCTTCAGATGGAGGTAAAGGGGATGCAAGGAATTCCATTTATAGAGGAGAGGTGGGGCCCCTTGATCTGAGTCCCACCAGTGGGGTGTCATGGGAACAAGTGCCCCTCCCCCTCCTCAATCAGAGTTGGACAGCCAGCACACTCACAGACTGTGGTCTCCTCTGCATGAGGTGGCCAAGCTCTTAACCTTTCAAAGATTCTCTGAGGAGCTCCCTTCGTGGCTCAGTGGTTAACGAATCCGACTAAGAACCATGAGGTTGCGGGGGTTCGATCCCTGGCCTTGCTCAGGGGGTTAAGGATCCGGCGTTGCCGTGAGCTGTGGTGTAGGTCGCAGACGCGGCTTGGATCCCGCGTTGCTGTGGCTGTGGCGAAGGCCGGCAGCTACAGCTCCTGTTAGACCCCTAGCCTGGGAACCTCCATATGCCGCAGATGCGGCTCTAGATAAAAGGCAAAAAGACAAAAAAAAAACAAAACAAAGATTCTCTGAGCCTTTGCTGCACACATACAGGCAGAAATGGCCAACTGCCACATTCACTGTCTTTGATACGGGATCAAATATGTGTGGTATTGATATTCACTGTGCCACCCAATCCCTCTTGCCTCCTACTTCCTGTTAAAATGACTGCCTTCTACTAGGGAGTGGGAAGAGCTCCCTAAAGAGTTTTCAGGTCTTTCTGGCCTTGGCAGAGCCGAAGATCACCACTGGGAACTGTGCAGGATCTAGCACAAGGCACTGAGGTCTTACAGAGAGGCAGGCGGGAGCTGCAGGTCACAGGCGTGGCCGTATCCTGATTCCACTGAGCTGCTGGGCCACCTGGAACAGGGCAAGGATGTGACAGGGAAAACAGCTGCCTGTCCCTACTAGACTTGCTTGCTCAGAGGTAGGGTCCTGGCCCTTCCAGCTTCCCTCAGCTCCTGTCACATCTCAGCTCCTGAACAGGCCTCCGGAAGGGCTCTCTCTGCTCTGCCTTCAAGGATGCAAGACATTTAGATTCCAGAGTGTAGGCCAGATTTTTAAGGAAGAGGGGAAGACACAAAAACAGAAAGGAAGAAAGGACCCAGAGGAGCTCCTGTTGTGGCTCAGCAGGTTACAAACCCAATTAGTATACATGAGGATGTGGGTTCGATCCCTGGCCTTGCTCAGTGGGTTTAGGATCCAGCATTGCCACAAGCTGCAGCATAGGTCACAGATATAGCTCAGACCTGGCACTGCTGTGACTGTGGTGTAGGCTGGCAGCTGGAGCTCTGATTTGAGCCCTAGTTCTGGAAATATCCATACGCCGCAGGTATGGTCCTGAAAAGAAAAGGGGGGGGGGGCAGAGATGTATTCATCCTTTGCTACCACTGACCTATATAAAAATAAGAGGACCATAGAATAGTCATCGTTAACAAGTCAACAAATAACAAATGCTCGAGAGGATGTGGAGAAAAGTGTACCCTCCTTCACTGTTGGGAATGTAAACCAGTACAATCACTATGGATAACAGCATGGAGGTTCCTCAGGAAACTAAATACAGAACTATCATATGATCCAGCAATCCCACTCCTGGGCATATATCTGGACAAAATATTCATTCAAAAATACACATGCCCCCCAGGTTCATTGTACCACTATCCTCAATAGCCAAGACATGGAAACATCCTAAATGTCCATCGAATGATGAATGGATAAGAAGATGTGGTACCTATACACAATAGAATACTACTCAGCCATCAAAAAGGACAAAATAATGCCATTTGCAACAACATGGATGGAACTAGAGACTCTTATACTAAGTGAAACAAGTCAGAAAGAGAAAGACAAATACCATATGATATCACTTATACGTGGAATTTAAAAGATGGCACAAATGATCCTATCTGCAAAACAGAAACAGATCATGGACATGGAGAGCAGACTTGTGGTTGCCATTGGGGAGGGGGGAAGAGAAAGGGATGGACAAGGAGTTTGGGGTTGGTAGATGTAAACTATTACATTTAGAACAGATGGGTAATGGGGTCTTACTGTACAGCACAGGGTACTATGTACAGTCTCTTGAGTCAGAACATGATGGAAGATAGTATAAAAAAATTATATATATATATATATATGGCTGTGTCACTTCACTGTACAGAAGAAATGGAAGGAACATTATATGTCAACTATACTTTAACAAAAAATAAATTTAAAAAAAATAAGGGGAACTGGAGTTCCCTTTGTGGCTCAGTGGTTAAGAAACCCAACTAGGAGCCATGAGGTTGCAGGTTCAATCCTTGGCCTTGCTCAGGGGGTTAAGGATCTGGCTTTGCCATGAGCTGTCACAGACTCCACTTGGATCTGATGGTGCTTTGGCTGTGGCATAGGCTGGCAGCTGTAGCTCTGATTCAACCCCTAGCCTGGGAACTTCCATATGCCGTGGGTGTGGCCCTAAAAAGCAAGAAAAAAAAAATGGAGGGACCTAATTTATAGACCCCAATTACAGGGTCACAGCTTGCCATCTGCCTGGATCCTGTCCCTCCAGAGTGCCACTGAAAGAAGGACAGCAGTCCCTCAAACCAGCTGTTTACTCCACAAGCTGTCCCCTGAGGAGGAGGCATCTCCAGATGGCTCTGGGCAGCAGTGATGCTGATGGGTGCTGGAAGTGCTCCTGAGAGGCCCCACAAGGGCTCCAAGCAGATTCTCTCCTGAGCTGGCAAGAGAGCCACTCGGCTCCCTCCCACATCGTCATCAATCATGAACTTGAAAAAACTTCAGTGTGAGAGTTTATTATCAAGTCTTAATGAAAATATGGGGGTTTCACAGAATAGTCTGATAAGTGCAGAGTGTCTGAATGGGAAATGGTAGAATCGTTTGATCAGGTGCTAAGGCAAGAGTGATTGATTGCCTGATTAGAGAGGATAGCAGAGTGAGGAAAGAGGCCATGGGGCCATCTGCACGTAGCGGATCATGCCTTTGTAGCTCCAGTGCAGATGAGAGCAGCCCGCACTGGGGGCTCAAATAAAAAGCCTAAAAATAAGGAAGAATTCACAGCAGCTCCAAGAGGAGGGCTGTGCAAATCCAATGTCATTCAACACTCACATCAAGCCTGAAAAGCTGGAGGTATTATCCTCAGCTTATAAATGAGGAAACTGAGGCACAGAGATGTTAACTTGACAAGGGTCTTACTAGGATTCAAACCCAGGTCTCTCTGGTTCTGGAGCTTAGGCTCTTAGTTAATAGTTGGCAAACTTCTTTTTATAGGTAATTGTGTTCACTGTATACACACACACACACACACACACACACATTTTGGCTGCGTCCGCAACATATGGAAGTTCCCAAGACAGGGACTGCATCTGAGCCGCAGCTGTGACCTACACCACAGCAGTGACAATGCCCAATCCTTAACCCACTGCACAGGGCCAGGAATCAAACCTGAGCCACTACAGCCGTGTGTGTGTGTGTGTGTGTGTGTGTGTGTGTGTGTGTGTGTGTGTGTCTTCTTTTTCAGATTTTTTTCCACTATAGGTGATCACAAGATATTGAATATAGTTGAATATAGTTCCCTGTGCTATACAGTAGGTCCTTGTTATTTATCTGTTTTATATATAGTAGTTTATATACGTTAATCCCAAACTCCTAATTTATCCTTCCCCCCCTTCCCCTTTGGTAACTATAAATTTGTTTTCTGTGTCAGTGAGTCTGTTTCTGTTTTGCAAATAAGTTCCTTTATATCATTTTTATTAGAGTCCATATGTAAGTGATATATGATATTTGTCTTTGTCTGACTTCACTTCATATGACAATTTCTAGGTCCATACAATGCTGCAAATGGCATTATTTCATTCTTTTTCTGGGATGAGTAATATTCCATTGTGTGTGTGTGAGTGTGTGTGTGTGTGTGTGTATACATAGATATACGTATGTGTGTGTGTGTCTACATATATATATACATATCACATCTTCTTTATCCATTCCACTGTTGAGGCACACCTAGGTTGCTTCCAGGTCTTGCCTATTATAAATAGTGCTGCAATGAACATTGAGATGCATCTGTCTTGAATTTTTGTTTTTTTCCAGTAAAGTTTTTTTTTTTTTAATAAATGGCCAAAGAGTAACTACTTTTGGCTTCTGTGTCTTTATGTTTTGTTTTGTCTTTGCAGTTCTTTAAAAAGTTGGAAATCATGATTAGTTCTCTGGTAGTACCAATTCAGGCCACCAAATGGATTTGGCCTGGGAGCTAGAGTTTGCTGGCTTTTGCTCTCAATCACTGTACCACACTGTCATCTGCCTTGTGACCCTGGGCAAGCATTTATCCTCTTTCTGTTGCAGATGCATCTTTGAAATATTTAAAAACAAATACAAAATGGGACACTGGGACATGGAAGGCGTAGCCTTCAGTCAACTTCCCAGCGCCCTGGGATTTTTAACATTTATTATAGTTACTACTCTAGTGACTTCACCATGATGTTAGCTGAGACAAATCCTTCCAAACTCTAAGGCTGTGAGAATCAAAGAGCAAGCTACCTCAGATCCTTTTTGGAACTGAGTGACTGCAATTCAGTAAACATAAAAGAACAGTACAAAATAACACCTAACCATTCACAGGTTTTAGATGCAAAAAGAGTGATATCATTTGATAAGCTTCATCTACATCTCTCCTTTAATGACTTTACCAGACAAGGCTAGTTTTGTTTGTTTGTTTTTTGCCACAGTGGCAGCATACAGAAATTCCCAGGCCAGGGATCAAAGCTGTGCCACAGCAGTGACCTGAGCCACTGCAGTGACAGTGCTGAATCCTTAACCCATTGTGCGAGCAGGGAACTCTCCAAGATGAGTTTCTATAACATGAATTAGTTGAAAACACTACTGGTAAATAAAGGAATCTTATCAGTATAATGTGGAAGCCATTTTTACCATCATTGTTTTCCCAGCAAGTTAAATTTTTTGCAATCAAGTCATCGCAGCTGACCACAGCATAGGCTAAAACAGCTCAATGCAAAGGAAGGAGACTCTGTACACAAAGCCTCTTCAGTCCACACTTCCTTCCTGGCTTAGTTTGGTAACATGCTTGTCATGAGGTTCCCCCAACTTTTGTACACTTTCAATTACTGCTGTACTGAGCAGCCTCAATCTTTGCTTGCTCACCTATTAGGCTAAGCTCTTTTTTTTTCTTTATTAGGTAGAGTTCTCTATTTGCTATATCATTATTCATTGGACATTTAAACTGCCTTTTAAACTAAGCTGGTAGCTTTATTAGAATTGTTACTGTCTTCGTAGAGCTCTGGTTAAAATGTAGCAGAGGCTCTCAGTGGTCTTCCCTTGACTTGATTTTTTTTTTTTTTTTACATAAGCCCTGTTATTTTTAGTATATGACTTTGCAGAATATAAGGATTTACAGGAAAATTTTGTGTTGTAACAGACATTCTTATTCCTACTTACTACTGTAAACAAATTATTTAAACTCTAAACATTCTTTGAGAAGCTATAAAAATACAAGGTAGTAGACAGAATTCTAAGATAACCCTCCAGATTCCTGTTGCTGGTGTACAAACCTGTATAATATCCTCCCCTTGACTGTGGGTGGGACCTGTGGACATGATGGAATGTCACTCCTGTGATGAGGTTTTTTATATATATTGTCTTTTTAGGGCCACACCCGCAGCATATGGAGGTTCCCAGGCTAGGGATCTAATCTGAGCTACAGCCGCCAGCCTACGCCACAGCCACAGCAACGCCAGATCCGAGCCACATCCACAACCTACACCATAGCTCGCGGCAATGCCAGATCATTAACCCACGGAGCAATACCAGGGATCGAACTGCAACCTCACCGTTCCTAGTTGGAATCGTTTCCGCTGAGCCACGACAGGAACGCCAATGATGAGGTTATATGAAGTGGCAAAGACAAAGGAATTTTTGCAGAGATAGTCAAGGACGCTAATGAGTGACTTCGGGTTAATCAAAATGGAAAATATCTTGGGTGGGCCTGACCTAATCAGGTGAGCCTCAAGACAAGAATGAGAATCTAGAGGTCAGAGACATGAGGCCTCAAAAATTATCCTGCCGGCCTTGGAGCAAGCCATCATGAGTTCCACAGCTGCAAGAAAACGAATTCTGCCATGGGAGCTGGGAAGAGGATGTAGATTCCAGTCTCAACTGACACCTGGACTGCAATCCTATGAGATCCTGAGCAGAGGGTCCATCTAAGCCATACTTGAATTCCTGATCCAGGTTAACTGGGTAATAAATCTATGATCTCTATTATCTTCTATTGAGGTATAGATGATGTACAATACTATGTAAATTTCAAATGTAAAACACAGTGATTCAAATTTTAAAGGTTATACTCCATTTAGAAGAGACTTGTGGTTGTCAAGAGAGAAGTGAGGTAGGAGAGGGATGAGGTGGGAGTTTGGGATTAGCAGATGTGAACTATTCTATACAGAATGGATAAAAAACAAGATCCTCCTGTACAGCACAGGGAACTATATTCAATATCCTGCAATAAACCATAATGGAAAAGAATATGAGAAAAAGGTTATACTCCGTTTAGAGTTATTATAAGATATTGGCTATATTCCCTGGGCTATACAATATATCCTTGCAGCTTATTTATTTTATAAATAGTACTTTGTACCACTTAATTTCCTCCTTCTATCTTGCCTCTCCCTCTCCTCTCTTCCCACTGATAATCGCTTGTTTGTTGTCTATAAATCTACGTTCTTTAAATCTGCTATGTTGATGGTAATTTATGACACAGCAATAGAAAACTAATACATATACGAACAAATTATTTACATTCCCTCTGTCTTTCAATTATCTTAGCTGGAAACAATCTTTCCTAAAGAAAATGTAGAACCAGAATTTGTAAAGGATAATTTTTTAAAGACTTCATAATATTTTAAATTAAAAAAAATTTTTCTTTCTATTTCTACAGCCACACTTGTAGCATATGGAAGTTCCCAGGCCAGGAGTTGAATTGGAGTTGCAGCTGCCAGCCTATGCCACAGCAACACCAGAGCTGAGCCACATCTGTGACCTAAGCCACAGCTTGAGGCCACACCAGATCCTTAACCCACTGATCCTTAACTCAATCCCCAGCCCAGCAGGTTAAGGATCCAGCATTGATGGGCTCAGATTCAATCGCTGGCCTGGGAACAATCATGTGCTGTGGGTACAGACGTTAAAAAAAAATTTACTTCTGCTCCACAAGTTGTGTTTATGTAGGCAGGATATCAGGTATGAACATTCGGGAAAGATTTTAACACTAACAATTGGAACCATTTAGCATGATTTTCTTTGGGAAATATACCTGAACTTTGAGGGTGGTACTCTGAATGCATGGTCACAAAACCACAAAGCCTCCCACAAAATGCAAGGGGTGGGGGGGTTGGAATCCTGGATGCATCCCAGGCTCTGGGTGGTGTTTCTGAAGTTGGGGCCATTACACATGTTGAACAAAAAGGAGAGCATAATTGCCCAAGTAATTTAGATTTTTTTCAAATCTCTCACCTGAAATAACCAGATAATTACAGAAGGCTTATTTTGTGTGCTGGGGGCACTGGGAGGGAATGTATTTGACTCAATCATATGAATTCTTTCACTGTCCACTTCAGTTTTCTCATGTGGAATGATTCCAAGCCTAAGAAGATACCACCACAGAATGCTAAGAAAGTGTGTTGGAAATGGAACCTTGCATCAGAGATCAAGGTCCCAGCATTAGGAGTCAATTAGATAGCAGTGACTTCTTCATTTAAAGACAGAAGATAAAATACAGCTCTTTCTGGCCCTGTTGGGGGGCACCATTTTTTAGAGCCCAATCAAGAAATTAATGGGATTCTGTAGGATGCCTCAAGTCCAGCACTTTGCCACACACAGAGCAATAATTATGCTCAATTACAGCTTAGCATGTGGTTTCTGGCACCATAAAAATCTGCCCACACCAAACCAGTCTTCAAGGGAAAAAAAGAACTTGTTTGGGGATTTTTCCGTCTTGCTAAATAGTAGCCCCTAATTTTGTCTCTAGAGGGCTCCACCACTTCTGTCACTGGCTGCCTTGAGTTCCCAGGACTAATACATTAAGTAATGACATCCATGTTTCCAGGGAACTTAGGGGCCCATCCTGACTCTGGGCTCAACAAAGGATTCTTACTGCCTCTCTTATCGAAATGGATTTCTGCTGAGGTGATAGAATGAGAGAATAAAACAGAAGCAAAGTTCAGAGGTGATCACACAGAAGCCAGCCCACATTAAGGGGTGTGTTTGTTTCAGTTTTAAGGTTTTAGCCAAGCCTGCATATTTATTCCTTCCTGCAAGCACACACTCACCATCTATCTTGAAAGAGAAGAGAGGAAACCAGGCCAAAGCAAACAAACAAACAAACAAACAAACAAAACCTCATTTTAAAAAAAATAGGAGTTCCCATCGTGGCTCAGTGGAAACAAATCTACTAGCATCCATGAGGAGGCAGGTTCAATCCCTGGCCTTGCTCAGTGGGTTAAGGATCCGCAGTTGCCATGAGCTGTGGTGTAGGTCGCAGACACAACTTGGATCTGGCGT
This sequence comes from Catagonus wagneri, assembly GCA_004024745.2. Lineage (NCBI taxonomy): Eukaryota > Metazoa > Chordata > Mammalia > Artiodactyla > Tayassuidae > Catagonus > Catagonus wagneri. The sequence goes on from PVHT020000521.1 coordinate 20,005,310, forward strand.
TGCTGTGGCTGTGGTGTAGACCAGCAGCTACAGCTCCAATTCAGCCACTAGCCTGGGAACCTGTATATGCCGTGGATGTGGCCCTAAAAAGGCAAAAATCAATAAATAAAAATTAAAAAAACAAAATCGAAGCCTACAGACAGCAAGGCAGGCAGATGGCCAAAGGTGGCACTTTAGACTGGCCACAGCCTTCTCCCTGCCTCTGATTCTGGGCAGAGAGGATGAATTCTAAAGGCTAAGGGCTCCGTGATCACGTGGTTGGTACCCAGGAAGAAGTCTCTGGCTGCTGCTCTGAGATGAGGAACTTACAAAACATTGCAGGAAAAAGCTAAAAGAGGACACCAGAGCTCTTCCAGGAGATTGGATTAAGATGGCGCAATAGAAGGACTGGAGCTCAACTTCTCTCCCAAAAAAAAAGCAAAACTACAACCAAATGCCGAGCAACCTTCTGCTAAATGGACTGTAAACTTCCAAAAAAGATATTTGACTCCAGAGGATAAAGAGGACACTACATCAAGAGGTAGGAGGGGTGATTACGCAATAGAAGCAACCCCATACCTCCCGGGCGGGAAGCCCCGCAGACTGAAAGTAACTGCATCACAGAGACTCAGCTACAGGACTGACAGTTCTGAGCCCCACGTCAAATCCCCACGCCTGGGGATCTGGCACAGGGAGAAAGAGCCCCAGAGCATCTGGCATTGAAGGCCAGTGGGGCTTGTGTACAGGAGCTCCACAGGACTGGGGGAAACAGAGACCCCATTCTTGAAATGCACACACAGACTTTCACGTGCACTGGGTCCCAGGGCAAAGCAGTCTCCATTGGAATCCAGGTGGAACCTGACTGCAATTCTTGGGGGATGTCCTGGGAAAACAGGGGTGACTGTGCCTTGTTGTGGTGGAAGGGCATTGGCGGTGAAGCTCTCGGGGACATTCAGCAGCCTGCATTTCTCTGGAGGTGGCCATTTCTGGGAAAATCTGGTCCCTCCCATCAGCACTGAGAAGCCCCAGGCCAAACAACAATCCAGGTGGGATCTCAGCCCCACCCATCAGTAAACCAGCTGCCTAAAGACCCCTCAGGCACACAGCCAGCCTCTAATCTCATCCACAGACAAAGCCCCATCCATCAGAGGGATAGGAATCAACCCCACCTACCAGTGGGCAGGCATCACTCCCTCCCATCAGGAAGCCTACAGCAAGCTCCCTCCATACCAACTTTAGCCACAGGGGAGGCAAACACCTGAACTAAGAGAGGCTACAACTCTATTGTCTGCAAAAAGGTCACCACACCAAAACCCTATAAAAATGAAAAGACAGAAAACTTTAACTCAGATAAAGGAGAAAGAGAAAAGCCCAGAAAAACAGCTCAGTGATGAGGAGATTATCAGCCTCCCAGAAAGAGGGAGATGTGATGCTGAGGATGATGCAAGGCATTGGAAACAGACTAGAGGCAAAGACTGACAATTTACAGGAAACACAAGATGTAAAAATTAAACAAGAACAGATGCAAAATACAATAACTGAAATAAAAAATTCATTAAAGCAGCCAACAGTAGAATATAGGAGGCAGAAGAACAAATCAGTGAGGTGGAGGACAGATTAGTGGAAATCACTAATGGGGAAGAGAAAAGAGATAAAAGATCGAAAGGAAATAAGCAGAGACTCAGAAAACTCTGGGATAATGTTAAATGCACCAACATCCGTATTATAGGGGTGCCAGAGGGAGAAGAGAGAGAAGGGGACAGAAAAAATATTCGAGGAGATAATAGCTGAAAACATTCCTAAAATGGGAAAGGAACCACTCACTCAAATCCGGGAAGCACAACACGTACCATATAAAATAAACCCAAAGAGGAACACCCCGAGACACATATTAATTAAAATGACCAAAATTAAAGACAAAGAGAAAATTTTGAAAGCAGCTAGGGAAAAGAAACAAATGACATACAAGGGAACCCCAATAAGGTTATCAGCAGATTTTTCAGCTGAAACTCTGCAGGACTGAAGGGAGTGGCATGATATACTAAATGTGATGAAAGGTAAAAACTTCCAGCCAAGATTACTTTATCCAGCAAGGCTCTCATTCAGATTGGAAGGAGAGATCAAAACCTTTAC
>PVHT020000521.1:20013073-20053269 GCA_004024745.2 Catagonus wagneri
GCCAATCTCACTGATGAACATAGATGCAAAAATTCTCAACAAAATACTAGCCAACCAAATCCAACAATACATTAAAAGGATTGTACACCACGGTCAAGTGGGATTTATCCCAGGGATGCAAGGATTCTTCAATATCCGCAAATCAATCAGTGTGATACACCACGTTAACAAACTGAAGAAGAAAAACCATATGATCCTCTCCACAGATGCAGAAAAAGCCTTTGACAAAATCCAACACCCATTTCTCATAAAAACCCTTCAGAAAGTGGGCACAGGGGGATCCTACCTCAACATAATAAAGGCTGTTTATGACAAATCCAGAGCTCACATCATTCTCAATGGTGAAAAGCTGAAAGAATTCCCGCTGACATCAGGAACAAGACAGGGATGGCCACTCTCGCCACTACTATTCAACATAGTTTTGGAAGTCCTAGCCACAGCAATCAGAGAAGCAAAAGAAATACAAGGAATCCAAATTGGGAAGAAAGAAGTAAAACTATCACTATTTGCAGATGACATGATACTATACCTAGAGAATCCTAAAGACTCTACCAGAAAGATGTTACAGCTCATCAACGAATTTGGCAAAGTTGAAGGATACAAAATTAATATACAGAAATCAACTGCATTTCTATATACTAACAATGAAAGATCAGAAAGAGAAATTAGGGAAGCAATCCCATTTACCATCGCATCAAAGAGAATCAAATACTTAGGAATAAACCTACCTAAAGAGACAAAAGACCAGTACTCTGAAAACTATAAGACGCTGATGAAAGAAATCAAGGATGACATAAACAGACAGAAAGACATAGCATACTCTTGGATTGGAAGAGTCAATATTATCAAAATGACTATACTACCCAACGCAACCTACACATTCAGTGCAATCCCTATCAAATCAACAAGGACCTTTTTCACAGAACTAGAACAAAATAGTTTAAAGTTTGTCTGGAAACACAAAAAAAAAAAACAGAATAGCCAAAGACATCCTGAAAAAGAAAAATGGAGCTGGAGGAATCAGGCTCCCTGACTTCAGACTCTACTACAAAGCTACAGTCATCAAAACTGTATGATAATGGCACAAAAACAAAAATATCAATCAGTGGAACAGGATAGAAAGCCCAGAATTAAATCCAAGCATCTATAGTCAACTAATCTATGACAAAGGAGGCAAGAATATACATTGGACAAAAGACAGCCTCTTCAATAAGTGGTGCTGGGAAAACTGGACAGCTACATGGAAAAAGAAAATGAAACTAGAACACTTCCTAACACCATGCACAAAAATAAACTCGAAATGGATTAAAGATCTAGATGTAAGACCAGATACTATAAAACTCTTAGAGGAAAACATAGGCCAAACACTCTCTGACATAAATGGTAGCAACATCTTCTCAGATCCATCTGTCAGAGTAAGGTCAATAAAAAGAGAAACAAATGGGACTTGATTAAACTTCAAAGTTTCTGCACAGCTAAGGAAACCCTAAACAAAATGAAAAGACAACCCACAGAATGGGAGAAAATATTTGCAAATGATTCAACTGACAAAGGATTAATCTCCAAAATTTACAAACAGCTCCTACAGCTCAACACCAAAGAAACAAACAACCCCATCAAAAAATGGGCGGAGGATCTAGGCAGACAATTCTCCAAAGAAGACATGCAGATGGCAAAGAAACACATGAAAAGATGTTCAACATCAATCCTCATTAGACAAATGCAAATCAAAACCACTATGAGGTACCACCTTACACCGGCCAGAATGGCCACTATCAAAAAGTCTACAAACAATAAGTGCTAGAGAGGGTGTGGAGAAAAAAGATCCCTATTACACTGTTGGTGGGAATGCAAATTGGTGCAACCACTGTGGAAAACAGTATGGACATTGCTCACAAAACTCAAAATAGAATGACCATTTGATCCAGCAATCCCACTCCTAGGCATCTATCCAGAGGAAACCATGACTCGAAAAGACACATGTATTCCAGTGTTCATTACAGCACTCTATGCAATAGCCAGGTCATGGAAACAACCTAAATGCCCATCAGCAGAGGAGTGGATAGGGAAGATGTGGTACATACACACAATGGATTATTATTCAGCCATTAAAAGGAACAGATTACCAACATTTATAGCAACATGGATGGACGTAGAAATTCTCATGCGAAGTGAAACCAGTCAGGCAATTAGACAGCAACACCCAATACTACCGCTTACATGTGGAAACTAAAAAGACACAATGAACTTCTTAGTAGAACACAGAATGACTCACAGACTTCGGAAAACCTTGGTTTTTCAAATAAGACAATCTGGGGGGGGTGGCGGGATGCACTGTGGGTTTGGGATACAAAATCTATAAAATTGACTTGTGATGATTTATGTACACCTATAATTGAAATAAAATCCATTAAAAAAATAAAATAAAATAAAGGCTAAGGGCTGAGATGCCTATTTAAGAATTCGTTCCTGCTCTGTGATATTAAAAATGTCTCAAAAACATTAGCTTCTTGGTTTCCGTTGTCCAAATGTACTAATAATACATATTTCAAGGGGTCCCGATTTCAGCTAATTATCTAGACAGTCCTCGATTTCACTCTCACACTAGAAAGAAGAATTCAGCCAGACTCAGGAGAGTCTGATGCAGAGCAGAGGTAGCTGGAGGGTAGCATGCTGGCCAAGAAAGTGATGTCAGGTAAGTTTTAAATACAACCAGCAATGTACAATGAAATAACTAGACATGTCTACAATATTAAAAAATAATTAAAATTATGCTTCTATCCCTATAAACCCATCATAAATGAACCCAATATATTGACTATCCAAAGGAGCCCAACGTTTTACAAAATGTTGTATAGATTATAAATCTATTATGAATTTGATAAAAAAAAAAGGTTGTATGCCAGATTTAAGCTCTAAAAATTGTACTTGCCTTTGAGGAATTAAGAATCTATTAGAGGTCAGTTTAGATGTCCCAAAAATGTGGGAAAAAATGTCAACTTGGAACATCTGAAATACACTGATGAACGGCTCAGCGGTGCTTTGCAAAACACACCCTGCAGTTCCACTGCTCACCACTAGGTGACACGCACCTTCATGGAAAACATGGCGGAGAGGTAGCTCAGGAAACTCAAAAAGAAGTCTAAATTTATAAACGTAATTTGGGTCTGAAAATAACTAGGCTTAAAGACCAATACATCTCATATTGATTGTTTATAAGGTGAGGTTTCTCTACGATACGTGGCCTGCTGCAGTTGGCTAGGAAGCCAGAGATTCCACGTGAGGGGCCTTCAGAAGACCTGTTCAACGCTACAGTCACAAGCAGGGAGGCTGACTGGGTCACCCAGGAACCGCCTCTGGACTCATTCAAACAAAGTTTGTCAATTTGAAAGGGCCAAGAGAACAGCCGGAGGTGGGGGGGCTGTGTGTGGACTTGGACTTGGTAGTGTGTAACCTGGGCTCCCGAGGCTCCTGAAAATATGTATTTCTGAAGGGAATCAGCCATGCCTTAACAAAGGCCGGTGCTAAGTAATAAATTACGGACAGTGTCAGCCCCAGGTGAAACCGAAAATGTGAAATTGGTTGAGTTTTTCATCTCTCTTTTGGGTCCCTAAAAAGTCATTACCTTTCCTTTTGGCTTCCCTGACTTATCGACATGCCCGGCTGCTCCCAGGCAGAGACAATTCCCTCACCCACTCCATCGGATCGAAGCTGCCTTGGTCCCCTTGCAAATTCCCTCCTAGGACAGGAGGGGCAGTGGAGGCTTGCCAGTAAGGGCTCATGGGCAAGTCCTCCACAAATCACATTTGCATTTTAACACAGGTCTTTTAGGCCTTGGCAGAGAAGTTTATAATGGGGCGGGGGGCTGGTTCTTGAGAGACCAGTGAGGACGACAAATTAGAACACCCCTGACATTAACAGTAAGGGTCCTCTTCCTCCCTGGTCTGTTAACATTCTGCTCCCACTTTCAGAGGAACATATTTGTCACCTGTGGCTCTGACTGCTTGCCCCCCCCCCCCATTTTGTACAGCTGCCACACCGGACCCCTCCCTCCTAAGGGTCCCCATTCAGCTCCTGCACCATGACCGCCTCTATGGCTCCCTAGAGCTCGGCCATCAGGTCCCTTCAGTGATCTGGGGCGGGGAGAACCACTCAAAGGAGAAGGGCAGGGAGAGAAATACTGTGCATTGTAGACTCGCCACGCTGAGAATGAAGATTGCTGGGGACACCCTCCTTATCCCTCTCCCTTCCCGCAGGGTGACCGAGGCTCCGCAGCCTCCCCAGGGTGAGCCCAAAGTGCTCACATTAACAGTAACTAGAGCAGAGGGAGTCTCCTTCATGGCTCAGCAGTTAACGAACCCGACTAAGATCCATGAAGATGCGGGTTCAATCCCTGGCCTCGTTCAGTAGGTTAAGGTTCCAACCATTGCCGTGAGCTATGGTATAGGTCACAGACCTGGCTCGGATCCTGCATTGCTGTGGCTGTGGTGTAGGCCGGCAGCTCCAATTTGACCCCTAGCCCGGGAGCTTCCATAGGCTGCGGGTGCAGCCCTGAAAAGCAAAACGAACCGAAACAAAACAAAAAACACAGTAACTAGAGCCAAGTCTCCCAGAGCACTAAGTGAAACTTGCAAGGTCAAAAATTTCAAGGAGTTTCCTTCTGGCAGAGTGAGCTAAGGATCCAGCATTGTTACTGCAGGAGCTTGGGTCACTGCTGTGGCATGGGATCGATTCCTGGTGGGAATTTCCCCTGCTTTACACATTCCTGAAACTCCCCAGGGTGTGTCTTACACGTGCCATGAGCAAGTCTGGTGCTTTCACCATGTGCCTGTGTCCCCAAGGAGTCCATACTCTTCAGTTCTGTCCCTCCCCACAGGGCAGATGCTACTCACACCGGCCTTGACCTCTAGCCCAGTTGAAGGGGTAGAGTCATGTCATTAGAAGAGTTACAGAGTCTGTTGGGAAGGAAACCCTGCTTTAGTGATTCTATCTTTTCTAACTCACTTAGGAGGTGTGAGCCCTCAACACTGTAGAGTTCTGAGGTTCAACATGGTAGGACTTTCAGGGCACATTCAGCTCTCCACCCACCCCATTGCTGGTTTCAGTGTGCTGTCCTCGGAGTATGGTTTGCAATGCCGTGTTCATTCCTCCCAGGACTTACCCACCTGCCCTAAATCTGGGCTTCCATCAGACCTACCTCTCAGACATCACAGATGCCGATCTGCAAGCTGGCCTCCAGAGAACATTTCTGAAAAGGATAGCTTCATTACTAGAAAGATGTCAGACTTCTAGAGTGCTTTTCTTTTTTTTTTTTTGGTCTTTTGTCCTTTTAGGGTTGCACCCAAGGCATGTGGAAGTTCCCAGGCTAGGGTTCTAATCTGAGCTGTTGCCGCCAGCCTATGCCACAGCCACAACAATGCCAGATCTGAGCCGCATCTGCAACCTACACCACAGCTCACGGCAATGCCGGATCCTTAACCCACTGAGCGAGGCCAGGGGTCAAACCCATAACCTCATGGTTCCTAGTCAGATTCGTTTCCACTGTGCCACGATGGGAACTCCTAGAGTGACTTTATTAAAGGTCTTGGTCTAGCCCAGATGCTACCATGGATGTCCCCCTAGAGCTCAGAGCCACACCCTCCAGCAGACATTGGAGTGCTTATCAGTGATGCTTTGTGAAGCTCTTCCTTACCAAAAGCTGAGGCTGGTTTCAGGGCATCCTCTCATAAAAACTAAAAGGATTTCATCCTTGGCTGGAGTATCACACTAGATGCTCCATGGAAGGTGTGGGCCAAGCAAGAAAGAGGTGGCTGATGGAGAAGTGTCTTAGAGGTTCAGTGTGTGTGCTCCTTTACGGCCTGAAGTTAAATGGTGCTTTCTTGATGGGGACTGAATGCCTGAGGTCTCCAGAGGCATTTATGGAGTATTGAGTTTTTTGCACTCTGTGTGTCTCAGAACTCTGTCCCCAGGATCACATATTTCTTTTTAAAAATTTTTTCATTGAAGTATAGTTGATTTCCAAAGTCGTGTTAATTTCTTTTGTACAGCAAAGTGATGCAGTTTTGTACACATATTTTTCATATTCTTTTCTATTATTATGGTTTATCACAGTATATTAAATACAGTTCCTTGTGCTACAGAGTAAGACCTTGCTGTTTATCCATTCTATATATAATACCTTGCATCTGCTAATCCCAAACTGCCACTGCATTCCCCGTTCCTTCTTGGCAACCACAGTCTCTGTTCTCTATATTTGTGAATCTATTTCTGTTTTATAGATATGTTCATTTGTGCCATATTTAGATTCTGCATGTAAGTGACATCATAGGGTATTTGTATTATTCTTTATGACTTATTTATCTTAGTATCCATCCACGTTGCTGTAAATGGCATTATTTTATTCTTTTTTGTGGCTGAGTAATATTCCATTGCAGTCTAATAGTCCCAGGGGAAAGAACAAGACTTTTTTTTTTTTTTAACATTTCCAACAAAAGCATTAGTTCCAATTGATGCTACTGGGTCACATGCCAATCCCTGGAACAGTCATGGCACCCAGAAATACATATGCTCTGATTGGCCATGTCTGAGTTAGGACCTCATCCTGAAGCCTGTCAGGGAAGGGATGAGAATTGCACAGTATTCCCCCCCTCCCCAGGATTACTTTGGCAATTCTGGGACTTTTATGGTTCCATATAAATTTTGGGATTATTTTTTCTAGTTCTGTGAAAAATGTCATGAGTAATCTGTCAGGGGTCGCGTTAAATCTGTAGATTGCTTTGGATAGTATGACCATTTTAACAATATTAATTCTTCCAATCCAGGAGCATGAAATATCTTTCCATTTCTTTGAATCCTCTTTAATTTCTTTAATGTTTTATAATTCTCAGGGTATAAGTCTTTCACCTCCTTGGTCATGTTTATTCCCAGGTATTTTTGGGGGGTGTGATTTTTAAAGGTATTGTTATTTTATATTCCTTTTCTAACATTTCATTGTTAGTATAAAGAAATGCAACTGATTTCTAAATGTTAATCTTGTATCCTGCTAGTTTGGCTGAATTCATTGATCAGATCAAGCAGTTTTTGTATGAAGTCCTTAGGGTTTTTTTTTTTTTTTTTTTTTAGGGCTTCACCTGTGGCATATGGAAGTTCCTGAGCTAGGGGTTGAATCAGAGCTGCAGCTGCAACCCTAGTGACCTTAACAATGCCAGATCCAAGCAGCATCTGCAACCTATACCACGGTTTGCAACAATGACGGATTCTTAATCCACTTATAGAGGCCAGGGATCAAATCCACATCTTCATGGATACTACAGGGCTTTCTATACATAGTATCACCCACATCATCTGCATACAGTGAAGATTTTACCTCTTCCTTCCCATTTGGATGCTTTTTATTTCTTTTTTTTTTTTTGGTCTGATTGCTGTGGCTAGGACTTCCAATACTATATTGAATAAAAGTGGAAAGAGTGTAGCTCTTCCAGACTTCAGACAACATAACAAAGCTATGATAATCAAGACAGTGTGGTACCAGTACAAAAACAGACACATGGACCAATGGAATAATACAGAGCCCAGAAAAATAAAACCAGCACAATTCATCTTTGACAAAAGAGAAAGAATATAGAATAGGAAAAAGACAGTCTCTTCAGCAAGGGATACTGAGAAAACTGGACAACTGCATGTAAATCAATAAAACTAGAACATACCCTCACACCATGCACAAAAATAAACTCAAAATGGCTTAAAGACTTAAACATAAGATAAGACACCATCAACTTGTAGAAGAGAACATAGGCAAAACATTCTCTTACATCAACTGTGCAAACGTTTTCTTAGGTCCATCTCCCAAGGCAATAGAAATAAAAACAAAAATAAACAAATAGGACACAAAAAAACTTATAAGCTTTTGCACAGCCAAGGAAACCATTAAAAAAATTGAAAAGACAACCTATGGAATGGGAGAAAATAGTTGCAAACGATGCAACCAACAAGGGCTTACTCTCTAAAATATACAAACAATTCATACAACTCAACAGCAAAAGAACAAACAACCAGTTGAAAAATGGGCACCAGACCTAAACAGTCATTACTCCAAAGAAGACATACAGATGGCCAGTAGGCACATGAAAAGATGCTCAGCATTACTAATTATTATAGAAATACAACTCAAAACTACAATGAGGTACCACCTCACACCAGTCAAAATGGCCATCATTAATAAGTCTACAAACAACAAATGCTGGAGAGGGCATAGAGAAAAGGGAACTCTCCTACACTCTTAGTAGGAACGTAAATTGATATGACCACTATGGAGAACAGTATGGAGGTTCCTCAGGAAATTAAATGTAGAACTACCATATGATCCAGCAATCCCACTCCTGGGTATATATCTGGACACAACTTTCATTCAAAAAGATACACGTACCTGTATGTTCATTGCAGCACTATTCACAATAGCCAAGACATGGAAACAACCTAAATGTTCACTGAAAGATGAATGGATTAAGAAGATGTGGTACATATATATAATGGAATATTACTCAGCCATAAAAAGAATGAGATAATGCCATTTGCAGCAACATGGATGCAACTAGAGATTTTCATACTAAATGAAGCAAGTCAGAAAGAGAAAGACAAACATCATAGATATCATTTATATGTAGAATCTAAAATATGCTACAAACGAATCTATCTACAAAATAGAAACAGACTCATAGACATACAGAACAGACTTGTGGTTGCCAAGAGGGAGGAGAGGAGGAGTGGGATGGACTGAGAGTTTGGGGTTGGTAGATGCAAACCATTAGATTTAGAATGGAGATGCAATGACATCGTACTGTATAGCACAGGGCACTATATCCACTCTCCTAGGACAGACCATAATGGAAAATAATACAAGAATAGGAATGTATGTATATGTATGACTGGGTCACTTTGCTGTACAGCATATATTGGCACAACAATAAAGCACATCAACTATATTTTAATTTTAAAAAATGTAAAAAAAAATGCACTGTAAATGGACAGAGAGTAGGTTGGGTTAGATCTCCTAAAGAAAAGACGTAAGCTGTTACTCAAAGAAGCAATGCTGGGCTCCCTCAAAATTACATCACAATTAAATGCTGGAACTCTGAAGACAGAGGTGGCTTTGAGTCCTTATGACTTAGTGTGAGACTGACAAACGGTTTCCTTCCTATGGACCTGAGTTTTCTGATTATACAATAGGGTTACAAGCTATGCCACAGATATACCAGGAGAGTGAAATAAGACAATACCAAATGTTCACTAAATGTTACATAATGGGGGTTGCCATTATGGCTCAGCAGGTTAAGACCCTGACATAGTGTCCAAGAGGATGCGGATTCTATCCCTGGCCTTGCTCACTAGATTAAGGATCTGCTGTTGCTGCAAGTTGCAGTGTAGTTTGCAGATGTGGCTCCGATGTGTTGCCACAGCTGTGGTGTTGGCCTGCAGCTGCAGCTCTGATTCAACCCCTAGCCTGGGATTCCATATCCCACAGGTGCGGCCATAAAAAGAAAAAAAAAAGTTAAATGTTACATATGAATAGTTCTTCTTCCTAACCACCCCATCACCCCCAGCCTAGATTAAACTGAATGAGGTTAAAGATATTATCTGTTTTCTCTGTGGCTCTTTCCCCCATCCTTGTACACAATAGGCGCCCAGCCAACATTTCTGGAATGAGTGAATGACAGAATTAATAAACATCCTGTGAATTTCTACTCATCAAATGTCAGCTCCCAAGCCTTAGTAAACAGTATGAGTCATTTTCTTCACTTTGCCTGTTGACATTTCTCTTACAACCCTTCTTACAGTGCTTAGCAGCAAGAATGAGAACCAGGAACGCAAGTGACTCAGCTCAGGCTCCCACTGCCGGCCCAGTGCCTGGCACCCAGCACAGTATATGTTGACTAATAACAAGGAATACCTAGTCCAAACCCCTTACCTCAAAGATGTTGTCACAGAGACCCAGAGAGCTTAAGCAATTTGCCAAAGCCAAACAGCTTCCCAGTTGGGCCATGACTTCTAGTTTAATACTCTTCCTTCTACCTGATACCACACAGACCCTGGTTCTCTTGTGCTGCCCGGAAAAATACACACTGCTGAGGATAAAGTGAAGTTCTTGGTCTTCTAGGAGGGAAGGAGTAACAGGGGAATAAGCCTGACTCCAGAGCGAATCTATTCCTTTAGCTCTAACCCTTGTGCCCTGTTGCCTGTGCTGAGTCATGCTGACTCTGTAACCTTTTGGAAAAGAATGTTGCCTATAGTCTGAAACATACATGACAGCGGGTTCCCAAGGCTCTGATTTTTAAAGATGTAACACTTTTCCATTCATATAGAGATAAAAAGTCACAGAACAGAGAATAACATTTGCCTTGTTGGAGGTTTACAGGAACATTGTGACCTGACCCACAAAGACAGCTGCAAGAGCAAAGGATTCCAGTACCAAGAAGTTTCCAACAAGCAGCCATACCCCCTCCCTTTTTGGTATAAATTAAACCTGAACTCTAACTTGGGTAAGATGGTTTTGTGACACTAGTCCACCATCTTCTTGGTCTGCTGGCTTTTTCCAAATAAAGTCGCTATTCCTTGCCCCAACACCTTGTCTCTTGATTTATCACCTCTTGTGCAGCAAGCAGTACAAACTTGGTAACAACAAAGTATCTTCAATATGGAAAGTCACCAGTACAGAGACTAGCATCAAGTTCCACATTAGAGTTCAAGGATTATTCACTTGCTCCATCCCACATACAAAAGAATTTTTAGTCTCAGAGTTTTTCTTTTCACAACCTCTGCTTCTTTCCAATAGCTCCAGCAGGGCTCAGCCACTCCTACTCCGCTCCCTGAACTTACGACATACACCTAATATCAAACCTTTGAAAAAGGAGTCCAGCAGACCACATCCAAGCTGAAGACTGAATGCTAAAGCCCACAACAGTTGGCTGATAAGCTCTTCTCCAACTGCTCCATCCCATCCTCCATCTAAGAAGAGGCCCTGGGCAGGAGTCAAGGCAATCTCTTCCCCTAACTACTCCCAAAATCTGGGTGCTCTGCCTCGTTAATTTCTATCAAAAACATAATCTACTATTAACACACTCAGGATCGTTTATGCTAGTCTCATTGGAGACCATAAAAAAGATATTTTACTGATTTATTTGGTCAAAAAACATTTTAAGAGCTGTTATGTGCCAGGCACTGAGCATACCAGAACAAATGAGTGAATCATAAAGAATGTATCTGTCCGCTACAGCATTAATGGCATTTGTTCCACAATCCCCAAAGCAGAGAAGCTTTCTCGTTCACCATCACCCCACCTCAATGGATACCTATTTCAAAGAAATGCTTTGAAGAGCATGTCATTAACAGCCTTTTAATTAAGAGGAAAGGTTCTCTCAGGGTAAACTTGATCTTTTGACCAGCAAAAAGTGTTTTCTGTAACTTTTTTTTTTTTAATGAAAACAGCAGGTGGATTCAGACTGCTCTCTCCTTGTAGAAAGAAGGTTGAGATGACATGTTCACTGCTTCCTTACACCAGGAGGAAAGGCTGCTGCTAAATTTACAGTATGCTGAATGTTTTGATGTGAGAAGGAAGCAAAACATGAGAGACTCCATCAAAAATGTCCTCTGGAGGAGCTCAGAAGGGCCCAGTATAATTTTTTTTTTCCCCAGGCCTGAGGAGCACAGCAAATATATCTCAATGAATTAACTTGACTGTGCACAAAGCATTTGCTTCCGCTTTCATTTGCAACGAATTCATTTGTTTTGTAAAGTGAATGACTCTAATGTAGTGTTTGCTGGTCTTTAGTACCCCAAAGCTCCCTCCTTGTAACACATTAGAAAGATTCCTTTTTAGGAGTTCCTGTCATGGCACAGAGGAAACAAATCTGACTAGGAACCATGACGTTGCGGGTTCGACCATGGCCTCCCTCAGTGGGTTAAGGATCCAGCATTGTCGTGAGCTGTGGTGTAGGTCAAAGACATGGCTTGGATCCTGCATTATTGCTGTGGCTGTGGTGTAGGCCAGCAGCTGTAGCTCTGATTCGACCCCTAGCCTGGGAAACTCCATAATGCCACGGGTGCAGCCCTAAAAAGACAAAAAAACAAAAAAAAGAAAGATTCCTTTTCAGCATAAAAAGGGAACTTTCGGTTTCTTATTTACCCATTTATCGAATTTTTAAGACAGGAAACCGAGGCCCAGTGTTTCTCTCAATAGCACACAGCTAATGAGCACTAGAGCGAGCACTAAAATAAGTCTCAACTCCAAATTGAGTTACACTTAAAAGAAGCCCATTCAGTAACTGTCTTCCTTGAAATTTACAGAAGACTCCACCAATTGTTAAGGGTCTATTATGTACGAGGCACTTTACATATATTTTTTTCTTTTAATCTTCTCATAAGACCTCCAAGAGAGGGGTCATTAATGGATGCCACTAAAGCATTTAAATGATACCAGTCTGTAGCAACACTTAAGGTGTACTTGGTACTTCCCCTATATTATTTCCAGTTTTTCACAAAAATCCTACAAGACATCATTATCCAGTTTTACAGAGGAGAGTCTTGGTTCTCTGAGGGATGAATTCACAAAGATAAGAAATCACTGCACACAGTGGAACTGAATTTCTCCCTGAAAGGTCTATTGTATCCCTTGGAACACCCCCCAGCGTTAGGTACTTGACTCCAATGACAGTGAAACTAGTCAAGCCAGCTGCTGCTTCCAGGTGGAGCTGAGTGTAGTCATGTCTCCTGGGGTGACCTTGCATTAGGGTCTGCCTGAGCCTTAGCTTGTCAAGTCAAAAACCTGACCCTGACATTTCATCTAAGGGTGGCTCGTGTCCTTAAAAATAAATTCACATTAGTCATATCACATAATAATAATCATATAATAATTATTATAATATTGATAACTACAATTTATTGAGTATCTGTTACATATAGTATAAATATGTCCAGTGTCTCTAATGATTATGGAGTGAGACCTATCGGCCTAAGAGACAAATCCCATTTCCTACTCAGGACACATCCTCATGTTGAATCACAGTGTTTAAGAGTATCCTGAGTGTGAACAAAGAATGGTCACAGAAGGAGGTGAGGGTTTTCTCTCATTCTTCAGTGATCTACTCAAAGATCACTGTTAAAAGTTGATTCTCCTTATGTAAGTTATAAGTATTTGACAGGCTCAGTCAAAATCAGAACTGATGATATGATAATCAGTACTCAAACACTGCCCTTTTTTTTGGTGGGTTTTTTTTTTTTTTGTCTTTTTAGGGCCGCACCCATGGCATATGGAGGTTCCCAGGCTACGGTTCTAATCGGAGCTACAGCTTCCCACCTTCACCACAGCCGCAGCAACGCCAGATCCTTAACCCACTGAGCAAGGCAGGGGATCGAACCTGCAACCTCATGGTTCCAGGTCGGATTTGTTTCTGCTGTGCCACGATGGGGACTCCATTTGGTGTTTTTTAAGAGTTACAACAAAAATGTGATACTTAAGGTTACAATCTGGAAAGATTTTGAGAAATCTTGCCTGTGCCATCATCTAATAACATTTTTACAAATCTCCTTGTAATATGTTTTACTCCTGGGAAGACTTAGGCAGTTACCAATCTCTTCTATTGCCACTTAATTCTGAGAATTCATTTGTCCTGGTATTTTTGGCATGAAACAATGTGTTAGGCCAAGGGAGATACATCCCCTCTTACTACCAGTGGCATCAATATCTCATTTTCATCCACAACAGCAACTAAGACCAACCTCATTCCAACAAGTAGAGACAGGAACTTACTTGGGAAGTGCTTCAAAAGCCACTCACTCTTTAGCAGCTTTTGGCCTCTTCTGAAGGATTCTGTAAGGCAAGATCATGACAATAGGAATTAACAGGGACACTTTTCAAATAGAAGCCATGGGTCATAAATATGGCTAAGTCAAGAAGAGTGAAGGTTGAAGGTACCAGTGTAAGTCCATCCTCCTATCCCCTCTGAAGAAAAAATTAGAGGGTTTGAGTTTAACATACACGCACTACTACATATAAAAGAGATAAACAAGGGAACTTTACTGTATGGCACAGGAAAATCTACTCAATATCTTGCAATAACTTATATGGAAAAGAATCTGAAAAAGAATGTGTATAACCTGAATCACACTGCTGTACACCTGAAACTAACCCAAAATTGTAAATCATGTAAACTCTAATATAAATTTCTTTAAAACAGTCTACCTACAAAAATAAAAAATAAAAAAAAAACTAGGTTCCATCTCTTTCCTCCTGTTGAGCTGGGAAGGAGCTGTTGGATTCAGTTATGCTAAGGGTTCTGCATTGTTGTCAAGAGTATTCCAAGACAGTAGACAAGCTAAAACCAAAATGTTGGGCTGAGGTTAGATACAGGAAATGATGTAGACAGGATGTAAAAGTCAACTCAAAAGAGTCATAAATGGACCAAATTCAGTCAGGACACATCTCCAAATCCAGTCTAAACATCACTAATTTTTGGGAAATCTTTTGCAGATTAATTTCATCTATCACATACACAGATTCCTTTATCTTGACATACTGAATTGATTCAGTTTATTTTGAGGAACTATGTGCCATTTTCTTCCACAACTGCACTATATACACATACCCAAACAACATTAGTCCCATTCAAAAATTATATACAAACCATCTGAGACTGGGTATGGGTTCAATTAGTCAAAAGTTGTTTGGAAAATTGTCGATTCATTTGGGAAAAAAATGAATTTAGATCCCTATCTCAAACTATAAACAAAATTAACATTCCAAGAGGATTAAATTTAAACAGAAAAAAATTAAATCTAGAAACACACTACAGATGCTACTTCCAACTATGGTGGCCTAAAAGGCTAGAAGATCCTCTCTCCAAAAAACAAGTAACTAAAAAGTGTTTATTCATGAAAAGCTGCTCAAACTATAGATAATAACAGCAAGAATCTGAGGCTTTTTGCATGAGGAACTCTGATCTCCTACTCAGCTCAGCTGGCAATAACAGGAAGCTTTGCTACTAGCGCAGTGATAGGTGAGAACATCTGTAGCCTTACTGCCTGGGGCCAGACCTGATTAGGGGCAGAAAGCAAAAACTCTCACTGCTAGTGTTAAAGTACCAAAACTAGAAGAAAAAAAGGAAGGAAGGGAGGAAGGGGGGGGGAAGGAGGGAGGGAAGGAAGGAAGGGAATGAGGAAAGCCTGCAGATCTGCTAGCCTGAGGCGGTGGTTTCCTTTAGGGCAAGTGGCAAGCCAGCCAGCAGTTTATGGGACGATCCTAGAAATGAGAAAGTGATAGGCTAAAGTGATGAGAAAGGCTAGATAAACTCTCCACACACCCTTGGCTGACAGAGCAGCTACAAACCTTCACGCGAGACTTGAGGGAGCTTGATGTAAAGTGAAAGCCAAGGCAGACTTGAGAACTAGCTTCACTTTGAATATACTCCCCACCCCCCAAATAGATTGACTGGCAGAATGGTGCAACTCTTATAGAGTCAAGACATATCTGCAAAACTTCTTTCTAAATACTGGTTGATCACTAAGCTATGCAGACATGGGGTGAACCCAAAGTCAGGCCAAAAAAAATGAAAATAAATTTTAAAAAACTGAGTGTAGACATCAGTGGCCACAGACCACAAAGGAGATAGATTGTACCATTTATAGGAAAGGTACAGAAATGAAGAAAGGAGAACCTCAGGGGTAAAAATCAACAGTATATTGCCTAAAATGTCAATTTTCAATAAAATTATGAAATATACAAAGTAACGGAAAAGTGTGACCATGTTCAGGAATGAAAGCAGTCAATACAAATCAATTCTGACTGTGCCCAGATGTTAAAAGTAGCAGACAAAGACATCAAAGCAGCTATTATAATAACTATGCACAAATAATTAAAGGAAACTGTATTAAAATAAAGGAAAATATTATAACTTAAATTAACAATAGGACCTCTTAATAGAGAAATATAAACTATAAAAAAAGAGCCAAACAAAAATTAGAACTGAAAAGTAAAACAAAACAAAAAATGAGCTTGAGAAATGACAGAAGAAAAAAATCACAAATTTGAAGACAGATTAATAGAAATTATCCTTTAGAGGACTATAGAAAAGAAAGATTGAAAGAAAATGAGTAGACCCACAGAGACCCTTCAGAAAAATAGAAAGGAGATTAACATACATGTACTAGGAATCCTGAAGAAGAGGAGAGAGAAAAAGAGGCAGAAAAACATCTGAAGGAATAGTCCTTGGAAACTACTCAAACATTCTGAAAATCAATAATCAATAGGTTCAAGGAATCCAACAAACCTAAGTAAGATAAACACAGATTCACATATCAAAGTCAAATTACTAAAAGCCAAAGACAATGAAAAAATCCTGAGTGCAATACGAGAAAAATTGATTGTCATGTACAGGAGAACAACAGCATGTATATCCGCTGATTTTCCATCAGAAAAAAATGGAGGCCACAAGACAGTACAGTAACATATTCAAAACGCTACAAGAGTCTTAACTAATATATCTGGCAAAACTATTTTTCAAAAATGAAGGCAAAATAATGTCAAAGATAAACAAAAGCTGAGAGAATCTGTATAACTGCCTCCTAAGAAATACTAGGAGAATGGAGTTCCCATTGTAACTTAGCAGATTAAAGATTCAACATTGTCTCCATGAGCATGCAGGTTCAACCCCTGGCCTTGCTCAATGGGTTAAGGATCTGGCATTGCCACAGCTTCAGTGTGGGCTGCAGAGGTTGCTCCAATCCAGTGTTGCTCTGCCTGTGGCATAGACAGCAGCTCAGCTCTAATTCAATCCCTGGCCCAGGAACTTCCGTATGTCCTAAAAAGTAAAAAAAAAAAAAAAGCTAAAAAATATTAAACGAAGATTTTCAGGCTTAAAGAAGATGATACCAGATAGTAACTTGGACTGACAAAAAGAAATGAAGAGCACTGGAAATTATAAATGTTGGGTAAATATGCAAGAATAGATACACACGTATTGTTCTCTTTTCTCCCTGAATTTCTTTTAAAAAGTGATTGCATAAAGCAATAATGACAATTCTATACTGTTGGATTTTCATCATATATAGATATACTGTATATGGGAATAATAGCACAAAAGAAGGAGGAAGAAATAGAGCAATACTGAAGCCAAGTTGTTGTGTTTTACGAGAATAGTCATTATTAAACTGAAACAGGTTGTAATAAGTTTACATATATCATAACCTAAAGCACCACTAAGAAAATTAATTTTAAAAAATAGTTAATAAAATAAAGGAATTAAAATAGCATGCTAAAAATATTTAACACAAAAGAAGACAGCAAAAAGGAAAAGAACAAAAAAAAAAGACATTGAAAAAAGAAAGCAAATAGCAAAATAGCAGATATAAATCTGACCATATCAATAATTATATTAAATGTGAATGAATTAAACATTTTAATCAAAAGGCAATTATCATCAGCCTGGTTTAAAGAAAAACAAGTTCCAACTATATGCTGTCTTCAAGAAAGATATGTTAGATTTAAGGACACAAACAGACT
This sequence comes from Catagonus wagneri, assembly GCA_004024745.2. Lineage (NCBI taxonomy): Eukaryota > Metazoa > Chordata > Mammalia > Artiodactyla > Tayassuidae > Catagonus > Catagonus wagneri. The sequence continues at coordinate 20,030,622 of PVHT020000521.1, forward strand.
GAAAGGAAAGGAATAAGGTAAAGATATACACTATGCAAACAGTTATTATAAATATCTACATTAATACCTTAAAAAATAGAATGTAAGGAGTTTCTGCTATGCCACAGTGGATTAAGGATCTGACTGTAGTGGCACGCGTCACTGCAGAGGCATGGGTTTGATCCCCAGCCTGGCATAGTAGTTAAGTGTTGCCACAGCTGTGGCTCAGATTTGATCCCTGGCTCAGGAACTTCCATATAACAAGGGTGTGGCCAAAAGGAAAAATTAGAATTTATGACAAAAGTATTACTAGAGATAGAGAGGGATATCATATAATGATAAAGGAATAAAACACCAGGATCCTGTAAGAATTATAAATATCTAAGCACCTAATAAAAGAGTGCTGAATATACGAAGCAAACATGGACAGAATTGAAATAAACAATTTAGTAATTATAGAGATTTCAAATCCCTTTTCTCAGCAATTAAACTGGAAATAAAATTAATAACTACATAGACGATGTAAACAACTATCAAGCAACGGTACCCAAGTAACAGAGAAGATTATACAATGGTTTTAATCCACATAGAACATTTTCCAGAGTAGATAATATGTTAAATTTAAAACAAATCTCAAACTTAAAAGTATTAAATCTTACAATATATATTCTTCAACCATGATACAACTAATCAGAAATCAGCAAAAGAAATTTGAAAAGCCCTAAAAATTTTGAAAAACACACCTTATAAATAACCCATGAGTCCAAGAAGAAATCACAAGGTTAATTAGAAAATATTTCAAACAAAGCCAAACATACTAAAATGTATGAGTGCAGCCAATGCAATGCTTAGAAGAAAATTTATAGCACTGAATGTTTAAATTAGAAGATCTGCAATTAATAATCCAAAGTAGAAAAAGAAAAGCATATCAAACCTCAAGTAATTACATGGAAGGAAACAAAAATGATCAAAAGTAGAAATCAATAAAATATAAATGGAGAAAAAAATCAAAGTCAAGCTGATTCTTTGAAAAGGTGAATGAAATTGATGGAACTTTCACCAGACTGACAAAGAAAAAAAGAGACAAAATATAAATTACTAAAATCAGGAATGAAAAGGGGATATAATTACTGATCCCACAAAAATGGAAAGAATTAAGAATACTGTGAACAACTTAATGCCAGCAAATCACACAATTTAGATGAAATAAACTCCTAGAAAGACAAAAATTACCAAAATTGATCCAATAGGAAATTAAAAATCAGATTTCCAGGAGTTCCCATTGTGGATCAGTGGTAAGGAATCTGACTAGTATCCGTGAGGATGTGGGTTCAATCCCTGGCCTCTCTCAGTGGGTTAAGGATCCAGCATTGCCACAAGCCACGGCATAGACCTGCAGCTACAGGTCTGACTTGACCCCTAACCTGGGAACTTCCATATGCTATAGAAGAGAAATTAGGGAAACAATCCCACTTACCACTGCATCAAAAAGAATAAAATACCTAGGAATAAACCTACCTAAAGAGACAAAAGACCTATACTCTGAAAACTATAAGACACTGATGAAAGAAATCAAAGAAGACACAAATACATGGAAAAATATACCATGCTCTTGGATTGAAAGAATCAATATAGTCAAAATGATTTTGTCTTTTTGTTTATTAGGGCCAAGCCTGCAGCACATGGAGGTTCCCAGGTTAGGGGTCCAATCGAAACTGTAGTCGCTGGCCTATGCCACAGCCACAGCAAAGTGGGATCTAAGCTGTGTCTGGGACCTATACCACAGTCACGGCAACACCAGATCCTTAACCCACCGAGCGAGGCCAGGGATTGAAACTGCATCCTCCTGGATGGTAGTCGGGTTCGCTAACTTCTGAGCCAAGACAGGAACTCCTAATACAGTCAAAATGATAATACTACCTAAGGCAATCTACAGATTCAATATACTCCCTATCAAATTACCAACGACATTCTTTACAGAACTAGAACAAAGTATTTTAAAATTTGTAAGGAAACACAAAAGACCTCAAATAGCCAGAGCAATATTGAAAAGAAAAAAAGGGAACTGGATAAATCGGGCTCCTGACTTCAGACTCTACTACAAAGCTACAGTCATCAAAACAGTATGGTACTGGCACAAAAACAGAAATATAGATCAATGGAACAGGATAGACAGCCCAGAAATAAACACAAACTCCTATGGTCAATTAATCTATGACAAAGGAGGCAAGAACATACAGTGGAGGAAAGATAGTCTCTTCAATAAATGGTGCTGGGAAAACCGGACAACTGCATGTAAGGTAATGAAACTAGAACATTGTCTAACACCATACACAAAAATAACCTCAAAATGGATTAAAGACCTAAATGTAGGCCAGACACTATAAAACTCCTAGAGGAAAATATCAGAATGCTCTTTGACATAAATCACAGCAACATCTTATTTGATCCACCTCCTAGAATAAAGACAATAAGGACACAAATAAACAATTTGGACCTAATTAAACTCAAGAGCACAGCAAAAGAAACCATTAAAAAAAATGAAAAGACAACAGAGAATGGGAGAAAATTTTTGCAAATGACTTAATCAACAAAGGTTTAATCTCCAAAATACACACTCATACAACTCAACAACAAAAAAGCAAGCAACCCAACTGAAAAACGGGCAGAAGACCTAAATATACATTTTACCAAAGAAGACACACAGATGGACAGCAGGCACATGAAAAAATGCTCAGCATCACTAATTATTAGAGAAATGCAAATCCAAACTACAATGAGGTACCACCTCACTCCAGTTAGAGTGGCCATCATTAAGAAGTCAACAAATAACAAATGCTGGAGAGAATGAGGAGAAAAAGGAACCCTCCTATACTGTTGGTGGGAATGTAAATTGGTACTACCACTATGGAAGACACCATGGAAATACCTCAGAAAACTAAATATAGAACTACCATATGACCCAGCAATCCCATTCCTGGGCATATATCTGGACAAAAATTGCACCGAAAAAGATGCATGCACCTGTATGTTCATTGCAGCACTATTCACAATAGCCAAGACATGGAAACAACCTAAATGCCCTTCGACGGATGAAAGGATTAGGAAGATATGGTACATATACACAATGGAATACTACTGAGCTATTAAAAAGGACAAAATAATGCCATTTGTAGCAACAGGGATGGAACTAGAGACTCTCATACTGAGTGAAGTAAGCCAGAAAGAGAAAGACAGACACCATATGATATCACTTATATGTGTAGTCTAAAATATGGCACAAATGATCTATCTACAAAACAGAAAAGGTCATGGACATGTAGGACAGACACGTGTTTGCCAACAGGGAGAGGGAGGGAGTGGGATGGATTGGGAGTCTGGGGTTAGGAGATGCAAACTCTTGCATTTGGAGTGGACGGGCAATGATATCCTGTTGTATAGCACAGCAAACTACATATCTAATCACCTGTGATGGAACATGATGGAGGAAAATGTGAGAAAAAGAATGGATATATATATGTATGACTGGATCAGTTTGCTGTACAGCAGAAATTGACGGAACACTGTAAATCAATCATAATAAAATTTTTTAAAAATAAGGGTAACAGCATAAACACTTGAAAAAAATACATAAAAACTTAAAGGAAATGGATAAATCTATGTTCAAAGGTTGGAAAATTCAATACTGTTAAGATGGCAGCTCTGTTCAAAGTGATCTTTAGATTCAAATGCAGTTCCTACCAAAATCCAGCAGGATTGTTTTTATATAAACTAGCATGTTGTCCTAAGCTGCATATGAAAATGCAAAAAACCTAGATTAGCCAATGTAAGTTTGAATAAGAAAATAAAAAGCAAAGGATTCACGTTACCTCATTTTGAAATTTACTATAAAGTACAGCAATCAAGAAAGTGCAGTACTGGTATAAAGACAGACATATAGATTAATGGAACAGAAGAGTACAGAAATATACCCCCACAATAACACACAATTTATTTTCAGCAAAGATGCCCAGACAATCTGCTGCAGAGAAGATAGTTTTTTCAACCAATAGTGCTTAATACAATTGAATATGCACATGCAAATAAATTTAGTCCTTACTTCATATTGTAGATCACAGCTGCAGCTCAGATCTGGTGTTGCTGTAGCTGTGGTGCAGGCTGGCAGCTGCAGCTCCAATTCAACCCCTAGCCTGAAAAGTTCCACATGCCACAGGTGTGGCCCTAAAAGAAAAAAAAAAAATTTGATGACACCAAGTATTGGCAAGATTCTAAAATGGTACAACATTTAGGAAAATAGTTTGGAAGTTTCTTAAAAAGGTCAATACATATTTAACAAATGACACAGCAACACTACTCCTAAGTATCTACTGAAAAGAAATGAAGGCATATGTCTACACAAAGACTTAGATGTGAATATCAAAAAATAGCATTATTCACAATAAGCAAAAACCGGAAACAACATAAATGTCCATCAACTGGTGAATAAACTAAATGTGGTTTATCCATACAATGGAACACTATTTAGTACTAAATAGGAACAATCTACTGATACTGCAACATGGACAAACCTCAAAGTCATGATGCTCAGTGAAAGAAGCCAGACACAAAAGACTATGTAATGCATGACTCCATTTATATGAAATTTCTAGGAAAGACAAATCTATAGAATTAAAAGGCACTAGTTGGCTGAGGCTGGAGTGAGAAATAACTGCAAACAGATACAAGGTAATTTTTGAGTTGATGGAAATGTCTTAAAACTGAATGGTTGCACAGCTCTCTACATTTGCAAAAACGATTAAACGGTATACTGATCTTGGGTGATTTTTTTTGCATATAAACTATATCTCAATAAAGCCTTTAATTTTAAAAAGTGAAAAAAGTACTAGGATAGAAATAGAAAAATTAACACGTTTATTAAACACGTTTATTAATAAGTGATGTGGGAATGGACACAGAAAGGTAAAAACAACATTTTAAAAGAATAAATGAAAATTTGCTAAAGCTTGGAAGGAGCAGGTAAAAGAGAAGAGTGAATCAAAAGTACCGCAAGTTTTTACATCAGAAATTGGCTGAGCTGCTCTCAGGGTGTAAAATACCACCAGGAAGTCTGGCTACATTTGATAGGCAATTGGAAATGCAACCCTGGAGCTCAGACCAATGTCAGGTGGAAGGATGCAGATTTGGAAGCTATGCACAGGTTTGAAATCGTGGGCCTAAATGAGATCATGAAAAAATTAAGAGCAAGCCGGATAAGACAGAACCTTGTAGAACACCCATCGCTGAGGAGCCTGAGGGGGAAGAGTGAATAGCTAGGGAATTTAAAAAAAAATCTCCCACACCTTCATGAGACTCACCTTCCAGAACAGGGCAATGGTGTGGCCAATTCACAAAGGAACGCAGGCAGACAGGTGGGCAGGAGGCAACAAACTGTAGTATTTCTAGATAATAAAGACAGAAAACATGGTTGATTTTGCCCTTGTGTCTCACCCTTTAAAATAGATTAAGAGGTAAGAGGCACCAAGAAACATTCTGTGTTTATGTCTGGTTTAGCTATTAAAATGTGTTGTCCTTTTTTGTTTGTTTGTTTTTGCTTTTTAGGGTCTCACCCATGGCATAGGGAAGTTCCCAGGGTAGGGGTCAAATCAGAGCTGCAGCTGCCGGCCTGCATCACAGCCACAGCGACTCGGGATCTGAGCCACATCTACGACCTACACCACAGCTTATAGCAACGCAGGATCCTCAACCCACTGAGCAAAGCCAGGAGTCGAACTCATATCCTCATGGATACTAGTGGGGGGGGGTTGTTACCTCTGAGACACAATGGGAACTCCATGTGCTGTCTTTTAAAGTAGGTAACACATTAATAGGATTTTTAAAAAAGGGCACATTAAAAAAAGCCATATAGAGCAAATTTTGTTCCTCATTTTCCCACCTCTCAGTTGATAGCTTTTCTTTTCCTTTTTTTTTTTTTTTTTTTTGGCCACCGGAGGCCTATGGAGTATGGAGTTCCCCAGGGCCAGGGATCAGATCCCAGCAGTATTTGCCACCCAAGCCACAGCTGCATCAATGCCGGCTCCTTAACCCACTGTTCCCGGCCAGGGGTAGAACCCGTGTCCCAGCGCTCCCAAGGCGCTGCCAATCCCCTTGTACCACAGCAGGAAATCTAGCAATTTTTAATAGCTCTTTGATTTTCTTAAAAAAGAAATTTTGAAACCGAGGCATTTAGTCAAATTATGGAAATTAAATAGGAAATTCCAGAAATAAACAATCTAGAAGTTTTAAAATGTGAGCCATTCTGAGTAGCATGATGAAATCGCCTGCTGAAGTTGACGTGATGAAATCTTCACGTCTCCCACAGGGACTGAATCACCCCTTTGTCCAGCATATAAAGCCATATATGCTACCCGCCCGTCAGCACAGGAAGAACCATAGCGTGAGGAAGGTTCAGCCCAACCCGTGGTTTCAGGCATGCACTGGAGGCTGGGAACCTATCTTCCTGGGGATACCTGGGGACTACCGCGTTTGGAGGAGAGAAAATGGCAAAGATGGGGAATTTTAGTTGGGGCTAAGTTGACCTTCCCTGGGTGCGTCCCTGCCCCAAGTGGATTCTCTGGCCCTCACCCGTGTCCCCACCTTGCTTCCGGTGCAGAGACTGACCTTGTTTGCTGCGAGTGGCCCTCTTCCTGTATCTGTGCCTCTCCAGAGCAAACCCCCACGCTCTGCCTGTGGCCTCCCGCCCCTGGAGGTGGGGGGTGGGGGGAGTGGGGCAGAAGAAGAGGGAGGCCCAGCCAATAGCCGCTCAGATCTTAAAGAGGTGCAGGCTCTCAACATAGTCCTCAAGAACCCAGTGACCAATGCGGTGCTTACTTTCAACTACAGCTTTTGGGTATAAAGGGCATTATTGGGATAATCGAAAAAACCTGAATTTGGATGACAGTAATGCGTCAATGTTAATTTAGCCCGAGTCCTGCAGAAAGGGTCAGGGATCCATCCAGTGCCACAGCAGTGACTAAGCCGGATCCTTTAACTGCTAGGTCACCAGGGAACTCCATTAATTTCCCAATTTTAAAAGTTAGATTGCAGTTATGTAGGAGGATGCTTTCCTTGTAGTCACTAAAATATTTGGAGTGGGGAATTGTGTGGGTAACATACTCTCAAATGATTCAGGGGAAGAGATGTTCTTTATGCTGTACTTGCAGCTTTTTTATAAATTTGAAATTGTTTCAAAAAAAAATTTTTTAAAGCGGGTGGCAACTAGAGATTATCATACTAAGTGAAGTAAGTCAAAGAAGGGCAAATACCATAATATCACTTACATGTGGCATCCAAAATGTGGCACAAATGAACCTCTCTACAAAACAGAAACAGACCCCCAGACGTGGAAAACAGACTTGTGTTTGCCAAGGGGGAGGGGAGGGAGCGGGATGGACTGGCCTTTGGGGTTAGTAGATGCAAACTATTCCGTTTAGAATGGATAAGCAATGAGATCCTATTGTAGAGCACAGGGAACTATATCCAATCACTTGTGATAGAACATGATGGAAGATAATATAAGAAAGGGAATATATACGCATATATATATAAACTGGGTCACTTTGCTGCACAGCAGGAATTGGCACATTGTAAAGCAACTATAATTTTAAAAATCAAAAAAATTTTTTTAATTTAAAGCTGTATGTTACTGGGTAGTTTGGTTTGATGTTACGTTTTTGGTTTATGGGTTAGTAGGACCTAACAGAAAGAAATGGACAAGGGAGAGAGGGAAGCTGGAGTCATGTGTTTCCCCCTCCTGGTTTTTGTAGAACTCTGGGTTACAAGCCTGGAAGCAACCCTGTTTGCCTTGCAAAATGTAAACAAAGACATTACCCTTAAACAGTGGGATAATGTGCCTTTCTCATCCCAGCTAACAGCAGGACTCCAGCAATCAGACCAAATAAATTTAGTCACTGGCACTGGGAAGGTTTGCTTCCACAAAGAAAGGCAATTTAAGTAATTAGCCAGTCTTTATGGCAGGATCATCTCCTGGGCTCAGCGGGGGCCGGGGAGCGCAGGGCTGTTCTACAAGGAAAGCTGTTCTTCATTTTTACACTCTCTTCCTTGGAAGCAAACTTGCAAACCCGGTTCAGACAGAATGCTTTTTCTTAGTGCCTCTTAGTGTCCCAAATGCAAAGAGGGTGGTGATGGCTAAGTCTAACCAGTGCATGCTGACAGGTTTTGTTTCTTTTGGGGTTTTGATCATTTGTTTTCCAATGAAAACATCTCTGTTGTTTTTCCAGATTATCAAAGTAACCCGTGCTTGTTATTAAAACAAGTTTAGACAATAACAAATAAGAGCAGCTATAAAATAGAAAGTTAAAATTATCTCTAACCTTCTCAACCAGAGAGAGTCGTGGCTTCTAGTTTCATTAGGCTTCAAGTTTATATAATTATAAATAAAAATATTGTGAGAATTAACACGTCTTTTCTATCAAAGGAAGTCTTGGTTACTCTCTTTTGTTCCTGCTTTGTCTGAGACCCCCCCTCCTCCACCCCTCCCCTCTTTCCCTCTTGTCCCAGTAACAATTTGTTTCAAATTAGCCAACAGAGAAGAATGTGCACCCTGACCTGACCAATGGGAAGGGGACAGGTTTACCACCTGCGTTAGGGATAAATAGGGGGGTCTTCCTTCTTCACCGGAGCTTTTTGAGCACTGGTGCCCTTCTGCAGAAAGCCTTGTCGCTGTCTCCTTGTGTTCATGTGTCTCACTTTCTGACACAGATGATCCGAGCAGGGGTCACTTTTCCCCAACAGTATGATTACACTAAACTAGCTGCATTTTAACCATTATAATCTTTGTTTTTCTCTTACTCTATTTTGTATATCTTCACCTGTTAATAAGTATATATTCATGATGTCATATCACAAAGAAGCCTTTGCCCAACTGAAAATAGAAAAATGGGCATAAGACTTTAGCAGTCTTTGGGGGAAATGCCCAATAAACCTTAAAAAACTACTCGGCTTCATCAGTCATTAGGAAAATGCAAATTAAAACCACCCACCAGAATAGCTAAAAGGAAAGAGGTAAAAGCACATCGTGGCAAAGATGTGAAGCAATGTGAACTCTCATGCACCGGTGGCTGGTTGTAAACCTGTACAACCACTTTGGAAAACTGTTTGGCATTATCTATGAAAACTAATCATATGTATACATAGAGTTCAGTGGTTCTATTCCTGGGTAAATAGCCAACAGAAGTTTATATACTTCTTCACTGAAACAGAGGTACAAGAATGTACACAGCCTCATTATTCATAATGGCCCCAAACTGGAAATAACCAAACATCTAGGTATTGTAAAATAGATGTGAGTCAAGTTGGGACCTCGGACTTGGGATATGGGACCTGGGACCCTTTGCTACAATGCTTGCGCCTGGACAGACCTCTCCAAGAGCAACAAAATACGGAAAAACCATAAGGGACTGGGTGCATGCACAGCTGGGGCAAATTATGAACAACAAGCTACAAAAAGTCTGAGGAGCAAAAGCAGAATAGTGTTGCATGCACCCTGCACACAGCACTACCAAGGGTGTGGGCAGACCCACCTAAGCCACCCCCCCTGCCTGGCCCCTGGACCCACCCTTATCCTCACCCCACTTAAGGGACCACCTTGCCTTCAACCCAGAGAGCAAACAAGAGAATCCGTTACTTGTTTTTGCCCCCTCTTGCTGCAGCACAAGCTCCAATAAAGCCTTGTCTGAATTTCTCCTCTAGCCTCTTATCAATTTCTATGGATTAAAGAGTCCAACACCCCTGATGGGTAACAGATAAACTGTGGCATATCTGTAGTGAAATAGTATACACTAATGAGAATAAAGAGATCCCAACTATTCATAACAACACAGATGAATCTCACACACACAACAGAGGAAAAGAAGCCAGCCACAGAAGATTACATATTGTGCAATCCACGTATAAAAACAGCAAGAGCAAGTTTACTAATCATGAGGTCAAGACAGAAGTTATCATTCTCGGGGGATAGGGACAGCAGGGGGAGACACAAGGGGACTTCTGGACGATAGTCAACTTGTCTTTCTTAGACTTGGGTACTAGATCTAGGAGTGTATTCACTAATGTATATCAAGCTGTGCCCTTAGGATCTGTATATTTTTCTGTATGTCGTATGCCAAAAAATACACTCTACACAGTAACACTACCAATAAAATTAAACTGATCAGCTCTCCAAAGGCTGGAATCAATTGGATTATATTCAGATTTTTTTTCTCACAAATTGTAGGAGTTTCCTAATTTTTTTTTCTTTCTGCACCTGAGTCATGTGGAAGTTCCCTCACCACAGCAGTGACCCGAGCCACGGCAATGGCAATGATGGATCCTTAATCTGCTGTGACACAAGGAAACTCCGGAATTTCCTGATTTTATTTTTTTTTATTTTTTCCTTTTTATAGATGCACATATGGCATATGGAATTTCCCAGGCTAGGGGTCAAATTGGAGCTGCAGCTGCTGGCCTACCCCAGAGTTTGCAGCAACACTAGATCTTTAACCCACTGAGCAAAACCAGGGATCGAACTCACATCCTCACAGATGCTATGTTGGGTTCTTAACCCGCTGAGCCACAATAGGAACTCCCCAGAGTTTCCTAATTTTAAAGCAAAAACTACATCCAAATTGCACACCATATTAATGACATTTCCATTTTTAACCCTCTAGCTATTTTGACCCATATCTGCCTACCCCCCCAATAGTTAAATAATAAAGTAATTGTCTGTGTAAAGAACCATGTCCAAACCCTGTTTCAGGGTTAAACAGTAAAGAACATCCCAATGTTTGAACCCTGGAGCCATCTCCAAAGGGCTAGAGCAGTGGTTCTTTCCAGAGGCTATTATGTAATCAGCTAACCTCAGGTATATCTGGGCAAGTGCAAAATGGGTTGTGAGTTGTACTTTGTACCAATGCTACAATTGCCACCTAGATCCTGACTCAGGCCTGAGGCACAGTTTCCTCGGCTCCTAAGAGGGTTGCGTCTTGTGAGTTGCTTCAAGAGAGTCCCTCCCCAGAAATTGTTCTCAGCAGAATGAAGCTGCCTGTTTGGCTTATGCTTCTTCCTGGGGCATCTCATATCCAGTGACTGGTCCATACAGGAATAAAGAGGCTGGCCCCTGCCTCAGTGGGGAACCACTCTGAAGGACAACCCCAGCTCCATGGTGCCCCGTGAGTTGGCATGAACCCTCTACTGAAACTGCATCACAGTTCAAATTTTCCCTCTCTCCAGTCTTGCTTCCCTTATTTCTTCCCAGACATTATGTGTTTGAGAACATTCCCCAGACCCCTTCCCACACACAAAATCTCTGATTCATATTTGTTTCCCAGGGAAACCGACATAAGACCTTCATTTAGAAGAAAGAATTCAAAATGCATGTCACATCATAGTAACCCAGCATTGTCCAGGATAGGCTTTATGGAAGGTGAGCACTTAAGGCCACACAGGATTGTGATCTGGAAAAAGCCAACCTAAAACTCTCCAGATAAGGAACCACCAGGAAGCCTCAGGTCAGAAGCACAGATGGGCCGAGTTGGGGAACCATTGCTTAAGTTGACCTAACCGGGGCAGAATGGGTTTGTTGAGAAATAGAGACACAAGTTTTCATAGACCAATGAAGGCTAACTAGGGGCGGGGAGAGAAGCCTTGGCTTGAAATTAGTTTTAATAAAACGGAACCCTGTGGTGATTTTTCAACAAGTGATTGACAAAAGTAAAGCTACTTTTGGATAAATCTAGCAGCAAAGGACAATACTAATTGCAGGTGAGACTGACAGCTTGAAGACCAGCATGACAGATGGGGCCCTAAGCCCAGGGAATAGGCACCACATGCCCAGACTGCAAACAGCTCCCAGGGCGTTCAGATGAGACGCATCTTTCCTACATGAAGGGCTCTCATGAGAAAAAGGAATTGGCCTTGCTCAGTGGGGCAATATCAAGCTATTAAGGAAGCAAATATCAGTTAAATACAAGGAAACACCTTCATTCAGTGGGAGAGCTATCCAACAATGAATTGGACTTCTCTTTGGCAGAGGTGAGCTCATATCCCTGGAGATTTTTTAAAGAGGCTGGTGGTTTCTTATTAAAGATAGGATGCCAGCAATGAGTTGAAGGTTAAACGACAGTCCTTTCATCTCCCTTTTAAGCCCTCTGAAATAATGGAAAGAAAAGCTTAACTCCACCAAGAAAAATTGGCTAAATTTTAGTGACTTGTGGAGAAGGGGGTGGGGGTGAAGAAATGTTCCCAATTGCCTCCAAGTTCTCAAACACAGGGGGTGAAATGCAGCTGGTAAAACTGACCCCAATGTGAAAGTGCTGTGTTGGTCATTTTTTAAACAATAGAGCAGAAAGTGGACTCTTCCAGTTGAGGTGGAAATGATGTCTGTGGTATCTTGACATCAACCACGAGACGGGAGCAACACCGTAGGTGCCTTACTTCCATCCAAAGCTCACTCCCAGTTTTCAGAATGGAGCAGCCAGCAGCCAGCTGCTCATAGCGGTACTCCTTTCCCTCCTAGCTCCTGCACCATTAGAAGAGAAAAGGGATTCCTAGCAGCAGCAAGCCAAGACTTCAAAGTCTCCTGCAGGTCCCATTACCCTCACTACCTCCTGAGCAGGGTTGGGGACTATTCAAAATTTCCATCACAAGGTCAGCCTCTTCGTGATTAACTAGACAGTTTTCTCTCAGCTACTGGTTACAACCAGGCTCACTCATCCTAGGTCTGTTGAAGAGATTTTCGGATGATTCATATTTGTTAAGAGCCTTTCGGATGACTCATATTTCTTCTGGAGTCAGTCTCTTTGAAATTGTATCCTTATCCAGAGTTAGAAAAGGACTGTGCACTATTTTATCATATTTATAATATACATTTTTAAATTATATTTCTAAGATCAGCTTCTTCTTGCGGGAGTTCTTTTGCTTCCTCAATTCTGATGTTATTATACCAATCTTCCCCCTCTTCCCCAATCACTTCATTGAGGACTGGGATTTTTCATGGTTTCCCATTTATAGGGCTGATATTTTGGGTTCACACTCAAAGGAGAATAAATCCGGCTCACCCCCTCTGCACACTGTGTGCCTCCAACTTTTGTATGGATGACATTTGTTCCCAGAATGCCAGTCCTGTTTTCAGAATTCCTCAGAATCACACAAGATTACAGGTCATCTGGTCTAGTAACCACTGAAAGTGCACATGAGCACCATTGTGTGTTTAGGGGTTTCCTGTCTCAAGTTTACGTGTCTAAGACCAATTTAGCTCCTGTTACAGTGCTAACCATGAGACAGAAAGAGGAACTATATTTTCTTTCTTTCTTTTGGCCTCACCCACAGCATGCAGAAGTTCCCAGGCCAGGGATCGAACCCATGCCATAGCAGTGACTTGAGCCACAGCAGTGAAAACACTCAATCCTTAACCTTCTGTGCCATAAGAGAACTCTGGAACTATATGTTCGATGGAGAATCTCACACTGAAGAGGAGTACTCCTTCAGCAAAAACAGAATACAGCCTCAACTGTATGTCAAAGACTTGAAAAAAAATTGCCAAGAGCCAGCTTTAGAAATGTTGAAAGACAAAAGCAAGCGCTCCAAAATCGCCATTAGCATCAGTCTGGGTAGACCATCAATGGTGAGGTTTTCATCTCTGTCTGAATTCTCCAGGCTCAAGGCCATGAACTTCCCTTGTAGCTCACAATACAGCTACATGGCATTGCTTCTCTCCAGGCTCAAGGGCAGATATGAATGTGAGAGGGAGACTTCTGCTTTTCAAGGGTACCCACCACCCCATGCCTAGGGATACAAATGTAATTTAGTGTCTAGGTCCTTACTGGTAAAATAATCAAAATGTGTTTGATACAGGTTTGTGTCCTTTCTGTGACAGAGGCTCTAGAAGAGCTTTTCTTTTTCAAATCCTTGAAATTGAACCCTTCTGTGTGATGTTGGCTCATTACTGTGTGAATGAGGTCAGGGTCTTTAGTTCAACATCCTTGGGGACCAGTTTGCTGCTCTGTTTCATGGCCACAGACCACAACTCTAGCCTTAATCAGCAGTGGTTTGGCTGTATTTAGTATGTTTGTGGTAATGAGAAAATCAGGTAAGAAAATACTTCCTTCATCTTGGGGAAACTATGTGCAATGGGGCTTTCTGACCCCATTCTCCTTTTCTTCAGAAGTTGCTTTTTAAATTTTAACATATATTCATCCAATCACCTGGCAAACTATTTCCATCTCTTAACAATAGTAAATAAAATGTAGACAGTAATAAGTCTCCCTCACTTGTCTACTATTCTTGAGTTTTGGGGGCTTGGGGTTTGGTTTTGTTTTTGGCCACACCTGTGGCATGCAGAAGTTCCATGACCAGGGACTGAACTCACACCAGAGCAGCAACTCAAGCCACAGCAGTGACAACACTGGATCCTTAATCCACTGAGCTACCAGGGAATTCCCACTATTCGTGAATATTATGAAAACTTGCAGTTTCTTTCTATGTATACATGAAATATGTATATACTTATTCCAATTTTTTTACAAACACAAAATATTCTATTCTAAAACTTGCTTTTTCCCATTGAATAATATTTTGGGGAGACCCTTGCAAACTGGCACATAAAAAGCTTTCTTCATTATTTTTCATGGCTTTATAGTATTCCATTTGTCCTAGAAAAATTTTTAACAGTCTCTGTTGGTAGACATTTCAGTTATTCACAATGCTTTGCATTTTATTTTTAAAAGATGTAATAAATAACCTTATATATACATCCTAGGATGTTTCCGTAAAATAAATTCTAGAAGTGGAACTGGGAGGGAAATAAATTTGTAATAGATATTGTCAAATTATTTTTCATAGGAATTGCCTTATTTCTTTAACATATAACATGGAATTTTTAAAAAGGATGTACCCTTGCCTCACACTATACAAAAATATTAACCTTAGATTTATTAACCTTCGTGATCTTGGATTTGGCAGTGAATTCCTAGATATGATTCCAGACACACAATCCATAAAAGAAAAAATAGAAAAACTGAACTTCATCAAAATTTAAAACTTCTCTGCATCAGAGAAAACTACCAAAAAAAGTGAAAAGATGACCCACACACAGAATGGGAAACAATATGTGCCAACAACTTATCTGATAAATACCCATTATAAAGATCCAATATAAAGAATAGTTACAATTCAACAATAAAACAAATTACCCAATTTAAAAATGAGTAAAGAACAGGAGTTCCCATAGTGACTCAGCAGAAACGAGTCTGACTAGTATCTATGAGGACACAGGTTTGATCCCTGGCCTCGCTCAGTGGGTTAAGGATCTGGCGTTGCTGTGAGCCATGGTGTAGAACAGCAGCTACAGCTCCGATTTGACCCCTAGCTTGGGAACCTCCATATGCTACAGGTGCAGCCCTAAAAAGACAAAAAAAAAAAACGAGTAAAGGATGTGCATAGACATTTCTCCGAAGAAGATATACAAATGGCCAAGAACAGGAAAAGATGCTCAACATTATTAGTCATCAGGGAAATGCAAATCAAAGCCACAATGATACCTGGTAATAGAATATACTTTATGCCCCAGGATTGTACACTTAAACCTGTTACAGTAGTAAATTTTAGTTATGCATATTTTGCCACAATAAAAAAATTAAAGCATAGACCTAAAAACAAACAAAAAAAGCCCGCAATAAGATACCAGTTTAACCTACTAGTATGGCTATAATGGGAAAAGAAGGAAAGAAGGAAGGAAGGAAGGAAGGAAGAAAGGAAGGAAGGAGAGAGAGAAAGAGAAGGAAAGTAAGAAAAGGAAAGAAAGCGAGAGAGGGAAGGAGGGAGGGAGAGATGGAGGAAGGAAGGAAAGGAGGAAAGGAGGAAGGAAGGAAGGAAAGAAGGAAGGCAGACAGACATACGGTGTTGAGGATGTGGAGAAACTGGAACACTTGTACAATACTGGCCAAAATGTAAAATGGTATAGCCACCTGTAGAAAACAAGGCAGGTCCTCAAAACATTAAACATAGTTATCTTTTTTTTGCCTTTTTTTTTTTTTTTGCCTTTTCTAGGGCTGTACTCGCAGCATATGGAGGTTCCCAGGCTAGGGGCCCAATTGGAGCGTTAGCCACTGGTCTACGCCACAGCCACAGCAGCATGGGATCCAAGTCACGTGTGCAACCTACACCACAGCTCATGGCAACGCCGGATCCTTAACACGCTGAGCAAGGCCAGGCATTGAACCCACAACCTCATGGTTCCTAGTTGGATTCATTAACCACTGAGCCATGATGGGAACTCCTAGAGTTATCATTTGACCCAATAAATCTACTTCTATGTATACACCCAGGAGAAATGAAAACATACGTCCACACAAAAATTCATGCACACATATTCACAGTAGTATTATTCATAATAACCAAAAGATGGAAACAGCTCAAATGTCCATCAACTACTTAATGGATAAATAAAACATGGCATATCTATACAATGGGATGTCATCTGGCCATAGAAAGAATAAAGTTCAGATATACACTATAGCATAGATGAACCTTGAAAACATTCTATTAAGTGAAAGAAGCCACTCACAAACTACCCCATGTCGTATGATGCCATTTGTATGAAATGTCCCAAATAGGCAAACATATAAAACAGAAAGTAGGTTAGTATTTGGAGTTCCCGTTGTGGTGCAGGGGAATCGAATCTAACTAGGAATCATGAGGTTGAGGGTTCGATCCCTGGCCTCAGTGGGTTAAGGATCTGGTGTTTCTGTGAGCGGTGGTGTAGGTCACAGATGTGGCTGGGATCCCCAGTTGCTGTGGCTGTGGTGTAGGCCAGCAGCTGTAGCTCCTATTCAACCCCTAGCCTGGGAACCTCCACATGCGGGTGTGGGGTGCGGCCCTCACAAGGGGGAAAAAAAATGGGAAAGTAGGTTAGTGTTTGCTTAGGGCTGGGGAAGTCAGGGGAGTGGGGGGTGACAGCTCAGGGTAGTGGGAAGTGACAGCAAAGAGATTAAAAAGTTCTAAAGTTGACTGCTGTGATGGTTGCACAACTCTGTGCCCTAAATGCACTAATTACTGAATTGCACACTTCAAATAGGTGAATTGGCTGCTATATGAATTACATGTCAAGCTGTTACAAAACAAACCTAATCTAATTACTAAGGAATCTGGTTAACTGTTGGCGGTGGGATGCCGAGGTCGGTCTTCCATGATCATCCTCACTGGAGAGCCTATTAAATCTTGACGTCATCACAGCCCAGCCTGGCCAGGACATTCTCTGGAACTGCGCTGTTTGAAGCACTGGGGATCTGAGAGGATCACCTGCTGTTTGGTAATTTCCTACCGGTAAAAATGGGCCAGCCACCAACTTCACCTGATTGGTCACCCTTTAATTCTTGGCTTTTCTCCATATTGAAATGAAGTGTAAAATGAAAAAGAAAAAAAAATGAGGCACTCTTCAGGAAAGCAATTCTACACAATGGACTTCCCAAAGGCGCTTTGACTGTGTCACTTTTTTGTACAGCAGAAATTATCGCAGTCTTGTAAGTTAACTACACTTCAACAAAACTTAAAAAAAAATAATAAAATAAAACAAACAAACAAAATAAAACAGTGGTTTTAGGAGTTCCCTCTGTGGTGCAATGGGATCGGGATGGGTGGAGTCTTGGGAGCACTGGGACACAGGTTTGATCCCCTGCCCAGCACGGTGGGTTAAAGATCTGACATTGCCACAGCTGTGGCTTAGGTTATAGCTGCATCTTGTATCTGATCCCTGGCCCCAGGAACTTCATATGCTGTAGGGCAGCCAAAAAAGAAAAAAATAATAAAAATAAAAGAGTGGTTTTAGACACGAGTCAACAGGTTATGTGATTACTGAAACAAGTAAGCAGGTAGAGGAGGGGAATGCTTTGAAAGCCATTCCTCATTCACTTATGGAAAAGCACAATTTATTTATTCTGCTGTTTACTAAATCTTTTGATTGACCTCATAAAAGAGCTTCTACAAATCAATAAGTGGAAAACCAGTAGCCCCTCAGGGAAAGGACATGAAAATATGGTGCATTAAAAAAAATGTAGATATAAGATTTAGATGTGAAGAAGTGTCTATTCTCCCACAGGAGAAAAATGCAAGCTAAAACTGTCCCCACATTCCGTATTTGCTCTGTCAGAGTGGCAAATGTTAAAAAGCTTGCTTTTCCAGTGGGTCTTCAAAGGTGTTCAGAAATAAGATCCTTGGAGTTCCATCTATGTCACAGTGGGTTAAGAATCCAACTGCAGTAGCTCAGGTCGCTGGGGAAGCATGGGTTTGATCCCCAGCCCGGCACATTGGGTTAAAGATCCGGAATCACTGCAGCTGCGACTCCAGCTGTGGTTCAGATTTAATCCCTGACCTGTGAACTTCCATATGCCCTGGGAGTGGCCATAAAAAAATAATTTTTTAAAAAAATAAATAAGATCCTCACACTATTGGTGAAAAAAAATAAATTGGCACAGTCCCTGGGAGGCAATGAGATAGCATCTGACAAAAAGTACAGTGCCCATGTGCTGTGGACCAGGGATCCTCCTTTCAGAGTCATGTGAGAAGGCCCTTTTCTCTTTCCTCCGTCTCTTCTCCTCTCTCATCGCCACCCTATGCCTCAAGTGAAGTCAATAAACGGGTAATAATTCCCTTTAACTCTACAGAATTAATTTCTTTTGAACTGTAGGAACTGGCAGCTCTTAAAAAAAAAAACAACAACTGATGTCTTAATAATTAAAGAGAAACCTTAAAAGCTCCTTCTGTGAAGGTTCACAGCTCTAAAAGTAATAAATGAGTCTCCCAACATACTGCACTGTAGGTCCGGTTAGGAATCCTATTCGGTAAGAGCCCGCATTTTTATTACTGGATCTAGAAAGCTGAGGCCCATTATCAGCATATATGCTACCATAGCGCCCCCTGCTGGCCTAGTGCAAAAATTATGTGGTAGGTTTTAGTCAACACTCTCCAGGAGCTGCTCTAAACACACGGCATTTCCTGTGACTTCCTGCACATTATCTCTACTCTTCTCAAGCTCTGGGCTCTTTCTTGCATCAGATAGGCCTACCTCCTACTTCTCAGTGAAGAGTAAGAGCCCTTGATATCTCACCTTTCAAGGAGATTTGTTCCTTTCACTGCTCTTTCCTGGCTGTTCCTTCTTGGGTAATTCCAGTTCTGCCTTTTCTTTCCGTGTGTCTATCTGCCTCTGTATTGACCTGGGCCCACATGGGCCATGGCCTTGCACCCACAGACAATGTGCCATGTCCTTGCTCACTGCCCCATCTCATCTGCACTTGCTTACTTCCCACTCATTCCTTAATCCAGAGTTTCTTACAATGAGGTCTGTGGACCATCTGCACACTATTGACAAGGCTGCTTGCTGAACATACAGATTCCCTGAATCAGACCTTCTGAATCAGATCTTCTGGAATCTTGGGACCTACATTTACAACAAGCACCCCCAGAGAATTCTTATGTGCACACACACACACACACACACACACACACACACACAGAGACACATATACAATATAAAAACCTCCCTGATTTTCTTACCAAACCATATGCTTGTCCAGAAACTTGCCTTTCCTCTTCCCTTGATGTGTTAGATGTGTTAGGAACACTCTTTCCTTTCGACCCTACAAAAGATGGCTACTGTAACCTGTTCATTTGGGGGTGGGGGGGATTAGGATACTTTTCTTATCATCTCCTCCCTGAAGATCTTAAATTCCTTGGGATTAAACATTATCTTATCCATAACGTGTTCACTGAAGCTTTACAAATAGTAGGAATCCTCACAGGTATTTGTTGAATTAAATTAGCACTTTCAATTTGAGAATGGCTGTTTAATATATTTATGATGTTTTTAAAGGCAGACTTTACCAAACACTTAATACACTCATTGAGGAAGCAAAATTAAGGTGCAAGTAGTTAGGATTAGTTAGGACAGACCATGATGGAAGATGATATAACAAAAGGGAATGTATGTATCTGCATGGCTGGGTCACTTTGCTGCACAGCAGAAATTGACACAACATTGTAAATCAACTACATCTTTTTTTTTTTTTTTGGTCTTTTTAGGGCCACACCCAGAGTACATGGAGGTTCCAGAGCTAGGGGTTGAATCGGAGGTGCAGCCACTGGCCTACTCCACAGCCACAGCAACACCAGATCCAAGCCAAGTCTGAGATCTACACCAAAGCTCAGGGCAATGCCAGATCCTTAACACAATGAGCGAGGCCAGGGGCTGAACCTGCATCCTCGTGGATCCTAATCGGATCAGTTTCCACTGAGCCACAATGGGAACTCCTATACTTAAATTTTTAAAAGATGGAAGTAGAATTATTTATAATAGCAAAATTTCCTGCTGAATAAAAATAGAGCTCAAAGTGTATCCAACCTTTGTGTGTGTGTCTGTGTATCCTGAGGTGTCAAAAATAACCAGGTTTTGACCTACATTCCTTTCTCTCCGTGGCTAAACCCAACAGGTTTAAAGAAAAACTTCACGAAAGAAAAATAATTATCATAAAGTTATCCTTTCTATTATTACATTCCATATGCTAAAGGCAATTTTTACATTTCGGGCCCAAATTAGCTAATGTATTTTCTTACATTCAGGAAGATGTACTTCCCTGTTTATGATTCAAATTCAACTAATGTAATTCCAATTTCAAGACAAATACCCAATAGCAAAGTGCTGCCCTGACAGATCCTCCTGGCAAACAGGGTCCTTACCCCTGGTGATGAGCCTCTGTCTCCTTCTCCACTCCTCTCCAGCTTCTATTAACCTCATGCCCTCTGAAACATTTTGGCAGTAATTGCACTGCATTTTCAGGTTTTCCTGAATCTAATTTTCAAAGGATGGGAGATATTCTTTTTGAACTGCTTATCAGTTTCATGCTGTGTGAGGTTTTACTATAAGATGAAGGTAAAAACACTTTCTATTTATTAGAGTCACAACGTTGCATGCGAGAGCCCCTCAAATTGGCCATCTGTGCTAAGAAAACATACCATCCATTCAGCCTCTTCATTATCGCAGGAGGAGAAATATCTCTTCTATCGAAAAATGCAGAAGGACACAAAAATACATAAAGATTCCTGACCTTTTGTCAGTCATTTGCCATCTTCAATATCAGCAATTTCTAACCACATTCTGTAGAACAGGAGCAACTCTACATAAAGGAATAGATGTTTAGCAAAAAAATAAAAAATAAAAATAACAAAAAGAAGAAGTGAGGGTTTGTGGGGCAATCAATGATCAAACAAGTTTGAAGGAAACTGCAAGTTCGATCTCAACCCCTTTAGGAAGTCATTATTTAGATAGGGCACTAAATCTTCCCTGTGATTCTGCAGTGAAGTAGGAACAGGTAAGCAAGCGCGTTTCCCAATTTATTGAACCACTGAATCGGCTTTTGTCTTTGTTTCATATTGTTTTGGAACACCCACTGAGTTAATCTCAAGGGATAATGGCATTCAGAAGGACTTGAAAAGAGACATAGTTTCATGCAGGTGTGCTTTAGTAATCCATCTAAAATAAGTGTCAAGAAAAAACTTATCTGAGTTGGAAATTCAGGTTTACATAAAGAATGTCCAAGGTTGAGTGGTTTCTCAACACTGTCTGAGAAAGCAGGGCTAATTTTTCTGAATTAAATGCACCTTGGGATTTCCAGCTGTGGCTCAGCTGGTGAAGAATATGACTAGTATCCATGAGGACGAGGGTTCAATCCCTTGCCTCACCAGTGGGTTAAGGATCCAGCATTGCTATGAGCTGTGGTGTAGGTCGCAGTTACAGCTTGGATCCTGCGTGGCTGTGGCTGTGGTGTAGGCCAGCAGCTACCCGGCATGTTTCTTGCTCCAGCATTAAAACAATTTTAAATGCCCCCACCAAAGTCATATATATGTTTAAGGGCTTACCATCGCGATTGGGGTCCGGGCCATTCTGGAAAAGTGCAAGTTACTTAGAGATGATGCAGTAGTTGTCATTCAACAAAAGCGCGATTATCTGCAATTTTTTTGTTTGAAGGTACAGTGACTTACCTGTTAAGCCTTTTTTTTTTCCCCTAATCTTTACGAAAGCAGTACCTGTTATGTATTTTAGATTCCCTTAGTTCTTGGGGTGATTTCGGTTTATGTGGCTAGATGTGATTCTAGGGGTGATTGGGTTTCTCCTCAGTGCCAATTTAAATTATGTGGTAGAATTCAAATGGAGATGCTCATACAAGAGGAAGGCCTGAGCAGCCCAAAGTCCCCTTAAGAATGTCACATAGAGGACATCACCAAGAAGACTAGATAAGAGGCTCCTGACTTTCCCTCCTCCCACAGATGAACCAAATATATAGCTACACATGGATCAATTCCCTGTAAAAGAAATGCAGAAGCTAGTTGAATGATTCCAACACACTGGAAGGGCTGAGAAAATACCTCCATCAAAACGGGAAGGAGGAACGATTGGATTAAGATGGCGGAATAGAAGGACTGGAGCTCAACTTCTCTCCCGAAAAACAGCAAAAATACAGCCAAATGCCGAGCAACCTTCAACCAAATGGACTGTAAACTTCCAAAAAAGATACTCTGCTCCAGAAGACACAGCGGAGACCACATCAAGAGGTAGGAGGGGCGATTACGCGATAGAAGCAACCCCCTA
>PVHT020000521.1:20054269-20075501 GCA_004024745.2 Catagonus wagneri
AAGACACAATGAACCTTCTTACAGAGCAGACAATGACTCACAGACTTTGGAAAACCTTGGTTTTTCAAATAAGACAATCTGGGGGGGTGGGGGGATGCACTGGGGGTTTGGGATACAAAATCTGTAAAATTGACTTGTGATGATTTATGCACACCTATAAGTGAAATAAAATCCATTAAGAGAAAAAAAAAAAAAAACGGGAAGGAAAGGTTGAAACACACTCTTGCCATAAACACCACTCCTGGCACAGTGCCTAGAGTTAAGAGGGACTATAAGGTCAGCTTCCAGTTTCTCCCTAAAGAGAGAGAAGCTTGGACCGCACATCTAGTGCCCCAACTTTTACGCTGCTACATGAGGAACAGGCCCTCAGATCTTCTATCTCTGATAGACAACAGAGCATGGCCTTCACGAGTCTCGTAAGACCAGAGTAAACAAAGCAGCGGCTTTCAAACAGGCCCATGAGCACTTCCAGTAGCTAGACCCCCAAAGGGCAGGAAAAACACTCATCTCCTTCTCTCTCCCTGGAAGGAGTTTGCATACTATCCCAGCTGCTTCCCGAGGATCTGGCTTTTAATCAGCCTACATCTGGGTGCTGACTGGGATCCTCCCAGGAGCCTGTAAGAGCCAAAGGGCACCTCCTTCACCCCACATATTCTCCCTCTGGCTTGCTCAAACAAGAAAATCAAACTGCCAGCTTCTCCCTGGAATGAGTTTGTGTACACATCTAGAGCTCCAACTTTTATGGCTGCCATAGGAGCAATGGCCCCTCAAATCATCTAGCTCTAAAAGCCAATGGAACTCAGTATTCATGAGTCTCACACGGCCATATAAAACAAACAAACAAAAAAAAGCAGGTTTCAAAGGGCACATGAATACTTCCCATAGTTTATCCCTCCAGGTTCATTACAGGGGGAGCAGGCAAAAATATCCATCTTCCAGTTTCTCCTTGAAGGGGATCTGGCTGCTTACTTTCCCAGCTGCAAGCTATCCGAGAATTCAGCTTCTAAAGAGTTTGCATGTAGAATTTGACTAGATTCCTGAAAGAGCTGGCAGGCACATCCCACACTACCTCCCTCTGGTTCACTCCTACAGTGAAACCAAGTCTCCAGCTTCTTCCTGAAAAAAGCTTGTCTAGCATCCAACTATTATAACTGCTACCTGAAGGATTAGCTCCAAGTCACCTAGTTCTGAGAACTGACAAGGCTCAGCATTCACTAGGTCCCCAAGACCACACAAAACAGACAGTTCTGTATGGATGCACAAGAAACCCCAGCAACTTTACCCTCTGGCTTAGCACCGAGTAAGAAGAAATACCCAGCTCTTGATTTATCCCTGATAGGGGCTAGACAGCATAGTTAATGTCCTGACTTTGCCAGCTGCTATCTGAAGGTCCAATTAGGCTACATCAGGGAGCTGAAGGTACAGGCAGTTATACACAAAAGAATCTCCATAAGACTATCATTGGACTTTTCAAAAGAAACTTTGTAGACGAGAAAAGAGTGGGATGACATATTTAAAACGCTCAAAGAAAAAGATTACCAATGAAGAATATTCTACCCAGCAAAGTTATCCTTCAAAATTAAAGAAGAGATAAAGATTTCTGAGATAACAAAGCTGAAGAAATTCATTACCACTAGATTGGCCTTAAATGTTTAAAGGAATTCTTCAAGCTGAAACAAAAGGATGTTAATTAGTAACATGAAAATATGTGAAACTTGTAAAACTCACTGATAGAGGTAAATATATACTTAAATTCAGAATATTCTAACATTGAAATGGTGATGTATAAGTCACTTATAATTCTAGAAGAAAGATTTAAAGACAAAAGTGTTAAAAACAACTATAGCTACAGTAACCTGTTAATGGATACACAATTTAAAGAGATATAAATTGTGACATCGAAAACATAAAATGCTGAGAGTACAAATATGTAAAGCTCTTGTGTACATTTGAAAATGTTGTTACCAGCTTAAAATAGATTGTTATAAATACGTTATATGATAACCACAAAGTGTAAACCTATAGGAGATACACAAAAGATAAAAAGGAATGAAGCAAAGCATATACAAACTACAGAAAATCATCCAATCATGAAAGAAGATAGGAAGAAAGGAAGTAAGGAAATACAAAAAGGCAGAAAACAATGAACAAAACAGCAATAGTAAGGTTATACCTATCAATAATTACTTTAAATGTACTAAATTCTTCAGTCAATACACAAAGTGGCTGAATGAACTTTAAAAAAATAATAATGAGACCCACATATACTGCTGAAAAAGAGACTAACTTCTGCTTTAAAGATACACACAGACTGCAAATGAACGGCTGGGGCAATGGCTATTTCATACAAACGGAAACCAAAAGACAGCAGGAGTAGCTATATTTACATTGGACAAATAGACTTTAAGTGAAAAACTGTAAAAAGAAGCAAAGAAGGTCATTATATAATGATAAATGGATCAATTCATCAAGAAAGATATAACAATTGTAAATATTAATGTATACAACATCCATTTGAATAGATACTAATAGAATAATAGAAAGGGACATCAATATCCCACTTTTGAAAATGAATACATTTTCATACAGGAAACTAATAAGCAAACAGTGGACTTAAACTACATTTAGAGATGAACACAACAGACATATACAGCACATTTTATCCAAGAGCAGCAGAATTCACATTTTTCTCAGATCACACAGAGTATTTTCCAGGATAGGTATATGCCAGGCCATAAAACAAGTGTTAACAAATTTAAATAGACTGGAATCACAGCAAGCATAATTTCTGCCCACAGTGGTTTAAAGCTAGAAATCAATAACAAGAAGATAACTGAAAAATTCACAGATATGTGAAGATTAAGCAACATGCCCCTAAGTAACCAATGGGCCAAGGAAGAAATCAAAAGGATGAACAAAAAAATACTTTTAAAATGAAAACACAACATACCACAACTTATGGGATGCAAAAGCAATCCTAAACAAGAATTTTATAGCATTAAATACCTACATTAAGAAAAAAGACCTTAAATTAACAAATTAACTTTGTACCTCAAAGAACTAAAAAAAAAAAGAAAAAAGAAAAAGAAAAAGAAAACTAAGCCCAAAGTTAATAGAAGGAAGGAAATATTAAAGTTCACAGTCAAAATAAATAGATTAGAAACACAGCAGAAAAGATTAATGAAATGAAGAGCTAGTTCTTTGAAAAGATAACCAAAATTGACAAATCTTTAGCTAGACTAAGAAAAAAAGAGAGAAGACACGAATAAATAAAATCAGAAATGAAAGAAGAGACGTTACAACTGATACCAAAGAAATACTAAAGAACACAAGAGACTTTGATGAACAATTATATGCCAACTAGTTGGACAGCCTAGAAGAAATTGATCAATTTCCAGAAACATACAACCTACTAAGAGTGAATCATGAAGAAACGGAAAACCTGAACCGATCATTTACCAGCAAGGAAATTGAACAAACTCCCAATAAAGTCAAGTCCAGCACCATAAGACTTCACCGGTGAATTTTACCAAACATTTAAAAAGAAGTAATACAATTCCTTCTCAAACTCTTCCAAAAAAATAGAAGTGGAGGGAACACTTCCAACCTCATTTTAGGAGGCCAGAATTACCCTGAGACCAAAGCCAGAAAAGGACACTATAAAAAATTTCCCTGTCCAATGTCTTTGATAAACATAGATGCAAAAATCCTCAACAAAATATTAGCAAACCAAACTCAACAGCACATTGAAAGAATCATACACCATAATCAAGTGGGATTTATCTCTGCAGTGCAAGGATGGTACAACATATGCTGGCCAGTAAATATGATACACCACATAAACAGAATGAAGGATATAAATTATATGGTTATCTTAATAGATGCATAAAAAGCACCTGACAAAATCCAGCACTCATTTATTATAAAAAAAAAAACTTTCAACAAATTAGGTACAGAAGAAATGTACCTCAACCATTAAAGGCCATTTCTGAAAACCCCATAGCTAACTCCATACTCAAGTGAGAATTGTAAGATCAAACACAAGCAAAAATGCCCTCTTACCACTTCTTTTCAACATAGTACCAAAAGTTCTAGTCAGAGCAATTAGGAAAGAAAAAGAAATAAAATGGAATTCAAATCAGAAAGGAAGAATTAAAATTGTCTCTATTTGCAGATGACATGATCTCATAGATTAAAAAAAAAAAACAAAACCCTAAAGACTCCACCAAAAAATACTGTTAGAATTGATAAATGCACTCAGTAGAGTACAAAAATTAATATATAAAAAATCAATATACAAAAAGCGATTGGGGAGTTCCTGTCATGTCTCAGTGGAAACAAATCTGAGTAGGACCCATCAGGATGCAGCTTCGATTCCTGGTCTCGGTCAGTGGGTTAAGGATCTGGCATTGCTGTGAGCTCTGGTGTAGGTCGCAGATGTGGCTCAGATCTGGCATTGCTGTGGCTGAGACATAGGCCAATGGCTACAGCTCCAATTTAACCTCTAGCCTGGGAACCTCCATATGCCAAGGGTGCAGCACTAAAAAGACCAAAAAAAAAAAATTATGTTGTTACTCACCAATGAACCATCAAAAAGAGAAATTAAGAAAAAATCCCATGTATGATAGTATCAAATATGGTAAAATACTTACGAATAAATTTAACCAAAAAGGTGAATTATCTATATGCTGAAAAGTGTAAAAGATTGACAAAAGAGAGTGAAGACACAGATAATTAGAAAGATAGTCCATATTCATGGGTTGGAAAAATTAATTGTTCATACGTTTCCAAAGTGATCTATGGTTTCAATGGAATTGCTACCAAAATTACAATGTCATTTTTCACACAAATAGAAATTCATATAGAACCACAAAAGACCCTTAAAAGCTAAAGCAATCTTTAGCAAAAAGAACAAAGCTGGAGGGATTGCATTTCTTGATTTCAAACTATATTACAAAGCAATGGTAATCAGAACAGTATGTTATCAGGAGTTTCCACTGTGGCTCAGAGATAATGAACCTGACTAGTATCCATGAGGATGAGGGTTTGATCCCTGGCCTCACCTAGTAGGTTAAGAAACCAGTGTTGCCATGAGCTGTGGTACAGGTTGCAGACGTGGCTTGGATGCAGCATTGCTGTGACTGTGGCATAGGCCAGCTGCTGTAGCTCTGATTAGACCCCTAGCCTGGGAACTTCCATATGCCACAAGTGTGGCCCTAAAAAGCCAAAAAAAAAAAAAAAAAAAAAAGGGTTAAGGAAGTTCCTATTGAGACTCAGCAAGTTAAGGACCCAACATTGTCTTTGTGAGGATGTGGGTTCAATCTCAGCCTTGCTCAGTGAGTTAAGGCTCCAATATTGCCACAAGCTGCCACATAGGTCATGGATGAGGCTCAGATGTGGTACTGCCGTGATTATGGTATAGGCCAGCAGCTGCAGCTCCAATTCGACCCCTGACCTGGGAATTTCCATATGTGACAGGTATAGTCATTAAAAAAAAAAAAAAAAAGAGTAAAGTTCTAAGGCTCTAATGTATAGAAAGAGTGGTAACTATATTTGCTAATACTTTATGGTATAACTGAAACTTGTGGAGAGTAGATCTTAAGCTTTCTCATCAAAAAGTAACTATGTGAGGTGATGAATGTGTTCATTAACTTTATAGTGGGAATCCTTTCATAACATATACATGAATCAAATCATCACATTGTGTACTTTATACATATTATGATTTACTTTGCCAAATAGTTGTCAATAAACCTGAAAAATAAAAATAAAAGAAGTTGCTTGTTAACATGTTTCTTAGTAACTGTGTTGTGATCCTTGGAAGGAAAATTTGAACCATAAGAGCAAGCTGGATAATCTGGTTCTTTACTTACCTCCATGAAGTATCCTGGCATACTTCGGGAAGAAAACTGATTCAATGTACGAGTTAATATCCTGATCAAAAGACCCAAGATTGTTGGCCAATATGGCTTCCTTTACGGGAGCACACAGGTCTAGTGTAAAGAACACCATATTGGGAGTCAGAAAATGTGAAATTTGTCAGAGGCCTCACTATCAGGAAACATGGGTGGCCATATAATTTATTGAATATAAATTACATTCTTTATTGGAGTACTATTAATGATTATACCAGGACAACAGATGTAAACTGGGACTGTCCTTCACAAACTGGGACACGTGGTTATCAAAATTTAGTTGCTAGGTATTCTCTAGAGATCCTTCCAGTTGTAAAACAATGATTCTATGATTAGTTAACCAGTTTAAAATTTTTATCTCTAATGGTTAGAACTGACAAATGCTTAATGACTTTTAAAATTAATTAAGATGAAGAGTTTTCAACAGAGCAAGATTTTGACTTTTTTGGCCGGGGGCGGGGCACACCCATGACATACGGAAGTTCCCAGGCTAGGGGTTGAATCAGAGCCGTAGCTGCCGGCCTGTACCACAGCCATAGTAATGCTGGATCTGAGCCATGTCTGTGACCTACACCACAGCTCACGGCAACATCAGATCTTTAACCCATTAAGTGGGGCCAAGGATCGAACCTGTGTCCTCATGGATACTAGTCAGGTTAGTTACTGCTGAGCCATGATTGGAACTCCCTATAGCAAGATTTTGAGAACACCGTCTCGAGATTCTAGTTTGTTTTTCACGAGTCCTTCGAGAAATTCAGAAATTATTGTTCTTAGTTCCTTTTTTCCAGCACTTCTGTGAATATACTATCCCGAATGCTTTCACTCATATCCTCTCAATCACTGAAAAAATATTCTTCATGTTTGGTTTTAAAGAAGCCACATGGCAGTGGGAAGCAGGGGAGGAGGGGTGGGAATGATGAAAAGCTCATGGCAGGCTCTTTCTGCGGCAGGTTTGAGATGCACAAAACCAATTCTGGTTTCAGAGTATTTCTTTTTCTTTTTTTTAAATTTTAATTTATATTCGTTACTTTTTCCTGCATTTGTATGATTTTTGTTTTTCCCATTATAGTTAATTTACAGTGACAGAGAATTTCTCATACTGTGATGTCTTCAGGTCCTGAAATTCTGTTGTAATGGTTCCATTTCCCAAGCTCCCATGGTGGTCAGATACTGCAAAGGGAGGAGTGGAAGAAAGAAAAGGAAAACCAGTCTCTCTTTGTCTTCCTTGTCTCCTACTCTTCCCTGCTGAGGTTCACCTTCCTCCTGGTGACCTGGCTTTGCCACATTTCCTCCCTTTGCTTCACCAGCCTAGGGAGAGGATTGGATTCCCCTGTTGCCCATTTCTGAGCTACTTCAATTTTTGCCTGTCCTCTCAGCTCTTTGAACACCTGAGCAATCAATTCTGTTCTAAATTCCCTGTTTAAAAACTACCATGAGATACCACCTCACACCAGTCAGAATGGCCATCATTAACAAGTCCACAAACAACAAATGCTGGAGAGGGTGTGGAGAAAAGGGAACCCCCCTGCACTGTTGGTGGGAATGTAAGCTGGTACAGCCACTATGGAAGACAGTGTCGAGGTACCTTAGAAAACTCTACATAGAATTACCATATGACCCAGCAATCCCACTCTTGGGCATATATCCAGACAAAAATTTCCTGGAGAAAGACACTTGCACACGCATGTTCACTGCAGCACTATTCACAATAGCCAAGACATAGAAACAACCCAAATGTCCATCGACAGATGACTGGATTAGGAAGATGTGGTATATATACACGATAGAATACTATTCAGCCATAAAAAAGGATAAAATAATGTCATTTGCAGCAACATGGATGGAATTAGAAACCCTCATACTGAGTGAAGCAAGTCAGAAGGAGAAAGACAGATGTCATATGAAATCTCTTATAATTGGAGTCTAAAACACTGCACAAATGAACATCTCAACAGAAAAGAAAATCACGAACTTGGGGAACAGACTTCTGGTTGCCAAGGGGGCGGGGGAGGGGTGGGGGGGTGGGAGGGAATGGGGATAACTAGTGCTTTAATGATGGAATAGCAAGGAGCTCCAACTGTATTGCACGGGGAACTATATCTAATTACATGTGACAAATCCATATATGTACATGTAATCGGGTCACCACATGGTGCAGTTGGAAAAGCTGACAGAAATCTGTAAACCAGCTATAATGCAAAAAAAAATAATAATAATAAATAAATAAATAAATAAAATACTCCAGTAGTTTTTGTTTTCTTGGTGGAACCCTGACTGCTGTAATACTCAACTGAATTGCGAGCTGTCCCAAGTCTGGAGGAAGAACTCACTGGATGGGCCTTATTGTGAGACAGATAGTAACTTTCCTATGATGAACTTTCCCATGAGTAATTCGATGACTGAAAAAGTTCACCTTGGATGTTGGCTTTAGACCTTAACAAGCATAATATACAACCCACTGTGTTTGGTCTCTTACAGCTGAACCACCTCGTTCCACGGGAAGATCTACTTTACTGAATACCCGAGATATAGCTTGGAGATTTAGGCATGAAAGAATGAATGAATGCAAATATTTTAGTAAAACGAAACTTTAGAAATCAAATACTTGTTTGCACAAGGATAGATCTTAACTTTCTGTGTATTTTTACTGAGATAGAAAGCACATGCTATAAGTAGAATATACAAATGATTTTTTATACAAACACATTAGAATAAATCATACATATTTTATATTAGGTTATTCATAGTCTATAAAATAATCTTTCCCAAATTATATAATATAAAAATAAGCACTGTTTCAAACTGCTTCCACAGCTTGGGGGTAATTCTGGCCCCAAATTATGACAGAATTAGTAACATAGTAGAAATTAGAATTAAATTATAACTGTTTAAAATTTAAATAGACCAGGATCTGAAAATATTCATTTTATTAAACAGATGGAAAAATAAAATTATCAAGTTTAATAACAAATCCGAGGTAAAAATCTACATTATATTACTCACACCAAGGAAAATATATCTAAAAGACTGTTTCTTTATCATTAACATTCAATCTTTCTAAAGTACTCCTTCATTACCTCTGGCCTTCAGGGTCTAGTAATTAAGGTGACTTTTAAATAAAATGATCTCTACTATAGGATCTTAGTTACTGATTACTCAATATAGACCTATCAGATAAAATTAAAATATTGCAACTTGATCAGAATGATGTACTCTTGCGTTACGTAAAACTGCAAATCACAGTATGCTGACACGATATTTTCAGCTTTAATTTACTAGAGTAAGGAGATTAAGAATATACTCTAGGAGTTCCCGTTGCGGCTCAGTGCAAACAAATCCGACTAGGAACCATGAGGTTGCGGGTTCAATCCCTGGCCTTGCACAGTGGGTTAAGAATCTGGAGTTGCCGTGAGCTGCAGTGTAGGTTGCAGACACGGCTCGGATCCTGCGTTGCTCTGGCTCTGGTGTAGGCTGGCAGCTACAGCTCCGATTAGATCCCTGGCCTGGGAACCTCCACATGCTGCGGGTGCAGCCACAGAAGGACAAAAGACAAAAAAAAAAAAAAAAAGAATATACTATAAAATTTTAGTACCGCTGATCCTTGAACAACTGTTCAGGTTTGGACTTGTGGGTCCACTAAAATGCTGATAATTTTCAATAGTAAATACTATAGGATTTGGTCTC
Organism: Catagonus wagneri; assembly: GCA_004024745.2. Lineage (NCBI taxonomy): Eukaryota > Metazoa > Chordata > Mammalia > Artiodactyla > Tayassuidae > Catagonus > Catagonus wagneri. Next base: position 20,063,869 of record PVHT020000521.1, read on the forward strand.
TGGTTGGTGGAATCTGTGGATATGGAAAAACCAGAGACACAGAGGGTCAGTACAAATTATACTCAGATTAAATAACCCCCACTTTGTTCAAAGGCCAGCTGTGTAGAAAATATCTCAGATGCCAAACAAACCTTCACAAGAATTTACCAGGATGACTATAAGGAAATGCAAAATAAATTTACACACCTTGGTTCCACAAAAATATTGCTGCCTGGCTTCTAATCATAATCTGAGTATTAAGACCACTTCAGATGATATAGTTGAACTTTAGCCTACATTGTATTCTAACATTTGGCTTTTTGTTTTGCCACTACCAGGTATTTCACGTTATACTAACAAAGGGAATTAGCATTTTCAGTATCCTGTCTGCATTCCTTCCAGCCTTCCTCTGCCCAGGGTTTTAAAAGTTATTTCAAATGTAGTTGGAGCCTCCAATGCATGAGGAAAACTCTCCCATCCAGATCTCCAGGGCTCATCCTGCAGGCACCCAGCAGTCAGAAGTTCAAGGAGACCGCCCTGCCTAGTCACAAATACTTTATTCAAGTTCCACGTGTGTCTGCAAACCCCAACCAATTAGCTGCATATGCCTTTTGTTGTGCGTACCCATCCCTATATTTACTATATAGCAGATTTAGATGGTGGTGTTGGGGTGGGGGTGGGGGATGGAACCTAAATTTTGATTATTTTAACAAGAAGGAATTAAACGATGAAACAAATCTAACAATATTTTAGCCCAGTACTTTTAGCATTCTCAATTTTTTCTTTTTTTTTGGCCAAACTCACAGCATATGGAAGTTCCCAGGCCAGGGATCGAATCCGAACCAGTACCTCCACAAGACAAGCCAGATCATCAATCCACTGCACCATAGCAGGAACTCCCATTAACAATCCCTAATTTTTAAGATTATAAATTCACAGTGAATACACTAGTGACTATTTTTAAACAAACATTGAATAATTTCACACTATAAAAATTATATGCTCACAATTTCGGCTTGGATTTGTTTTGCAGCTTATTTAATGCCGTTTGAAAACCAAGCAGGTAATGAAAACTATACATATTTGAGCATGCATTACAGGAGGCAACAGTGAAGTTTAGGGCCAGTCACTTGGAAAAGTATGCCCTCCAGAAAACTGACACAGATTCAAATATAACTTCTTCAATGCTGTTTTATAAATCAGACTGAAAATTTTCAAAGAGTCTAGATGCCAAGCCCCAACAAATGCAAAAACAAAACTATGGTCTATGCAGTCTGTTACCACCACACCACTCTCGCCATAAAGTATAGACACGCCATGTGGCATTGTCTCTTGAACTAGAGGTTTTAGAATCACAGAATTTGAGAGCTCAAAGGAACTTGGAAGACAATGAATTTCATTCCTCAATTCCCACCTGAGAAGAGGAGGCAGAGGATGGATAGAGGGAACCAGCATTTATCCATCACCAGGCCTGTGGGACTGGGTATTTCCAACTTGACTATCTCATTTCTCACAGTCTCAGGCAGGTAGCAGTAAACTCCATTTGACAGCTAAGAAAATGTATATCTACCTGGGTAAATAATCCTCCCCCTAATAAATCCACTAATGGGGAAGAGGGGAAAATCCAACTTCAAAATTACCAGTCTTTCCTCAGGGTTTCACAAAGCGTGGTCCTAAGACCTGCATCAGGGACATAACCTGGAAAATGTTAGCAATACAAGTTTCCAGGCTTTTCCCCAACCCTACTGAACCAGAAACTCTGGGGTGGGGCCCCTGCAAGCCCTGCAGGTGGTGCTGCAGCACACTTGTTGTCTCTCAGAGACTTTACCTGGAACACACATATTAAAATATGTACAATTTAACACTAAGCTATGACAGAAGTCAAAAGAACTTAGTGTATTATACTTTACAACAGAATATTAGGACAGGATAGCCTTCAACAAAATTTTGCTTTGGAAGTTCCCCTCATGACTCAGTGGTTAACGAACCCTATCAGTATCCATGAGGATGCCGGTTTGATTCCTGGCCTCGTTCAGCAGGTTAAGGATCCAGTGTTGCCATGAGCTGTGGTGTAGGTGGCAGATGTGGCTCCAATCCCACGCTGCTGTGCTTGTGGTGTAGGTCAGTGGCTACAGCTCAGATTCGACTCCTAGCCTGTGAAGCTCCATATTCCACATTTAGGTGCGGCCCTAAAAAGACACAAAAAATTTTTTTTGCTTTGAATGTTACATAACTGACATTGAATTTCTTCATAAGAAAAAAAATTTTGAGAGCTATTTTAAATAAACAAATACTGGCAGTAAGATTCTATAGAACTGTTTTCACCTTAGGTCCAAAATAAGATTCTTAAAACAAAAATCTTCTGTCTGCCTTACAAAGTCCCACTGAAATGAACAAATACCCTTGCCTGACTGACTTAATACTTGCCACAATTAAAACCAGGTATAGGAAAACTATGTATGGATATACTGAATGTTTAGAATATAAGGATCTAAGTTAAAGTCAACAAAAGTAGCTCATAAGAAAGAAAACATATGTAAAATTAAATTAAAAACTAAAAATTTAATGAAGTACCTTGGTAAAAGTTTTAGTTAGGAAGTTTAACTTCAAAAGTTCCAATTTGGAAGGTTTCCTTTTTCCAACTTTAAAATGTCATGAAGGAAATGCTGTCTATCTGAGTGCTTTTCCACCCCAAATCTCCATATGAAAAATAAAATAATTCATGTTACCAAAAATTCAAAATATTCTCACTGGAGATTTTACTATTTCATATTAGCATTTCAGCAAATGTTCCTAACCAGAGAATATTAATTACTTTTCATATGTAATTTTTCCTAAGATTATATCAGTGATTTCATTAGTTCACATTCTAATATATGTATTTCATATAGGAAATTGTATAGGAAAATATTGTTTTTTAAGTGCAACGACATTAAAATGATGTTTAGTTTTTTTTTTTTTTTTGGCCTTTTAGGACCACACCCATGGCATATGGAAGTTCCCAGGCTAGGGGATGAATCAGAGCAAAAGCTGCTGGCCTATGCCGCAGCCACAGCAATGTCAGATCTGAGCTACATCTGCAACGTACACCACAGCTCACGGCAACACCAGATCGCTGGCCCACTGAGTGAGGCCAGGGGTTGAACCGCATCTTCATGTACACAGTGATTCACTTTCGCTGTGCTACAATGAGAACTCCCGATGTTTACTTTCTAAGATACATTAACCACATTTTTTTAGAAAACCAAAAAAATCAGAACGAAAATAAGGTAATCTAATATGAGTTAATATAAAGAATTCAATTATCATGTAATCTTGATGGCTGATGGCAAAAAACCTTCATGTTAATATGACAGTAAATTCCCAACGGTCATTACTTGCTTCAAATTTACAGTTAACTCCTTTTCTGTCCCCAGCTTTTTAAAGGCTCTTAGTATTGAAAGGGAAGTTACCTGTGTACATTTAGTGTATTAACTATGAAATACTGTATTATTAATTTTTCTACAGATGAATGAAGCCGATAGTTTCTTTAAAAAAATAAAAGGAAATGTGGGGGAGGGTCTAAAAGTTGCAAGTCTACGTAAAAAATGTATCTCAATTTATCTAAATGGAATTTTTGGTACATGACATACTAAAATAGAACCCTAACTTCAAATTCTATAAACTGAAAATCTCACATATGCCATGTTACCATTAAAAAAGTCAGCACACAACTATGGTAGCTGTATAGGTTAAACCTACAGATGTCACAGGTTAACAGTCATCTCTTAATTCTTTGAATGTTTCATTATTAAGTAATAAAGAATATTACAAAAGAAGAGAGAAATGACACAGGATTATATCAACTAGAATTGCTTAAAATAAAAACATTTATTTGCTAATATGATTCTGGAAAAGATATTTTCTAATTCCTTCAAGATATTCTGTTTCTTCAGCCAGCTCACTGAGGATTAATGCTACAAACATTACCCAAGTGCCTTATGAAAAACCCTGGCTTCCAGAGAAGTCATACCTTACAACCCCAAATTGGCTCTGCATGATTCACTGTAAAGCGGGCATTAGCCTTCTTCCTGAAATAAGACTGTATACTTTTGAGAACATTCATTTAACTTTGTGAATTTACTTCCACAGAAACAATGAACTTCATTTGTTGGTTGTCAGAAGGAAAATCATCTAAGGAATTAGTTAAGTCAGGCTGATAGAAGCCACTATACCAATTTTCTTAATCAAAATTTATTTATAAGGACTAAGTATAGGTATATTCCATACATCTAATGGCTCTTATAAGCTCCAAAAAAGCATTCATCGAAGCACTTTCAAGGTTGCTTCATTTCCCAGTTTTGTTTTAGTAGACACTCTGATGTTCATCTAACAGAAAGCCTTTCTGACAAAATTGCACACTTCCTTCCATCAAGGTCATAATTTGAGGTATCATACAGTAATGGGATTTAAATTATGTATGGGAAGAAAAAGTAGAAGACTGAAACAAGGTATTAGAAATCCCTATTTGGGTCTTTAGAGTTAGAAAAATATAATCATGGGCCAACATTGTTCTAACAGAGATGAAGGACATTAACAGTTACTTGAATATAACTTTTGCCAATATTTGCAAAGGCCTGCAATGTGGTTGCCATGATCCTAGGGCCCTGATACCTAGATTTCTGGGTAATCACAGAATGGAAGTAATTTACCATAATTTAACATCTTGAAAAGAGGAATCCTTAACTACAAAGCTACAAAAAAATGAAGACCTCAACTGCTTACTTTCCATGACTATAGTAGGGAAATGCAAAAATCATTTTGATAAATAAAACCTGGGAGAAAAGATAATAAGTAGGTAGGCAAAGCAGCAGTAATTCATACTTTCAGGTAACCAATGTAATAGTGTTTCCTTCTATAGAGGTTGTTCTTTGATTTAAAAAAAAAAAAAAAAAGCATGGCCTAGTAGAAGACCTCCTCAAGACTCATCCAGTATGTTAACAAGGCTTACTACTTCTGGAATCCAGAATGACAACACACAACCTGTATAACATGTGAATACAGAGAACAAGGACAAGCAAAACATTCTCAGTTCAGCCTCCTTTCCTTCCGTATTTATAGATAATACAAAGCTTGAGTTTCACCTTCACTGTTTCAACTACTTTATCCTATAAATTTCTGAAAGGTACTGATGAACTGTCAAAACAGCAAAGACAGAAAACGGAAAGGTAGTCTTTCAACCAAAATTAGTCTGAGTAATTAAAATGTTACTCCATTAAGTTCTTTTTAAAAAAGAGAAAATTTCTTCTAAGTCCACATTCTTCACATGTTTTTAACCTGTGTCAAGCTAACAAGAGCTATCTACTTTTTAAAGTTAATATTATCAACAAATAATCTTTTAAATTAATATAAAAGTTCTTAGGACAAGCAGAGAGATGGCTAAATTTCATTTTAGACTTATGGTAATACCAAAGCAATTTTAAGAATGTGAATAAGACAAACTGAAGCTAAACACTGCAAAAGGAATTTTTAAAAATCAGATTTGTTAGGCGTTCCCATTGTGGCTCAGTGGTAACAAACCTTACTAGTATCCATGAGGATGCAGGTTTGATCCCTGGCCTTGCTCAGTGGGCCGTGAGCTGTGCTGTAGGTCACAGACGTGGCTTGGATCCCGTGTTGCTGTGGCTGTGGTATAGGTCAGTGGCTGCAGCTCCGATTTGACCCCTAGCCTGGAAATTTCCATATGTCATGGGTGTGCTCCGCCCCCTACAAAAGGAAAGAAAATCAGATTTGTTAAGATATTTTGAAGGAAATGAACTACTCTCACAAAACCTGAAATGGAAATGGGTTCAGATTAATCAAAAGCCTGGGTGAATCCTGAGACATATATTCATCCTCTGGGGTCTACAGTGAATAGAGTCCAAGAGCTGCTGCACAATAAACTCATGAAGGCCTAAGGTTAACAATTAAAGTCCGAAGTATTTTAGGAGTTCCCATTGTGGCTCAGTGGTAACGAACCTGACTAGTATCGTCAGGACTAGGGTTCAAATCCTGGCCTTCCTCAGTTCGTTAAGCATCTGGCGCTGCCATGAGCTGTGGTGTAGGTCACAGATGCAGCTCAGATACCAGAGTGCTGTGGCTGTGGCATAGGTAGGCAGCTACAGTTCCAATTTGATCCCTTGCCTCCATATGCTGTGGGTGCGGCAGTTAAAAAAAAATCAGAAGTCTTTTATATTTCAAGTTGATAGAAGAAAAATTAAAAGGTAATTTTTAAAGTAGAATTTCCCATGGTTTTTAACCATAAACATTTATTTAGGAAAACTAAAACTATTTAAAGAAGAGGCATCCAGTTCAAGAATAACGTGGCACATTAACATGTGAAAAAAAATCAGAAACCAACTGACAGATCTGTAACATACACATACATATATATAAACATTTTATTTTAATAATACTCTTTTATCACTTCACTTTACATCATTCCATTATGAAAATGTTTAATTGAAGAGAGAATATTTCTTCAAAACTCTAAATAAGCACAGCTTTATCAATTAAATTTACAGCAATACAACCTTTAGAAATACATAATTCTTCATTTTTACAATAATGCTTCCCCTTTAAAAATTTGTCATGTTTTGTCACAGATTTTAAGTACAAGGCACCTAATGCTAGGAAAGGATAATATGTAGTATAAGTGAACAAGATCTTTTTTCAAATATTGATTCTTTCTAATGTCCCACCAAATTTGTGTGAACATATGTACTGCATAAATTAAACATTTTGTGTTAATTTGTAATGTTCTACAAAACTCAAAAATATAATCCGTACCTATTGTAGGCAGCTTATTTTAGCGTTTTACCTGTAAGAAACACTGATCTACATACTTGAATAATTCCTTGAAAACCTTTTCATAATATAGTCCAGCATTTAACAAGTAATATGTGAAAATAAAGTCTCCAGAACATTAAAATTTTATCCCTTGATTAGTTCAAATTATTTCACCAGCTAAATTCCTTGAGATGTGTAAGGCAGGTTGGTCCTTTAGATGGACTGTAGTCTGAAACTTCCTATAACTGTAGTGATATGTACACAGCTACATAGCAAAGTACTTCATTATGAAAATGAAGAAAACAGATATGAGGAAGATATATTTTAGAGTTCCAAAGAACTGAAACTTCTATTTTTCAGACTAGGCACTGAAACATTTTTCTACAAAAACTTTCCAGAGATTGTCTCTTCGCTGCACATTGCTCCATTATCAAGCTAAAAATAAAAACACATAATCATTATTAGATTACAACTGTCACAGCTTTAATCGCTATAGTTAATATTTTAAAAAGCAGATTATCTTAACATTAAAATGTATATCAAACACAGTATATATACTTAATAACTTGATACTAAAACTTGAGGTGAGTACTAAGAACTCATGAAAGTGACTTCTACAGCAATGCCAAAGGCTGGCATCCAACACAACTTCTGAGATCACATAATAACTGTTTTATTCATGGTACACTCCACCATTACCCTTACTGAGACAAAGACTCCTGCCCAACCTATCTTATTTTATTCCACCCTGTTGTTCTATCTTATCTCTCTCTCTTTTTTTTTTTTTTGCTCTTTTTTCGTTTTTTTAGGGCCACACCTGCAGCATGTGGAGGTTCCCAGGCTAGGGGTCTAATCGGAGCTACAGTTGTCAGCCTATACCACAGCCACAGCAATGTCAGATCTGACCGTGCATGCAATCTACACCACAGCTCACGGCAATTCCGGATTCTTAACACACTGAGCAAGGCCAGGGATCGAACCCGCAACCTCATGGTTCCCAGTCAGATTCGTTTCCGCTGAGCCACGATGGGAACTCCTTCTTATATCCGCTTTATCCAGCTCTCACTTACAAAAACATGAGTGAGGATGAGTATGAGTTAAAGTATGGGAATAGTACATAGCATACTAGGGAGGGAAACTGCACAAATTATAGCATTAAAAAGTTTTAGGGAGGATATAAATGACAGACACGAGGGCCAATGACATCTCCCCCGAGTCTTTGCTGGGTCTATTGAGAAGAAGGTGCTCTTAATCAAGTTTCTCATCTGAGGAGGAGATTTGATTAAGATGCCAGAATAGAAAGACTGGAGCTCAACTTCTCTCCCAAAAAACAACAAAACTACAACCAAATGCCGAGTAGCCTTCAACCAAATGGACTGTAAACTTCCAAAAAAGATACTCTACTCCAGAAGACAAAGAGGAGACCACATCAAGAGGTAGGAGGGGCGATTAGGCCATAGAAGCAACCCCATACCCCCCGGGTAGGAAGCCCCACAGACTGGAAAGTAACTGCATCACAGAGACTCAGGCTACAGGACTGAGAGTTCTGAACCCCATGTCAAATCCCCACGCCTGGGGATCGGGCACAGGGAGAAAGAGCCCCTGGAGCATCTGGCATTGCAGGCCAGTTGGGGCTTGTGTGCAGGAGCTCCACAGGACTGGGGGAAACAGAGACCCCATTCTTGAAATGCACACAAAGACTTTCACGTGCACTGCGTCCCAGGGCAAAGAAAGTCTCCATAGAAATCCAGGTGGAACCGGACTGCAATTCTTGGAGGATCTCCTGGGAAAACAGGGGTGACTGTGGCTTGTTGTGGGGGAAGGGCATTGGGGGAGAAGTTCTCAGGAACATTCATCAGCCTGCATTTCTCTGGAGGCGGCCATTTCTGGGAAAATCTGGTCCCTCCCATCAGTGCTGAGAAGCCCCAGGCCAAACAATAATCCAGGTGGGATCACAGCCCCACCCATCAGTAAACAGGCTGCCTAAAGACCCCTCAGGCACACAGCCAGCTTCTAATCTCATCCACAGACAAAGCCCTACCCATCAGAGGGATAAGAATCAACCCCACCTACCAGTGGGCAGGCATCAGTCCCTCCCATTGGGAAGCCTACAGCAAGCCCCCTCCATACCAACTTTAGCCACAGGGGAGGCAAACGCCAGAACCAAGACAGGCTACAACTCTATTGTCTGCAAAAAGGTCACCACACCGAAAACCTATAAAAATGAAAAGACAGAAAACTCTAACTCAGAGAAGGGAGAAAGAGAAAAGCCCAGAAAAACAGCTCAGCAATGAGGAGATTATCATCCTCCCAGAAAGAGACTTTAGACTGTTGATGCTGAAGATGATGCAAGGCATGGGAAATAAACTGGAGGCAAAGATTGATAATTTACAGGAAACACTGAGCAGAGAAATACAAGCTGTAAAAATTAAACAAGAGGAGATGCAAAATACAATCACTGAAATAAAAAATTCATTAGAAGCAGCCAACAGTAGAATACAGGAGACAGAACAATGAATCAGCGAGGTGGAGGACAGATTAGTGGAAATCACTAATGCAGAAGAGAAGAGATAAAACATTGAAAGGAAATGAGATGAGTGTCAGAGAACTCTGGGATAATGTTAAATGCACCATCATCCGTATTATAGGGGTGCCAGAGGGAGAAGAGAGAGAGAAGGGGACAGAAAAAATATTTGAAGAGATAATAGCCGAAAACTTCCCTAATATGGGAAAGGAACCACTCACTCAAATCCAGGAAGCGCAACGAGTACCATATAAAATAAACCCAAGGAGGAACACCCCAAGACACATATAATCAAAATGACCAAAATTAAAGACAAAGAGAAACTACTGAAAGCAGCTAGGGAAAAGAAACAAATGACATACAAGGGAACCCCAATAAGGTTATCAGCAGATTTTTCAGCTGAAACTCTGCAGGCCAGAAGGGAGTGGCATGATATACTAAATGTGATGAAAGAGAAAAACTTCCAACCAAGATTACTTTATCCAGCAAGGCTCTCATTCAGATTTGAGGGAGAGATCAAAACCTTTACAGATAAGCAAAAGCTAAGAGATTTCTGCAACACTAAACCAGCTTTACAACAAATCTTAAAGGAACTTCTCTAGGCAGAAAAGAAAAGGCCACAACCAGAAACAAAAACACCACAAATGACAAGGCTCACCAGGAAAGGCATATATACAGTAAAGATATGAGATCCTCCATGCACAATTATGCTACCAAAATCAGAAATCGTGAGAAGAGAGCACAAATGCAGGTCACTGGAGACGCACATGCAATTAAGAAATCAACAACTTAAAACAATCTTATTTGTATATAGATTCCTATATCAAAACTTCAGGGTAAAAAAAAAAAGAGAGCAACAAAAACCCCAAACAGTTAATACAATGGCAATAAGGACACATATATCAGTAATTACCTTAAAGGTTAATGGACTGAATGCCGCAACCAAAAGACATAGACTAGCTGAAGGGATACAAAAACAAGACCCATATATATGCTGTCTTCAAGAGACCCACTTCACTTCTAGAGAAACACACAGATTGATAGTGAGAAGATGGAAGAAAATATTCCATGCAAACGGGCATCAAAAGAAAGCCGGAGTAGCAATACTCCTATCAGACAAAATAGACTTTAAGATGAAGAACATTTTAAGAGACAAGGAAGGGCACTATCTAATGATCAAAGGATCAATCTAAGAAGATATAACAATTTTAAATATCTATGCACCCAACATAGGATCACCACAATATATAAGGCAACAGCTAACAACCTTAAAAGGAGAAATCAACAAGAACACAATCATAGTGGGGGACTTTAACACCCCACTTGCAGCAATGGACAGGTCATCCAGACAGAAAATCAATAAGGAAACACAGGCCCTGAACAAAGTATTAGAGCAGATGGACCTAATAGATATTTATAGGATATTCCATCCAAAAGCAACAGAATACACATTCTTCTCAAGTGCGCATGGAAGATTCTCTAAATTGATCACATCCTGGGCTACAAATCAAGCCTCGGTAACTTTAAGAAAATTGAAATCATTTCAAGCATGTTCTCTGAGCACAATGCTATACAACTGGAAATCAACAACAAGAAAAAAATGGCCAAAAATACAAACATGAGACTAAACAACATGCTACTAAACAACTAGTGGACCACTGAAGAAATCAATGAGGAAATTAAAAAATACCTAGAAGCAAATGACAACAAAGATAGGACACTCCAAAACCTCGGGGATGCAGCAAAAGCAGTTCTAAGAGGAAAGTATATAGCGTTGCAAGCCTACCTCAGGAAACAAGAAAAAGCTCGCATAAAACAACCTAACTTTACATCTAAAGCAGCTAGAGAAGGAAGAAGCCAGGTCATGGAAACAACCTAAATGCCCATCAACAGAGGAGTGGATAGGGAAGATAGTGTACATACACACAATGGAATATTACTCAGCCATTAAAAGGAACGAAATAACAACTTTTACAGCGACATGGATGGACCTAGAAATTATCATGCAGAGTGAAACCAATCAGACAATTAGACAGCAACACCCAATGCTACCACTTACATGTGGAATCTAAAGAGACACAATTAACTTCTTTGAAGAACAGACAATGACTCACAGATTTTGGCAAACCCTGGTTTTTCAAATAAGACAATCTGGGGGGTGGGGGGGATGCACTGTGGGTTTGGGACACAAAATCTATCACATTGACTTGTGATGATCTTTGTACACCTAGAATTGAAATAAAATTCGTTGTTAAAAAAAAATGGCTTAAAGATTTTAACCTAAGACAAGATACCATAAAACTCCTAGAAGAGAACATACACA
>PVHT020000521.1:20082042-20147993 GCA_004024745.2 Catagonus wagneri
AACTAAAAGACACAATGAACCTTCTTACAGAACAGACAATGACTCACAGACTTTGGAAAACCTTGGTTTTTCAAATAAGACAATCTGGGGGGGTGGGGGGATGCACTGGGGGTTTGGGATACAAAATCTGTAAAACTGACTTGTGATGATTTATGCACACCTATAATTGAAATAAAATCCATTAAGAGAAAAAAAAAATAAAAAAATAAAAAGCAGTTGTGAAGAAACTATCCTATCACCCAAAGGATCTGAACAAATTCTTTTATCTGCCATTGTACATATAAAGTAATAATCTTTTAATAATTCTTCACAGAATCTCTAAAGGCTAGGCCAGCATGATATGATTCTCAATTTACTTATGAAACAATATTTTTTTTAATTTATATTGCAACTTAACCTACCTCTGAATTCGATGTTTTCTGCATATAAAGGCAAAAATTCTTCTAATTCCCACCATCACGGGATCCCAATTATTATAATGGCACAAGAGAGTTACAATGAAAAAGGAAAAAAATACATGGATAGCGCCTGCAAAAAATAACCAAGAGAACTGCACCTAAAAGTAAGAGATAGGAAAAAAACAAAACAAAACACAGTTATCATCAATTTTCCCTTTAACACAGGTTCTCCATTTATAAAAACTTATAGAAATTAAAATGCCAAGAAAATAATATAAGTATTCACAACATATTAAATACATTATTATTAAATATAAGGATTTAGGACTTCAACCTACTAACCACTTGCTTAAATTAACAACAAAAATGCTTTTCACTTGGAAAATGGCTTAGTGAAAAGACATGAGGGCATGCTTTGCATTTATTAGTTGAATACAGAACTATGAAATTTTAAGCTTTTCTTACACATCAGTTGCCCATTTTTTCTTTACTGTTTACGGCCTATTCTCAAGCTGAATCCTCTCATTAAGTTTCTGAAATCATCTTTAAAAACTCTCATTTTTTAAAAACTAGGTTATGTTATAGCTGTGATAGGTTGTTATGTTAATGGTTCTTTAGAAGAAGATAAAACTCAAGTGAAACTTGCAAAACTTTTATTGGTGAAAATAATTTTAGCTTTATTATCTGGGAACAAATGAAAAAGATTCAAAAGGAAATCATGACTAAGTAAAATAAAGACTACAAACAGAAATACTTTCACTAGGAAACCGAGCCAGAGAAGACAGGCAGCAAGAGGAGCCTCAGCAATAAGGAGTCCTCAGATCACCCAGCATGACCCGCCAATTGGATGGATTGAACCCGCCAATGCATCATTTCATCAGTATTGTCAAGAAGATTAAAAAGCAATGAGATAATAAACTTAACAACAACAACAAAAATCATTCTTTCCTTTACCATCTAGATTCAACTAAGAATCAGAAACAATTGCCAAGAGATGGGATTAAGATGGTGGAATGGAAGGACTGGAGCTCAACTTTACTCATAAAAGCAACAAAATTACAACCAAATGCTGAGTAACCTTCAACCAAATGAACTGGAAACTTTCAAAAGGATATACTACTCCAGAAGACAAAGTGGAGGCCACATCAAGAGGCAGGAGGGACAAGTACATGATATAAGCAATCCCATACCTCCCGGGGCAGGGGAGAGCCTACAGACTAGAAAGTAACTGTATCACAAAGACTCACCTACAGGAGTGAGAATTCTGAGTCCCATGTCAGGTCCCCATGCCTGGGGATCTGGCATTGGGAGAAAGAGCCCCCAGAGCATCTGGCATTGAAGGCCAGTGGGGCTTGTGCACAGGAGCTCCACGGAACTAGGGGAAAGGAGACCCCATTCTTGAAAGGCTCATACAGACTTTCACGTGCACTGGGTCCCAGGGCAAAGCAAAGTCTCCATAGCAGTCTGAGTCGGACCTTACTGCAGTTCTTAGAGGATCTCCTGGGAAAACGGGGGGGTGAATGTAGTTTGTTGTGGGGGAAGGGCATTGGAGGCAAAGCTCTTGGGAATATTCATCAGACTGCATTTCTCTGGAGGTGGCCATTTTAGGAAAATCTGGCCCCATCCATCACGGCTGAGAAGCCCCAGGCCAAACAACAATCCAGATGGGAATACAGTCTCACCCATAAGTAAACAGGCTGCCTAAAGACCACCCCCTGCCAGGCACACAGCTGCCTCTAATCTCACCCAGAGACAAAGCCCCATCCACCAGAGGGATAGGAATCAGCCCCACCTACCAATAGGCAGGCACCAGTCCCTCCCACCAGGAAGCCTACAGCAAGCCCCCCCATACCAACTTCAGCCACAAGGGCGGCAGACACCAGAAGTGAGAGAGGCCACAACTCTATTGTCTGCAAAAAGGTTACCACACCAAAAACCTATAAAAATGAAAAGACAGAAAACTATAACTCAGATAAGGGAGAAAGAAAAAAACCCAGAAAAACAGCTAAGTGATCATGAGATTATCAGCCTCTAGGAAAAAGACTTCAGACTGTTGATGCTGAAGATGATGCAAGACATTGGAAATAAACCAGAGGCAGAGACTAATAATTTACAGGACACACTGAGCAAAGAAATATGATATAAAACTTAAGCAATAGATGCAAAATACAATAACTGAAATAAAAAATTCATTAGAAGCAGCCAACAGCAGAATACAGGAGGCAGAAGAACGAATAAGCAAGGTGGAGGACAGACTAGTGGAAATCACTAATGCAGAAGAGAAAAGAGAAAAAAGATTGAAAAGAAATGAAGAGAGTCTCGGAGAACTCTGGGTTAATGTTAAATACACCAACATCCATATTATAGGGGTGCCAGAAGGAGGAGAGAGAAGGGGACAGGAAAAATATTCAAAGAGATAATAGCAAAAAACTTCCCTAACATGGGAAAGGAACCACTCACTCAAATCCAGGAAGCACAACAAGTACCATATAAAATAAACCCAAGGAGGAACACCCCAAGACACATATTAATCAAAATGACCAAAATTAAAGACAAAGAGAAACTACTGAAAGCATCCAGGGAAAAAAAACAAATAACATACAAGGGAACCCCGATAAGGTTACTGGCAGATTTTTCAGCAGAAACTCTGCAGGCCAGAAGGGAGTGGCATGATACACTTAACAAGAAAAAAACCTCCAACCAAGATTACTTTACCCAGCAAGGCTCTCATTCAGATTTGAAGGAGAAATCAAAAGCTTTACAGATAAGCAAAAACTAAGAAAATTCAGCAACGCTAAGACCAGTTTTATAACAAATACTAAAGGAATTTCTTTAATAAGAAAAGAAAAGGCTGCAACCAGAAACAAAAACAATACAAATGACAAGGCTCACCAGTAAAGGCATATATACAGTAAAGATACGAAAGCATCCATGCACAATTATGCTACCAAAATCAGAAATTGTGAGGAGGGTACAAATGCAGGACACTGGAAATGCACTTGCAATTAAGAGACCAACAATTTAAAACAATTTCGTACACATACAGACTCCTATATCAAAACTTCAGGGTAGGGGAGTTCCCATCATGGCTCAGCAGAAAAGAATCAGACTAGGAACTATGAGGTTGTGGGTTCGATCCCTGGCCTCACACAGTGGGTTAAGGATCTGGCATTGCCCTGAGTTGTGGTGTAGGTTACAGAGGCAGCTCAGATTCCATGTTGCTGTGGCTATGGTGCAGGCCAGCAGCTGTAGCACTGATTAGACCTCTACCCTGGGAACCTCTACATGCCGTGGATGTAGCACTAAAAAAATGACACAAAAAAAGACAAAAAAAACCTTCAGGGTAACAAAAATAACAAATAACAAAAATCGACTTATATACAACACTAAAGATAGTTATCAAACCACAAGAGGAGAGAACAAGAGAAGAAGGGAAGAAAAAAGAGCAACAAAAACAAATCCAAAACAGTTGACAAGATGGCAGTAAGAACACAAATATCAATAATTACCTTAAATGTTAATGGGCTAAATACACCAACCAAAAGACATAGACTGGCTAAATGGATACAAAAACAAGACCCATATATATGCTGTCTTCAAGAGACCCACTTCACTTCTAGGGACACATACAAATTGAAAGTGAGAGGATGGAAGAAAATGTCCCATGCAAATGGGAATCAAAAGAAAGCTGGAGTAGCAATACTCATATCAGACAAAACAGACTTTAAGATGAAGAACATTTTAAGAGACAAGGAAGGGCACTACATAATGATCAAAGGATCAATCCATGGAGAAGATATAACAATTTTAAATATCTATGCACCCAACATAGGATCACCACGATATATAAGGCAACTGCTAACAACCTTAAAAGGAGAAATCAACAATAACATAGTGGGGGATTTTAACACCCCACTTACAGCAATGGATAGATCATCCAGACAGAAAATCAATAAGGAAACACAGGCCCTGAATGAAACATTAGATCAGATGGACCTAATAGATATTTATAGGACACTCCATCCAAAAGCAGCACAATACACATTCTTCCCAAGTGCGCACAGAACATTCTCTAAGATTGATCACATCCTGGGCTACAAATCAAGCCTCAGTAACTTTAAGAAAATTGAAATCATATCAAGCATCTTTTCTCACCACAACACTATATGACTGGAAATCAACAATAAGAAAAAAACTGCAAAAAACACAAACATGTGGAGACTAAACAGCATACTACTAAACAACCAATGGATCACTGAAGAAATCAAAGAGGAAATTAAAAAATACCTAGAAGCAAATAACAACAAAGATACGACACTCCAAAACCTCTGGGATGAAGCAAAAGCAGTTCTTAGAGGAAAGTTTAGAGGAATACAGGCCTACCTCAGGAAACAAGAAAAAGCTCAAATAAACAACCTAACTTTACATCTAAAGCAACTAGAGAGGGAAGAACTGACAAGACCTAAAGTTAGTAGAAGAAAAGAAATCATAAAGATCAGAGCAGAAATCAATGAAATAGAAACAAATAAAACCACAGAAAAGATCAATGAAACCAAAAGCTGGCTTCTTTGAAAAGATTAACAAAATTGATAAACCCTTAGCCAGACTTATCAAGAAAAAAAGAGAGAGGACACAAATCAATAAAATTAGAAATGAAAAAGGACATCACAGAAATACAAAGGATCATAAGAGACTACTATATGCAACTATATGGCAATATAATGGAAAACCTAGAAGAAATGGACAAATTCTTAGAAAAGCACTTTCTTACAAGACTAAACCAAGATGAAATAGAAAAGATGAGCAGACCAATCACAAGTTCTGAAATTGCAACTGTGATTTAAAAACTTCCAACACACAAAAGTCCAGGACCAGATGGTTTCACAGGTGAATTCTATCAAACATTTAGAGAAGAACTAACGCCTATCCTTCTGAAACTCTTCCAAAAAATTGCAGAGGAAGGGACACTCCCAAACTCATTCTATGAGGCCACCATCACCCTGGTACCAAAACCAGACAAAGATACCACAAAAAAAGAAAATCACAGGCCAATCTCACTGATGAACATAGATGCAAAAATTCTCAACAAAATACTAGCCAACCAAATCCAACAACACATTAAAAGGATTGTACACCACGGTCAAGTGGGATTTATCCCAGGGATGGAAGGATTCTTCAATATCCGCAAATCAATCAGTGTGATACACCACGTTAACAAACTGAAGAATAAAAACCATATGATCCTCTCCATAGATGCAGAAAAGGCCTTTGACAAAATCCAACACCCATTTCTCATAAAAACCCTTCAGAAAGTGGGCATAGGGGGAACCTACCTCAACATCATAAAGGCCATCTATGACAAACCCAGAGCTCACATCATTCTCAATGGTGAAAAGCTGAAAGAATTCCCGCTGACATCAGGAACAAGACAGGGATGGCCACTCTCGCCACTACTATTCAACATAGTTTTGGAAGTCCTAGCCACAGCAATCAGAGAAGCAAAAGAAATAAAAGGAATCCAAATTGGGAAGGAAGAAGTAAAACTATTACTATTTGCAGATGACATGATACTATACCTAGAGAATCCTAAAGACTCTACCAGAAAACTATTAGAGCTCATCAACGAATTTGGCAAAGTTGAAGGATACAAAATTAATACACAGAAATCAAATGCATTTCTATATATTAACAATGAAAGAGCAGAAAGAGAAATTAGGGAAGCAATCCCATTTACCATCGCATCAAAGAGAATCAAATACTTAGGAACAAACCTACCTAAAGAGACAAGAGACCTGTACTCTGAAAACTATAAGATGCTGATGAAAGAAATCAAGGATGACATAAACAGACAGAAAGGCATAGCATGCTCTTGGATTGGAAGAGTCAATATTATCAAAATGACTATACTACCCAAGGCAATCTACGCATTCAAGGCAATCCCTATCAAATCACCAAGGACCTTTTTCACAGAACTAGAACAAAATAGTTTAGTTTGTTTGGAAACACAAAAAACCCAGAATAGCCAAAGACATCCTGAAAAAGAAAAATGGAGCTGGAGGAATCAGGCTCCCTGACTTCAGACTCTACTACAAAGCTATAGTCATCAAAACCATATGGTACTGGCACAAAGACAGAAATATAGATCAGTGGAACAGGATAGAAAGCCCAGAATTAAATCTACCCATCTATAGTCAACTAAACTATGACAAAGGAGGCAAGAATATACACTGGACAAAAGACAGCCTCTTCAATAAGTGGTGCTGGGAAAACTGGACAACTACATGTAAAAAAATGAACCTAAAACACTTCCTAACACCATGCACAAAAATAAACTCAAAATGGATTAAAGATCTAGATATAAGACCAGATACTATAAAAGCCTTAGAGGAAAACATAGGCCAAACACTCTCTGACATAAATGACAGCAACATCTTCTCAGATCCATGTGTCAGAGTAAAGACAATAAAAAGAGAAATAAAGAAATGGGACTTAATTAAACTTCAAAGTTCCTGCACAGCAAAGGAAACCCTAAACAAAACGAAAAGACAACCCACACAATGGGAGAAAATATTTGCAAATGAATCCACTGACAAGGGATTAATCTCCAAAATTTACAAACACCTCCTACAGCTCAATACCAAAAAAACAAACAACCCCATCCAAAAATGGGCAGATCTAAAAGACAATTCTCCAAAGAAGACATATAGACAGCCAAAAAACACATGAAAAGATGTTCAACATCACTCATTATTAGAGAAATACAAATCAAAACCACTATGAGGTACCACCTTACACTGGCCAGAATGGCCATCATCAAAAGGTCTACAAACAATAAATGTTGGAGAGGGTGTGGTGAAAAAGGAACCCTCTTACACTGTTGGTGGGAATGTAAACTGTGCGACCATTGTGGAAAACAGTATGAAGATTCCTCAGAAAACTCAAAATAGAATTACCAATTGATCCAGCAATCCCACTTCTGGGCATCTATCCAGAGGAAATCATGACTGAAAAAGACACATGTACTCCAATGTTCACTGCAGCACTATATACAATAGCCAAGATATGGAAACTACCTAAATGTCCATCAACAGAAGAGTGGATAAAGAAAATGTGGTACATATAGACAATGGAATATTACTCGGCCATTAAAAGAAAGAAATAACAGCATTTGCAGCAACATGGATTGACCTAGAAATTACCATGCTAAGTGAAGTCAGTCAGACAATGACACACCAACATCAAATGCTATCACTTACATACAGAATCTAAAAAAAAAAGACACAATGAACTTCTTTGCAGAAGAGCTACTGACTCACAGACTTTGAAAAACTTATGATTTCCAAATAAGACAGTTTGGAGTGTGGGGGGATGCACTGAAGGTTTGGGATGGAAATGCTACAAAATTTCATTGTGATAATTGTTGTATACCTATAAATTTAATAAAATTCATTAAGTAATTAACAAAAAACAATTGCCAAAAAGCCTGCACTGAGTAATCACTGAGACTCGGCTGCAACACATTGGTAGTGTGCTTTGAAAATAATGACGAAAAAAATAATTCCTATCTTCAAAATAGGGAAGAAAAACTGTGCTTGCTCTCTTTACACATTTAAAAAAAAAAAAAAGGCATAAAATCAAAGGCAAGAATCCCACTGGTGGGCTGGTGGGAAATACATATTATTCCATTTCATAGCATCACTAGTCAGAGTAAAGGGTTATGTGCGAACAATGTTTTTTTAATGAGGAACTCACAATGCATAACATAAGAATACTGACAACTTTTAACTACTCACAACTTTTAATATGCACATCCTGCTTGTATGTACATACACACAGGCTGAGTCAGCCTAAGGACACCTAAGAAAGAGAAGTCAGTACTCAAAAGCCCTCACAATGTTATCAAAGTATTGGTATAACATATTCTTGGAATATTTGCCAGAATATTTAATAATCTAGAAAAACTATGATAAACTTAAATGACATAAGAACAGAGAAAGTATTAAGAACATGACTAATGAAAGCTAAAAATATAGCTGATAGAATGATTTCATGAATATTACACTAAAAATCCTATTTTATAACTAAATAAAGCAAATTATATAAACGAAAGTAAAATTCTAGATGGCTTTTAAAGGCAAAGTTTGCTTTTAACAATGCAGTTATTGGGGTTCCCACTGTGGCTCAGCAGATTAAGAATCTGACATAGTATTCATGAGGATGTGGATTCAAACCCTGGCCTCACTCAGTGGGTTAAAGATCTGGCACTGCTGCAAGCTGCAGTGTAAGTCACAGATGCGGCTCAGGTCCTGTGAGGCTGTAGTATGAGCCTGCAGCTGCAGCTCCAGTTACAATTCAATCCCATATGCCATAGGTTCGGCTGAAACTCCCATATGCCACAGGTATGGCTGAAAAAAAGAAAAAATTGCAGTTATCTACATGTTGCTATGTAATAAAGAACTTTTAATTTGATCTCTAAGACAATTTTTAATGGAAGACATTTATTAACAACAAAAATTGCCTACATAAACAAAAGAGTCTGTTTTCTGAAATATATCTGAATATAAATCTGAATATGATCAAGGATGTTTCTCCTACTATACCAGATGTCAAAGATTAAAAAAATCCTTTTTAAGCACAATAAATAATGTTTACAAATGCTAAAATTTCAGAAGCTATATGTAAATGTGCTTGGCTATTAGAAGCAAAAAAACCCCACGAAAGCAGATTTCTCCTCTCAAGTTTCTATTGCAGCTCTAGGACACACCCTTCTACTTTTCCAGAAGGTATCTTCCTGCCTTCAATTTCTACCAAATTGCCTGAATCTAGATGTGAAGACAATGAAGAAAAGACTGTTGATTGTGTTTTTTCTAACCAATTACATATAAAAATATTTTCTCTTTCTTTGTGTTTCTTCATCTTAAAATATTCAAATAAATTGAACAATCACTTAATAAGATTGGGTCCCCTGTGACAGTTCTTTTTAAAAACACTCCCTTAAATTTTTTTTTTTGTCTTTTTGCCTTTTATGTAGAGCCGCACCCGCAGCATATGGAGGTTCCCAGGCTAGGGGTCTAAGAGGAGCTGTAGCCGCCGGCCTTCGCCACAGCCACAGCAACGCGGGATCCGAGCCGCGTCTGCAACCTACACCACAGCTCATGGCAACGCTGGATCCTTAACCCACTGAGCAAGGCCAGGGATCAAACCTGCAACCTCATGGTTCTTCGTCGGATTCGTTAACCACTAAGCCACAAAGGGAACTCCCATAAAACACTCTCTTAAATTAACCTTCAATTTTTATTTTTCAAATCTGCCAAAAAGCTGATGTTTTCAAAATATCACAGTATGGTAAAGTTCATTCGGACGGCAATCTACCAAAATCCTCCAATAAGCAGCACTTCCCCAGTTTCACTAGAATAAATTTCAGCTGATAATCAAGATTACGACCCTAAGATGTAGAAGGACATAGATATTATTTAAATCTATGAAAGGATCTAATGATCCTTAGTGTTACATGTATTTTATAATATTCACACTCTTTGAAAACGAATGGTATACATAAGATAATTGTCAGTTATAAAACTCTCCATTTCTAACCATGACAAATAAATAAGAATTTACTGAATCATAAAGTAAAATTAAATATCAGTACACAATTTTTTTAAAATAAAAAGGATACAAATCACTGAGAGTATTATGCCTTTATCCTAAAAACCATATAAAGATCTAAAGAAAAACAGCTTTAAAACTCTGATTAGGAGTTCCTGTCATGGCTCAGCAGTTAATAAACCCAACTAGGATCCATGAAGATGCGGGTGTGATCCCTGGCCTCACTCAGTGGGTCAAGGATCCGATGTTGCCATGAGCTGTGCTGTAGGTCACAGAGGCGACTAAGATCTGGTGTTGCTGTGGCTGTGGCATACAGCTCTGATTCAACCCCTAGCCTAGGAACCTCCATATGCTGTGGGTGCAGCCCTAAAAAAGGCAGAAAAAAATATATATATGATTATAGGAGTTCCCATTGTGGGTCAGCAGAAATGAATCCAACTAGTATCCATGAGAATATGGGTTCTATCCCTGGCCTCAGTGGGCCGGGGATCCAGCACTGTCATAAGCTGTGGAGTAGGTCGCAGACATGGCTCAGATCTGGCATTGCTGTGGCTATGGTGAAGGCCAGCAGCTGCAGCTCCAAGTTGACCCCTAGCTTGGGAACTTCCATGTGCCGCACTTGTGGCCCCCCCAAAAAAACAAACAAAAAAAAATGCTTTATAACTTTTACACGTTATAAGCCTTTTGGGCTTTAAGTGTTTCTTCTTCAAATTATATTAAATCAAACTACACAGACATCATTTAGTTACTTAATACTCAGCATTAAAAGCTTACATACATTGAACTGAGTGCTAAAAAGCTACAACGCTCTGAGCCAATGGCACAACTCTTTTCTCCATGGTACCCCTGCACTAAAGAACCTTCTCCCTTCAGGCTGCCAGGAGGAACACACCCAGACTCTCTTTCTGCAGTATTATTATAGTGGCCAGCAGTTATCAGAAGAATCCCACATCTAGACCAGGACTTACTAGAAGAAGGAAAGAGCACCTGCCCTGCTGAGTCTAGAGAGAAAAGAGCATTCACTAGGAAATGATGTTTTTCTTGTGTGTTCATATCCATGAGATATTAGCACTGTCTTAAGGAATCTTTGGAGTTATCTTAGAAATCAAAACACTACTACTTACACGATAAAACAGACCCCCTATTCCATATCACTGACATACCAAAGGAATACAACAGCTCCAAAACCGAACAACATATAAAGAAACTGCCTTTAATTTATAAATTAAACAACTGAAAGGCTAAAAATGCAACAGACTATTCATTTCTTTGGTACTTTTTATATCTTTATGTAGTAAAACATCTTAGAAGAAAAAGTATCAAGTACATTATTTATGATCATCTCTTTTTTTTCTTTTTTAGGGCTGCACCTGCAGCATATGGACGCTCCAGGCAAGGAGTCAAATCAAAGCTGCAACTTCCAGCCTACATCACAACCATAGCAATGGTAGATTCTTAACCCACTGAGCGAGGCCAGGGATCAAACCCGCATCCTCACAGAAACAACGTCAGGTCCTTAACCTGCTGAGCCACAACAGGAACTCCATGGTCATCTCTCATACAATTTAGTCACATTCCTTAACTTTCACTAGCTCTAGTAATATACCTAAAATACATAATAAATAGTTTGCCTTACCTTTTGCATACACATATCAGCTATTATGGACAGAGGTATTGTAAGGCTAAGTGCAAGTGTGCCTATCAATGATGAGGTAAGAAAGCAGCCCCTAAAAAAAAGGAAAAAGAAAATATGCATTTCCATACCAAAAAGAGATCCAAAGAAAAATAATGATCAAAGACTATCCTAAAATATAGGCAAAAGAGATTAGGAGCAAAAATAAAAGCCCAAGGTGGACTAAGACAAAATAAAAAATAAAGTTACTAAGATCAATCTTAAATTTTATCTTCAAATATTAAAAATCAAATATATATATAAAAATTTCAAAATACTTTACACTATTTCTAGATCTGCTTACAGATATTATTCAACTCTGGATGTATAGATTACATTTTATTAACTTTTCTTCCAAAACTGTCAAAAGAATTCCTATATAGTTTTGTGATAATAATACTTAGATAACAAAGGGAATAGCTGTATTAAAATTTCAGGACAATACCCCACAACATAGGCTAGGAAACTGATAAGCCAACAAGTGAGTCTGTCATCAAAGCTAAAATATCTCACCCTCATTAAAACTAAAATAGTCTTTAGATGTGTGTGGCTCTTTTGGTTTGGCTTAGTATTGGAAAAAAAAAAAAAAGGGACTGAATATTTTCAAAGGATAACTCGTTTTTCATTTTTCTAGCAACTATCCCAACCAAAATGTAATCTAGATCTTCACTTAATTTTCACTTTGACCTATCAATGTTGGTTATCAAATTTTGAAATACCAATTGCATATAATTTTGTTTGATTGAAAAAAAATGAAGAAAAGCATTATATTGAACAGATAAGCCATTTATAAGGACTGATAATTTGCATACATAAGAAAATGAATTATAGGGAGTTCCTGTCATGGCTCAGTGGTTAATGAATCTGACTAGGAACCATGAGGTTGCGGGTTCGATCCCTGGTCTTGCTCAGTGGGTTAACGATCCGTCGTTGCCATGAGCTGTGGTGTAGGTTGCAGACGCGGCTTGGATCCTGTGTTGCTGTGGCTGTGGTGTAGGCCGGCGGCTACAGCTCCGATTAGACCCCTAGTCCGGGAACCTCCATATGCCACAGGTGTGGCCGTAAAAAGCAAAAAAGAAAAAAGAAAAAAAGAAAGTAGTTCGCTCTACCTAGGAGAGAGGCAAGAGAAATGATAGGACAAAAGAATGAGACATGATCTATACTAATATAAAAAATAAAATACGCAATTATTTTTGGTTAAAAAATACTGAGCAACAGAAGTTCCCAAGTGGCACAGTGGGTTACAGATCTGGTGTTGCCGCAGCTATGGTGCAGGTTGTGATTGTGGCATGGGTTCAGTTCCTGGTACAGGAACTTCCACAAGCTATGGTTGTGGGGAAAAAAATTGAGCACCTAAAATAAGTTGTACATAATGAGCAAATGGATTTTGGTACCAAAGAGCTTTAGCTCAACAAAGGAATTTAAGATAATTACATGAATTACTACAGCATGAAGGAAATTTTTAAGTACTACACAAAAGGGAGTGCGTGTGAGGATATCAAGAAAACAGAGAAATCTCCTCAGTTGAATAGGGGCGAGAAGTATAGGCAGAGCATTAAGGAAGACTTCATGGAAAAGACTATTTTTCTTGCAGTCTTTGTCGAGGGAAAATTAGTCGGTGGCCTTAAATGGCATATAATAAAATTTAATTAGGAGTTTAAGTACAACTTGTGTTTCTTTTTCAGTTCCTATTAGGTGGAAACAGGACTAGGTATTAAGCTCTATATTTGAAAGCTTTCTGAAACTTCATATATGATAATGTCTTCAAATTATTTTGAGATTACTATCACATATCAACATAGTTGATACTACAACATATCAAAGTACGTTAAAAACTCAAGTTAATTAGAGTTTTAGGGTTTACATATCTGTTTCACTCATATGAAAACTCTTGAAAATAAACACAGTAAAAGTCTATGAACAAGCAGACATTCCAAAGTTTCTTAAATAAACAAAGTCCTCAGATTCTTACTCAGAACTTATATATTCACACTAGAATGCGTCTCCTAAGTGTTGCTGTTCATTAGATAATTTTGCTTTTAGTGTGCATAACACTCAACTTTCTAAAACAGTTTTACAAATTTAGATCATTCATAGGCATTTACTCATTCAACAAACATTTAAGAGCTCTTTCTATGTGCAACCCACTACTCCATGCAATGGGTATACAGAGGTTAAGAAACAAAACACAGTTCCTGCTCTAATGGAGTTATTGTATAAAGTTGTAAGTGTGCAGGTGGGAAGGTGCACAGGAGGGGCCATCGGAAGAAAGAAACACAAACGCTTAAACTAGCCAAAAGTAAAAAAAAACATAACTAATAAATCATAAAGTAATAAACAATACGTACCACAACCATAGGAACTCTGAGAGAACTGTTCCAATAAGGCCATTAACAATAATGCACATTAACACGACTTTATTGGGAAACTCAAAGTCCTCAAATCCAGTATAATGAAGTAAAAAGAAACCTGGCCATAAGAGCAGCAGATTAAAGAGACCTACAAAACCTAAAAATGTATAAAAGAAACAAAAGTTAATAACTGTGATTTATTTCAATTTTCCAAACTTACAACTCCATAATCATAAACTATTAGATTTTACACAAAGGGATTCAACAAGTTTCCTTAACCAGGTTTTGATTTTTTTTAAAGCAAGTCTTGTGGAGAAATCAATACAAGGAAGAACTTCAGTAAAAGCGACTGGTGGTCTCTGAGTCTTCAAGGCTCAACTATCCCTACTGCGTGGAGCAAGTACTGCAGAATGAATCATAGCCATTCAAAAAGTGGTCTTAACCTGAGATTATAATAATACAGTGTCCTAGAACTTAAATAATAACTGGTTTGTATGTGTGTTTGTGTATTCAGCCTAAATCAAGTATGAGAAAGGAGATGGTTTCTTCACTGATTTAAAGTATTTATTTGTTTAAAGCACCTGTGCTATACTAGGAATAATGGAGGAAGGTTCCCCAAAAGATAAAATCCTTGGTTCCTGCCTTTCCAGAGCTTGTAAGTTAGTTTGTGAGATTACATACTACACAAACAGCTAGTCAAGTATGAAGTAAGCACAGACTGACTGTGTAAAGAAAGGTTATAACATTTAGCACTTAAGTATGTGCTCTGCACTCTGTCTGTCTTGGGTTCCAATCCCAACCCTACCATTCACTAGTACTGTAATTTATAGGCAAACTTTAGGCGAGATGCTGAGCCTCTTGTAACCCTTGGTTTTCCAATCTGTAAGTGTAAGATAATATTCAATTAGGTTACTAAGAAGAGTAGATGAACACAACATATAGTACAGTACCTGTTATAGAGTAAACAGTTAATAAAGGCTAGCTATCCTTATTTTAGAAATACAAGCTTATATATGATTACATACATGTGAATATAAGGAAAAAAATTACAAGTTTACAGCAGTGTTTATTGAACTTTCTATATAGTTTAACATTACAATTCCATTTTGTGATCCACAGGTAATTAAAGAGCTTTCTATTTTATTTTATTTTATTTTATTTTCTAAAGAGCTTTCTTAAAAGAAAATTAAATTAGAGTAGACTTCTATTTTATATTTGCTACTAAATAATAAACGAGTATTTAGGATGCCTAGTTAAATGTTAATAGGGCTGGAGCACCCACTCTCTGTCTGCTGCTCAAGACTGACAGCACCTGCCTGCTCTGAAGAACTAACTGTCTTAGAGACAGACCAAGTCTGTCTTTCCCAGGACATTCCCACCCCTCCCCCCTCCACACCTCCTGCAGCCAAATCCTAGTGGCTCTAGGCCAGGGCAATTCTGAGAGTGCCTAAACACATTACCCATGCCAGTCCTGGTCTGCCTGTGTTCCCTGCCCCTGGAACCTGCAAAGAACTGGGCCAAACCTCAGCTTCATCTGAGATCACGTGGTTCTCTCCCCTTCTCAGTCTTGCTTCTCTCACTCCCTTTCCAGTCTTTCCTGGAGAGCAACCCCCTCAATGAATCTCCCACACCGAATCCCAGTCTCATACCCTGCTTCTAGGAAACCCAACTTAAGATACCCAATGATAACAATAAACAACACACATACAGAAGGCTTGCATAACATTAAAAAGTTGTTCTAATTAAAACACCAAAATTTGGCATCATTGAAAACCACATCTTTCCCTTAACTGTCAAGTCTATAAAATCTCACATAAAGTAACAACCTTTGGATCTAGAGCTAAAAGGTCTGAATCACTCCACCTGTTCTCCAGACCCTCCAGAATGCAGCCCACACACCTTCCTGTTCTTTTCTAAAGTGAACACATCAGCAAGGATCCACTCACTATTCCCTGCTATGCTCTGTTCACATCCTCATGCCCAAAGAACCTGCCACATCCCAATACTAACTACTCCAATCTGATCAACTCTAAAGCACAGGTCAAATCCATAGTGTTTTACATATCATCTCATATGAAGAATATCTATGAAGCTGTATGTCTACGTGTAGTCCTCTCCAGTAAGAGTAAATAAGCAATTCTTAATGAAAGTTGCCAATCTTAAAAAAAAAACACTGAGAAGTTCCCGTTGTGGTCCAGCAGTTAACAAATCTGACTGGCATCCATGAGGACGCAGGTTCAATCCCTGGCCTTGCTCAGTGGGTTAAGGATCCGGTGTTGCTGTGAGCTGTGGTGTAGGTGGCAGAAGCAGCTCAGATCCTGAGTTGCTGTGGCTGTGGTGTAGGCCGGCAGCTGCAGCTCCAATTTGACATCTAGCCTGGGAACGTCCATTTGCCACGAGTGAATGGTCCCAAGAAGCAAAAAAAAAAAAAAAAACACTGAAAAAACATTAACATTTCATTCCATTCCAGACAGAATTTTCTATGATTCTATAATAAGAAATCGTTATATTATCTTCATATTTAAGGAATATTTATATTGAATTCTATACTTGGAACATGAGTGATCACCCAGTTTGGTGACTCTTCAAAGATTCTA
The DNA here is from genome assembly GCA_004024745.2 of Catagonus wagneri. Lineage (NCBI taxonomy): Eukaryota > Metazoa > Chordata > Mammalia > Artiodactyla > Tayassuidae > Catagonus > Catagonus wagneri. The sequence goes on from PVHT020000521.1 coordinate 20,098,667, forward strand.
TTTTTGTTAAGCTTTAGGTACAGATATTCAAACTATTTTTAGCAGACAAATCTTTTCTACAAATTACATTATAATGCAAAAAAAAAGCCCACAACAAAATAGAATTGTTCCAGAAAAGCAATAAAGGAGTCTCAGAACCAGACTCACATATGCAATTCCACCTCCTTCCAACCCTCCCAGGTTCTTCCCTCAATCAGTTTAGAAGCAATGCATCTAGTCCCATCTCCTCATTTTCCAGATGACTATGAGATGAATGAAGTTATAACAGCTAGAGTCTAGGTCTCTTGGTTCACTATACACTACACTTTGAATTCTCATCACCAAGCTTCTTTTACCTACTGATATTCAGATATCCTGTGGAAGGTATCCTCTCAATGTGCTCTTCTTTTGCAATCCTAGATATTACAAGTTCTTTACTGAGCTGATTTCAGGCAAAGGAGAATTTATAAATCATATTAGGTATTTACTGAAACTAAGAATTGATGCCAGAAACTCTAATTGGGTAATTTGAAATCTATGTCATAAAAGAGTCTGTGTCTTAAAGACAAAGTGCAAATGGAAAACCTTTAAATGACCTACAATTTCCAATAAAAATAAGTATATAGACTTGAACAGTATTTTATGTATCATTTGGGGGCAGCTTCCCCAATCTTAGGCTTCTAACAATTCAAAAATGGCAAAATATATAATAAAATAGGCATACTTTCACATGCTTATAACAGCATAACCTGTCATATCCATTAGGAAAATATCTGATTCACAGGCTGAAGACATTAATTCAAAAAAAGGTGTTAGAAGGAATTTCTTTCTTTACCTCACACCGAGGGGAATGACCATTTCTTCACAGGTGCACAACTATGCAGAACAAGGTAAGAACAAAATATTGAAATTGACCTTCATAATCTTTAAAGTCTAATGCTTTTAAGAACCGTATGGTGGGTGTGGGGAGGAAAGCCTCCCCATTCCCTCCAAAAAACAAAAATGAAACCTTAAGTTAATAATTCAGAGTAAAAAGCCTTACAAGTTAAGCACACTCTTACCAAAGAACATTGGAATATCCAACTTATCTTCTCTATCTACTTTTCTCTTAATCATAACAATGTAGACAGCATAGAGCATGGCTCCAACAAGAGACCAAATGGAACCTGTAAAAATTAATTTAATAATTTAAAGCATTTGTTCAATACCTCACTCAATACATGCTTATTTAAAATCTGACAGATTCTATTTCAAGAAATGAGTATTCAAATATGAAAAGATAAAGGATAACCCACCTTATCTATGTCCTTCAGGAATACAGGAAGGAATTGAAAGCATAAATAAATAAATGCAAAAACAGTCACCTCAATGATCTAACTGATCACTTATACTTGTTGTAACACCAAAACTCACATAAAGTTCACACTTTGGTATTTAATTTTGAAATGCATACCTCCTATTTTCCCCTACACAGACAATTTTGACACCTGACACAGCCAAGTTAGCAATACTTCCTTCCCTTTCTAAGCTGCTGTTTACATTGTTCTCCCTACCTCCATGCATCATTTTCAATACATATTTCACCACTATCTTCAAGACCCTGTTAAAGTATTTTCTTTCTACTCCACTGAATTTCCATCGTATTTGTCTTCTATTTTAGACACCTTAATACTTACTATAGTTAAATACAGTATTGCTTTACTCTCTAAGGGCTTCATTGTATCAATTATATATATATGGATTAAAATTAAGAACTCCCTGACAACTATAAACATATAATTTATAGTCTTTAATGTTCTAAAATATCTAACAATGTAGGGCTCACAGCACATGCACAATAAATATAGATCCTCTTTATTATTAGTAACTCATTCTCAAAAACATTTAAGTAAGGCTTTAAAAAACAGTTACAGAAGGTGCTATCTGCCAAGTGACCATATGCAATATTTTAATTATCCAAAAGCCCAATGTTGCACTAAAGCTATTTAATCTTATTATGTTTATCAAACTTTTTATAAAAAACAAAGGGAAAAGCCTCACATATAACAAATACACACATAACAAATACATATATTGTTTTATACATGCAAAGCTACTCAGGGTGAGACAGAGGTAAGGCGGTTCAAGTAACCAGGAATAGTTTAGAAAATAGTGTTCTATTCAGTAGACTTTAAATATCTAAAGAAAGCATCCAGAAGGAAACCAATTAAGCTGGATTCTGATTATCTTTCTTTAGTTAAACTAAGTTTTTATTGTAACAGTAACTGTTTCAGGCAAGAATAAAAAATGAATGGCAAAACGGGCAGATCTAAGCATGATGTACAGGGTATCTGCATAGTTTCAGTGTCTCCTACAAGATGCCTATCATTTACAAAGGGAAAAATTAGTAACTAAACTGGAGCAGCCTGAAAGACAAGACTTTGAAATTAATGTCTCTAGTAATGGGACAAATCAACATCATGTGCCTTCTGATACAACATACTTATCAGGACACATTATCACTTCCATGGTATTCTTGCCAAAAATGTACAATAAAAATTTTACCATAAGGAAATGTCAAACTGAAACTGAAAGACATTCTAGAAAACAAGTGGACAGTATCCTCCAAAGAATGTTAAGACTATGAAAGATTAAAAAAAAAAGAAACACTGAGAGACAGTCCCAGAGTAAAGAAAACTAAGGAGATATGACCACTAAATGCAACAAGTGATCTTGGATGAGAAACAGAACATTAGTGGAAAAAATGGTGAAATTTGAAAAGGATCTAAAGACTAAATAAAAATTAGTATGATCAACGTTAATTCCTGATTTTTAAACCTGTACTATAGTTATGTACATAGTAAGCAGTGAAGAGAATCTGGGTGAAGGCTATATGAGAATTCCGTGAATCATTTTTACTTTTTTTTTATATATATTTCCTAAGGAAAAATTTAAAAAATGAAGCCTTGCTAGTGCCCATTCTGTGTGTGTGCATATCTCCTTAGTTCCCAGGCTAGGTGTCTAACTGGAGCTACAGCTGCTGGGCCTACGCCACATACACAGCAAAATAGGATCAGAGTGGCATCTATGACCTACGCTGCTGCGTGCAGAAATGCTGGACCCTTAACCCACTGAGTGAGGCCAGGAATAGAACCTGCATCCTCATGAAGACAGTGTCAAGTTCTTAACCCACTGAGAAGGAACTCACTTTTTATTTTACTTTTTTTTTTTTTTTGTTGGTCTTTTTGCCTTTATGTAGAGCCGCACTCACGGCATATGGAGGTTCCCAGGCTAGGGGGTCTAACAGGAGCTGTAGCCGCCGGCCTTCGCCACAACCACAGCAACGTGGGATCTGAACCGCATCTGCAACCTACACCACCGCTCACGGCAACGCCGAATCCTTAACCCACTGAGCAAGGCCAGGGATCGAACCTGCAACCCATGGTTCTTAGTCGGATTCGTTAACCACTGAGCCACGAAGGGAACTCCTTATTTTACTTTTTAATGTTTTCTTTTTTTGGCTGCACCCATGGCCTGTGGAAGTTCCCAGGCCAGAAACGGAATCTGCATCACAGCAGCAACCCAAACCACTACAAAGGTAACACCAGATCCTTAACTCACTGAGCCACGAGAGAACTCTTCTTGTATATTCTACCAGAAAGAATGCAGAGTGAGCTACTTACCTATTGTATCTCTTCCAGCAGATTTTTCAGATCCTGACAGGTTTACCAGCACCACACCTCCAATGCTATGGGAATAATAATCATCACTCATTAGCAAAATAATAAATTCCTTAAAGAGACTAATCTTTTTTTTTTTTTTTTTATCTTTTTGCCTTTTCTAGGGCCACGGTCGCAGCATATGGAGGTTCCCAGGCTAGGGGTCTAACAGGAGCTGTAGCCGCCAGCCTACGCCACAGCCACGCGGGATCCGAGCCGCATCTGCAACCTACACCACAGCTCACGGCAACGCCAGATCCTTAACCCACTTAGCAATGCCAGGGATCGAACCCGCAACCTCATGGTTCCTAGTTGGATTCGTTAACCACTGAGCCACAACGGGAACTCCTTAAAGAGACTAATCTTAAAGACAGAAATTATTTACAGGTAATAAAGACTGATCTTAACTCTGGGTAAAGTATCAAATAATTATTTAACTAATAATATCTAAAAATATTATTGCTATACCATAAAGGCTATACTAATATTAACTCATTTAATCCACACAAAATACTCGGTATTACCTTATAAAGAAGATATGATTATTATTATCATTACCATTTTACACATGAGAAAACTAACCACAATGAAATGAAGTAACTTGACCAAAATCACACAGCTAGAACTGGGTCACAGGCAGTCTACTTTCAGAGCCCACTGTTCTCATCTGCAATGCTATCTTCTGTCTTTCAATTAGGAAAAAATTCACCAACTCATCATCCCTCTTCCAATCTTAAAATATATTACTTTTTTTCTAGGTAACATATATATATAAACCTAGAAATGGTATTAATTTGTACTTAGTAAAATTGAAATTAATATTAAAACTATCTTTAAATATATAATTAACTTAATCTCATCATTTTCATGGATAAAAATAAGACAAAGATGTAGAGAAATCATTCCTTTGTTCAATTGTTGCTTACTGAGCTAAGCTTCAAGTTAAGCAATGAATAAGAAAGATGTGGCTCCTGTCCTCCTAGAGCTTTATGTTATTGTCTTTCTATTTCTAAGCACCTTTTTACTTTCAAAACAATGCAAAGAAAAGTTAAAAATGGGCATGAGTTTTAAACAAAGCTGGATAAACCTCATTACTTCCCAAATACAATATATTGTATTTCCCTAATGCCAAGAATATGCTCAGCCAAAACATGGGCCAACCATGCAAAAGAATAAATTTCTAGTGTCCATAAATTCCCTTTTTTTGTTTGTTTGTTTTTTAGGGCCACACCTGTGGCATATGGAAGTTCCCAGGCTAGGGGCGAATCCGAGCTCTAGCTGCCAGTCTACACCACAGCCACAGCATTGCCAGATCTGAGCCTTGTCTGTGACGTACTCCACAGCTCATGGCAATGCCGGATCCTTAACCCACTGAGCAAGGCCAGGGATCGAACCCGCATCCTCATGGATCCTAGTCAGGTTCGTTACCCACTGAGCCACGAAGGGAACTCCAGCGTCCATAAATTCTAAATGGTAAATTAGTTGGTTCAACCAGCCTGCCCATGGAAACTAAGGTCACTCTGCCTTTATACCTAAGAGAGAAAAACACATAATAATGAAAGCTACCACTTAGATGACTGCCAAGGGACCATGCAACAATCACTTTTTAGAGTCATCCTTCCAAACTTTAAAATAAGAGGGCAAAGCAGATGACACCATCACCATTTTGTCATCTAGGAAATCCTCCCAGAGAGTTTAAGCGTCCAGGGGCAAAGAGCAGAGCTCTGATTCACATCCAGCTCTGACAGCTGAGAAAAATTAATCTTTCCAGTAAATCATTTCTGCTACCTTCTCACCTTCTCTGACTTCTGATTTTCTCTCACATAAAGGACAGCTTCATCAAACCAACTGTGAGTAAAGCCCTATGCGAGGCCTTTGGACACAAAGAAGTTTAAAACGAGGCTGTGGCCTTCCAGGGTTTCAAATTTCATAGGGAAGACAAGCCAAACATATACAAAGTTAAATACAAATAAAAGATTTAAATACAGTTGCTGATAATACTTACGCATTGTATTACAAATACAGTATTGCAAAATTGCCAGATGACTTACACAGAAAATAAATGAAAGACTGAGGCTGAGACAATCAGAGAAGACTGCACACTAGAGTTCTAGAAGTAGAAGTAAAAACTAAAACCTGAACAAAAGGGGGAACTGGTTTTAGGAAAAGGAAACAGAAAATCGAGCAGTTTTGAGGACTAAGGTGCCACATGCAGTTAAATGTGAATGTAAGTATAACACTTAGTAACTCCACAGTCATGAGAATGGAAATCGAAGCTGCTTTGAGGTCCTCCCTCCAGTCACCCTCTCCAGGAAGGTTTTAAAAACCAGCCAAGGATGTGACGCAGGGCTGAGTTATATAATGTTCATTTAAAAACTTCTTCTATCCTCATCTTTTTCTGCCTATATAGTATATTATAATATAAATTATCCTTTATCACTACCAGGAATGCTTTAAACACTATATTTTTTAAGCAGAGTTAACTACTATTATACTATAGTCTTACCTTAAAATTACAGCTAGTAGTTTAGAAAGAGTAAATCTATCCCCACTGTTACTTGGAAACACTGCAGCAAGGATTAAGGTAAAAAGTCCTACAGAGAAAAGGATTAAAAAAAGATACATTAGCTTAAATACTGTCAAAATTATTTACTACCAACTTGATTGCTTAAATAAGTGACACATCTAATTTTTAAACTAATTTCTGTAATTTTCAAATGTCGAAAAATAAGACTGCATTTACCTAGGCTCAAATATTCAAAGACCATATACAAGAACAGCTTCTAAATGAAACTACATTTATTTCAACAATGCAGATCAAGTACAGGCCTACTTATTTTAAAACTAGTATGAGTTAAACTGAGCAATCAGAGTAACATTCTGACCTCATCATAATCAAGCATGTGTGCTAAAGTTATTTTTACAGTGTCAAAAATACTCTTTTTATCTTCCAGATTTGGAAGGTGATTCAATTTTAAAAATAAAACACCTTTCATAGGACAAATTACAGTTCTGAAATACAATTAAATTTAACCAAAATGCAATTACAAAATGCAATTACATTTAACCAAAGGGTCAAGAAAAAGATCTTTAAAAACAATATGTGAAGGGAAGGACAGCTAAAATACAAAGAGTCAGCCTATAAAACTTTAATATACTATTGTATAAAAAATACTGTAAAGTATTGGAAGGGATATAAATAGCATAAGGCTATGGCACAAAACTGTAAAGATTAAGTTGTGGTTATAATACACTGATATGAAGCAGAAAGAATGAAATAATTTATAACAAGATAAAAATATATGTCTATGTACACACACACATATATCAGAAGTAGGTCTCAATTTATACCAATTTTGAAGACAAATTTCTTACCAGAAGTTGAGGACAAAATATTAACTATAGCAACTTGTGTGTCTGAAAGTGCTTCTTGATATGACAAATTTGCCAAAAACCACTAAGAAACAGAAAATAAAGTGAAACCTAATGAATATGTTTATACTTATCATTATAATTTATAGTCCCTTCCTTTTTCTCCCCCGAAATACTGTTATCACAAGAAGTTTTAAAATCTGCTTTGTACTGAAAATTCACAAGCCCCAGAAGAAGACAAATATTTATATCAGACTTAAGATCCCTGCTAAACTAGCAACTATTCAGGCTTTTTAAAAAATGAGGGTAAATAGGGAGTTCCTGTCATGGCTCAGTGGTTAACGAACTGACTAGTATTCATGAGGACGTAGGTTTGATCCCTGGCACCGCTCAGTGAGTATTGCTATAAGCTGTGGTGTAGGTCTCAGAGTCAGCTTGGATCCCAAGTTGCTGTGGTGTAGGCTGGCAACTACAGCTCTGACTCAACCCCTGGCCTGAGAACCTCCCTATGTAAGGTGCGGCCCTAAAAAGACAAAAATAAATAAAAAAAAGAATTTCGGAGTTCCCATTGTGGCGCAGCAAAAAGGAATCCGACTAGGAACCATGAGGTTGTAGGTTCTATCCCTGAACTTGTTCAGTGGGTTAAGGATCCAGCATTGCTGTGAGCTGTGGTGTAGGTCGCAGACTCAGATCCCAAGAGGCTGTGGCGTAGGAAGGCAGCTGTAGCTCCAATTCGAGCTCTAGCCTTGGAACCTCCATATGCTGAAGATGCAGCCCATTAAAAAAAAAAAAAAAAGAGGGTAAACATAAAATCAACATTGAAATTTTCCAAGCACTGATAGTACACTATTAAGTTTATCTAAATCAAATTTAAATTGGAGGAACTTCTCAAATGTTAACATATGTATGAATTGAATACAGTAGAATGAGAAATCAGTTAAACAAGATGTATCTAAGGAGATGGATGGAACTAGCCAGATTGATAGACAAAAAGCTTTATTTACTTTGGGAATTTTAAAATGTCCAAGAAACTTGTGAATTTGTTGGCTTACTGTGATTGTTTCTCTGATTCTCAATTTGGAGACTAATACAAAGATTTCTGAAAACCGCAGATTTAATAGAGTAAGTTTGCTTATGAGGATTTTTTTCTTCTTCCATTTTACTTGTCTCACCTAGGATATTCTTATATGCCCAACCCTGTGCCTACTTTGATTAGAGACTAAGAAATAAGATGACAGCTTCTAATAAAGCTGTGGGTGTATGTGTTTGTGTATGTGGGTATGCACGTACATGTATCCAAAGTTCATCTATTTTCACTGCTACCCAATACCCTAATGCAGATTATCACAACTCATCCATTTTTCTGTTGATGGACACCTTTTGGCTATTTCAAACAATGTTACCAAGAATATTCTAGCATATGCCTCCTGGGGCATAAGTGCATGAGGGTCCTTAATGTAGTATATACTAAGAAGCAGATTGCTGGGTCAAAGTAAATAAACTGCTTTTCTCTTTTTGGTGCCTCTGTTACTTAAACAGACTGGATAATTATGTTCTACTGGAGGATGACTTGTCTCTATTAAGATAGGAACATCTCTTGATCTCTCTCATTTAGAGTTAAGTGAGCAGTACAATTATTAGCATTTTTATTTCAAACAAGTAGTACAGACACTTGATCTATACTAGTGTTAAAGATGGAAGGTTAAAGATGGCTGAGAGTCTAGAAGTCTCCATTCAGTCTACACTGTATTCAATGCTAAAGTCAGATGGCAAAGTGCTTCTGATTCCATCTGTAGCCCTTTGACTTCGTAATTTCACTTCACTACCTAAATAAGAAAATGAAGCTGGCAACTGCTAAGATGAGCAGTACCAAACATACATGGCAATAGGAACCACAATCTGCTTGTAAGCTGAAGTGCTAGAAAAGAAGCAGAAGACTTTGCCCTTAATTATCTTTTGGAGGTTTTCTATAAGGATAGATAATGCTCACTGGGTGATAATCAGCTTTCTTGACCCACTTTCCTTACCACTTAAACATTTAAATACTGTGCTCATTTTCCAAACAATCTCATTGGTCTCTGCTAATGCAAGATAAAGAAATAAAACAGATCACTCAGGTGGCAGGAATTTAAAGAATGCAACAACTCATTTGCTATGAATTCTTCCCAGAAAGATCTTTCCATTCTCCAGATCTCCCCAAACTGCATTCTCTGGTTTTCAAATCCATGGCAGCCTCATCTCAAACGAAGAACCATTCTAATTATCCTCCAATAAAAATGATCTTTAAAATGCTGCCTTTCATTATTTCAAAGGTAAGGACAACCACTTATTAGTACTTAAGCTATCATAAATAATTTATATAATACTTGATTATTTTAGAGGTAATTCATTTTAAAATTATCACAAAAGGTATTCTTCATAAAGCTTATATGACCTAAATTATATTTTAAAGAAAAAATTAAAGTACTGTAAGCCTGGAGTTCCCATCATGGCTCAGTGGTTAACGAATCCGACTAGGAACCATGAGGTTGCAGGTTCGATACCTGGCCTTGCTCAGTGGATTAAGGATCCAGCGTTGCCATGAGCTGTGGTGTAGGTTGCAGACACGGCTTGGATCCTGTGTTGCTGTGGCTGTGGCAAAGGCCAGTGGCTACAGCTCCGATTCGAGCCCTAACCTGGGAACCTCCGTATGCCGCGAGTGGGGCCCTAGAAAAGGCAAAAAAGACAAAATAATAATAATAATAATAATAAAGTACCATAAGCCCAAAGGAGACAAAACAAAGTAGGACTGGTAAATACAGAAATCACTAACTCTTTTTGACTGGCACTGTCCAGGACATGAGCCACCAGCCACATTGACTACTAAGCAACTGAAATGTAGCTAGTCTGAACTGAAATGTTTAGAAAATGAAATAAAAGTGAAACTGAAAGGAAATAGAGAAATTGAAATGAAACTGAAATTCAAAATGTTAAAAAACGGCAATGTTCAGAAAATGTTAGTACAAAAAAAGAAAGTACACTATCTTGTCAATGATTTTTATATTAATAACATGTCGAAATGTTTATTTAGTGGGTTAAATAAAAATATTAAAATTAACGTTACTTGTTTCTCTTTTTTAAAATGTGATTACAAAAACATTTAAAAATACATATGTGACCTGCATTTGAGACTCTCATATTTCTAGTGAACAACTCTGCTCTAGACCTCATCTAAGTTAATCACTCTATTAAGTCAGATTTCTAAAAAGGTATATACTTGGACTATATTATTCTGATTTTCTACAGAAATGCCTTTACTAAAGATTAACATAGCTCTCTGCTCTTATAACTTAAGACTGATTTTTTCAAAAAAGACTATTAAAGGTGGAAGCAACCCAAGTGTACATCAATGGATGAATGGATAAACAAAATGCAATGGAACATTACACAGCCTTAAAAAGGAAAAAAAAAATGTGACATAGTACAAAAACAAACCCTGAAGACACTATGTTAAGTAAAATAAGCCAGTCACAAAAGCAAAAGTACTATACGATTCCGTTCATACGAGGTTCTCAAAGCAGTCAAATTCACAGAGACAGAAAGCAAAACAGTGGCTGTCAGCGGGAAAAGGAAGTTATCATTTAATAGGTATAGAGTTTCAGTTTTGCAAGATGAAAAAACTGCTGATGGACAATGGTGATGGTTGCAAAACAATGTGAATGTATTTAATGTCACTGAAATGTACACTTAAAAACAGATATAAATAGTAAATTTTATGGTATAAACATTTTACCACAATTTTTCCGAAAGGCAATTGTCTGCAAATATCTACTAGTAAAATGCTATCCAGAATGGTGCCTTATAACAAAAGAATATATGAAATACATTCTCTCAAGAGTTGTGAGTTAGGAAAAGTTTACTTTGTCACTGAAGAGAGATACTTCTTTTTAACAGACAAGCTATTTAACTCAGGAAATTTCCCTTTTTTTCTTCGTGCCAATATGCCAAGAGATGAACCGTGTGCCTTCTTTAAATAGCTATCTCTGTTTAAGTGGAGGTTTCTGATATAATCAGTCCATGTCACCGTCAATTTATCCCCTGTTTATCTCTTGTTTAGCTCTTATCTTTCCCTTCCTTTTTAAACTTCTGCTATATAGATCCTTTTACTGTGTTTCACCTCAAATCTCCTTTAAAAATTAGGAGATATAATTAATAAATCAGAGTCTTGCCTTACACTCATTTAAAACAAGCAAACAGAAATCACAATAGCATAATCCAAATACATGAGCTTTCAAATTAATCTTATTACACATGTAATTATCATTTTAAAACTCCCAAAGATTACTTGATTTACACTCCTGAATATATTAATCAAGGTATCACAAAAATAGAGCTTATTCAGGCAGAAGTTGGTGAAAAATTGGCTATGCAGTAAATATGTGAGGAAAATCTATGAAGTAAAAAACTCTTATAATCAGGCAATTAGCATTGCATTATCTAGTGTTTTAAAATGCTCAGCATAAATTTAAATCTTAAAGGCTCATACCAGACAACTTTGCAATAGGCTACTTCCAACGATACATATAGAAAAGAGCACTGAAATTCATTTTTAAAACTGTAAATCGGAGTTTTCACTAACTCAGACAAGTTATCTACTCCCGGTTTAGCCCAAAATAATATTTTATTTGCTGTATAAATAATCTATGTGAAATGTTAAGCACTTTTTTGTTCTATAATAAAATAACTGAGACACTATAAACACCATTTTAAGGAATTCTAAAAAATGTTTACAATGAGTACTTGTAAATATTTGACCACATTCATATGAACTTAATATAAAACTGCAAGAGCACTTATTTGAAGAAATCAATGCAATCAATGCAAACTCTTATCTGGATATTTACTAGCACTTGTATATATCATAGCATAAAATAACTCTATTTGTTACTCTGACCATGAGGCAAATGCCAAATTCTAAATATGTATGAGTAGTTGTAGTATTTACTAATTCTTTTAGCTGTAACTAGTTATTTATTAACTTTAATACTCTAATTCCCCAATGATGGCAGGTAACAGAGTTTAAAGTCATGATTAAGCAATCTAATAGTCTCATATTTCAACTGTATACTGTTGGTACCTATACTGTCTTAAAATTCAAATTCTGAACATATATTAAAGAGAAGACTTACCACAAAGCAAAAAAAAAAGCTAATTTTTGCTACTTGAGTTGCAGTTAGTTTCCCCACAGTTTTGAATAAGGACTCTTGCTCTTTCACAGTAGGATATGACATGCGAGACAACTTAGCTTCCAATGCATGGCTTGATGGAAGCTGTCGAATCTCCATGATATTACTGAACCTTACACGAGACTTTTTGGGAGCTTAAGAGGAAGAGTATAGTACAAAATCATTAAATGTTCCCTCTTGCATCCAACAAAGCCACAAGTTTTAATTTACCCATAAATGCATATTATTTAATCTATCTATGGCCACACTTCAACAGTCAAAAACAGTCAGAGTTACATTAATACATGGGACAGCTCTGCTTACTGACAAGGGTTAAGAAGAAAAATATTTCCATCTGTAAAAATTTTAAAGGTTTTAAAATGAGACCAATATTTAAACAAAGTTTCTGCAATTACGTACACACACTCCTGCCTGGTTCAGGATTATATTATGATTATTATTTTAGCATTTACAGTAAAAGTTTATTTGGATTTTTCCTCATTGATACACAATTTATGAGAATTATTTTCCTGGTCAAACACATGGAACATTCTTCTACAGATCCAGTCCTTGCAAGAGAATATTATGGATAAATACTCTGCCTTACAGTGAAACTGGCATTCTCTCCCATATTCACAGAACTAGCAAAATGCCCATAACTTGCTACCAAAGTCTTTGATGGCTTGGTTGAAGAGGACATTGTTCATTGAAAAATATATACACATAATAACACCACAGAGATTTCTGGTATTTGGAAGTTACTTCTACTGAAATAATAAAAACTTCCAGTCAAACTTCCAGAAGACTACAGGCTGACCCAAAGCCATGTGAACAGAAGAACTGCCACGTAATCCCAGACAACCCACAGAATCACTAAGTTCTGGAATGGCTTAAATGCAGCTAAAATTTCCACCCATTTCAAAGTTATGAAATTCTAAGTTTTGCTTACCTTTTTCAGTATCAATATTTGTGTTCTCAGGTTTTTCACTTGGAAGGTCATGAAATTTCACAGGAACATACAGAGGTTCACTCTGGAATGTGGCAAAACAGAAACAAATATAAACAACAAGTATAACAGCTGATACACTAGCTAAATTTAAACAGTTGGTATATAGACACAGATACCACCCCAAAGGGGACTGTTCACCACCATGTTTATACAGCATAATCTTCCCAAAATGCATTTTCAAGACTTAAAAAGGGGAGTTCTAGTCAGCGGAAACAAATCTGACTAGTATCCACGAGAATGCAGGTTCAATCCCTGGCTTTGCTCAGTGGGTTAAAGATCCAGTGTTGCCATGAGCTGTGTTGTACGGCGCAGATTCATCTCAGATCCTGAGTTGCTGTGGCTGTGGTGTAGGCCAGTGGCTACAGCTCCAACTGGCCCCCTAGCCTGGGAATCTCCATATGCTGCGGTGTAGCCCTCAAAAGACCAAAAAAAAAAAAAAACCCTCAAATGATCTACCCAGGTACAAAGGAATCAGCTTAAAGTTTAGAAATGTAATCAAACAGCATTGGCATATTATGATATAATATTTAATATTTAAAATTCATTAAAAATAGACCTCTCCCAGCTAACAGATTATCTCCCATTTCTTTTACTCATTCTTTTAACAAATACATATTGAGCTCTTATTACGGCAAGTGCTGTTCTAGGTCCGGGGGGTATAAGAGTGAATAGAGACCAAGTCTCTGTCCTCAATGATCAGGTAGTCTAAGGAGAAGGCAGACAATGAACGAGAATCACATATATAATGTGAATACAAATTTGCCAAATTGTCTCCCCTTGTTACTTAAGATTCAAAATTCCTAAAAACCTTTATTAGATTAGTAGATAAGAAAAAATAGCTACCTCTGATAAGATAGTCCTTGCAACAACTTTATAAAATGGTATTTTAAAGGAACTTTTCTACAAGCTCAGATATAAGAAAATCAAGTGTTAGATAACAGAGTTAAAGCCAGGTTTGTCTGTCTGACCATGCACTCAAGGTCTGCTTTTTAAGGCGGTTCCTAATCCCTCAACTGTTTTTGTAAATGTTCTTCAGATGGTCTGTGTTTAAGGCAGAATTCGCCAACAAAACAGCTTCTTAAATTAATATAAAATATGTTTCTTTGATTTATCTTTAACTCCTGATACAGAACTCTGACAATGAAAAATATTAACTAAATAAGGAAATAACATGATTTGGAAATAGAGTCTCTTTGTTGCATTGAACTTTTCATTACAGAATTTGTCCTAGAACAATTTGATATGTCCATCTTACAGACAACCGTAAGAATTAGTAGAAGAGTAGGCTGCCATCTCAATTATTCTTTATACCCATAGAGACAACTAAGATCCCAGGGAAAAGAAACGACATTTTCTCTAAGCGTCATAAATCCCTTCACAGCACCTGGTAACCTACTTTGCATGCAATTGCAGTTCTAAAATCCAAACAAAAAACTGTACTGTCAATAAGGTCACCAAGCTAGTGCTTCATAAATTGGTATTAAATTTTAGAGTAACTTTAAAATTTTTCTCAGATAGACTGCTACATTTGGAATAATACATTTTAAAGAAATGCCTTAGAGATGATCTATAAAGACGAGATTTTTACATATATCTCTCCAACAAGGTTATAAATGCTTAAATTAAGTGATTACATTAATTCCTTCATATGCTTGATTATCTGTCTCCTCTCCTTTCCAAACACACACTCTCTAACACTAGAACATTAGCTGTATTTGGAGAGTCCAGAACATGTGCTTAAACACACAGTATGTACTCTTTAAAAACTGTGTAATAAAATGAATAAACAATCTGCTTATAGAGTCTCAGTGTCAATAAATGTATTTGTTTCTAAGTGATAATAATATAATAATGAAAATGAAGTGACGAAGTTGGTAAGAAACAAAGGACAAAGGACTTCCTTTACATTTTCTACTCCTTACTAACTTCCTCTTTCCTTCTCTCCCCAGAGGTAGCCAAATTGCTTACTTCTAGGCCCCTGGTAGCCCTAAAGAAAGAAACTGCCAAATTACAACTCTCAAGGAAAGCAACCAACACTGAGATATGTCTTTATCTTAATATAGCCATGATGCTATCAAAGCTATTTCAGTCCTTCCCACCATGGTCAACTCCAGCTGTTCTCTTCCTGACGAGAAAAGAAACACTTACCAAAGAACTATTCATAGTTGTATCTGTTGTGCAAGCAGCAAAGTAACCTTCAGCATCTGCAAACTACAAATAATGAGACAAAAGATTCAGTTAAACTCATGTTATAAAGTAGAACTAGTGTGAGTCAAGCTCAAAAGAATAGAACCAAAAATCCAGGGTAGACTTATTATTAATGATAATAGCAGCTAATGCCAAGTACTCAACCATGCAAAGTACTATCATCTTCATTTTATGGATGAAGAAACTGAGGCTAAGGGATTTCATCTAAGCAACAGACCAGGATAAAACCCAATTTAACCTAACTCTGAAACTTATGCCTTTACACAATACTATTATAACATTTCAGATAAGTAGGGAGAGGATGTGTGGGTTAGTGAAAAAGACAAATAAAGTCTTAGTATTACCATGATAACAACGTTAATCTCAAGAACACTTTAAATGGATTTCAGGGACTGGACCATACTTTGAGAACCACTGTGTAAGTATTGTATAAGCATGCTTTCTTTCATATTCACAGCCACCCTCTCATGCCTAAAGTCTGAAAAGGTTAAATAACTCGCTTGAGATCACACAATCAGCAAATGATAGAACAAGATTCAGGGGAGTTCCCATCGTGGCTCAGTGGTTACTGAATCCAACTAGGAACCATGAGATTGCGGGTTCGTTCCCTGGCCTCTCTCAGTGGGTTAAGGATCCGGTGTTGCTGTGAGCTGTGTGTGGTGTAGGTTGTAGACGTGGCTCCGATCTCGCTTTGCTGTGGCTGTGGCTGTGGCGTACAGCTGTAGCTCCGATTAGACCCCTAGCCTGGGAACCTCCGCATGCCGCGGGTGTGGCCCTAAAAGGACAAAAGACAAAAAAAAAAGAACAAGATTGAAACACCAGATCCAACGTTGTCACAGCAGCAGCTTAGGTCACTGCACTGGTGAGGGTCCCATCCCTAGCCCAGGAACTTCCACATGCCACGGTAATGGCCAAAAAAAAAAAAGTCCTTTAATACTGTTACACAGATATTTGTCTGCCATATACTGTTAAATGCAAAAGGCAAGTAATAAAACAGGACACAGCAGTACAATTTCATTTTTGTACTGTGAAAGTAAAATAAAAATACACACATGTAAAAGAATGGCAGTATACGTGCCAAAACAGTCAGTGATTATTCTTTGAATGGCAGAATTTATTATTTTCTTTGTTTTGTCCCTCTATATTTTCTAAATTTTTGACAGTGCTCATTTATTAATACACATATAACATATTCCTACACTACAATGAACATGCATTTCCATAATGTATAGACATTAATTTCACAAAGTAAAAAAAATACATTCATATTTTTGGTAAGCTAAATTTTTGTGCACATGAGTATACATTTCTAGTAAGTCTGTGACAAAAATATAATGAGTACATTCATTAAAAATGTACTCATTTAGGGAGTTCCCTTAGTGGCTCAGTGGTTAACGAATCCGACGAAGAACCATGAGGTTGGGTGTTCGATCCCTGGCCTTGCTCAGTGGGTTAATGATCCGGCGTTGCCATGAGCTGTGGTGTAAGTTGCAGATGCGGCTCGGATCCCACGTTGCTGTGGCTGTGGCGAAGGCCGGCGGCTACAGCTCCTGTTAGACCCCTAGCCTGGGAACCTCCATATGCCACGGGTGGGGCTCTACATAAAAGGCAAAAAGACAAAAAAAAAAAAAAAGAATGTACTCATTTAAAACAAAAAAGAGTTCCCTTGTGGTGAAGTGAGTTAAGGATCTAATATTGTCACTGTTGTGGCCTGGGTCACTGCTGTGGCATGGGATCGATCCCTGGCATGGGAACTTCTACTTGTTAGCTAAGATAAATGAAAAGGATTAATACAGACAGAAAGTAAAACAGTGGTTACCAAAGGCTGGGAGGAGGAAGGCATAGGAGTTATTTAATGGGTACAGAGTTTCTGCCTGAGATGACAAAAAATTTCTAGAGATGGATAGTGCTAATGGCTACACAGCAAAGTGAATGCACTTAATGTCACTGAACCATTTAATGGTTAAAACAATTTAATATGGTTTAACAAAATGGTTAAAACAATAATTTTATGTTATATATTGACTACAATAAAAAAAGGGGAAAAGAAAAAATGATTAAAGTGGTAAATTTGATGTTATGTATACTTTACCACAATTTTAAAAAGGGAAAGGATTAAGAGACAGTTTCATATTTTTCATTCTCAAAAATCCAGTTTCTACCTCTATAAATCATTATATAAACTGCCATTTCTTTCAGCATTTACAAATAAGCATGTTATGTCACATTAATGAAAGAATATGATTTGATTGGCTAAACATCTGAAATATGTCCTGAAATAAGTTACCTTCATCTTAACATATAAAACTTTGAATTATTTTGCTTCTACAATCAACTATACAACTGATAATTAGATGCTAATCATCTAGTTTGCAAATGACCCAAGACCCTAAATATTCTTCTTATCCCTTACCTTTCATCCTCATTTCCACATTAATTGATTTGGGTTAGTTCAATAATTTTAAACAACTCAGAGGATGTCAAGAGGTAAGGGAAATAAAGTGATTAGGTACCTCTGATTTCCCACAGATATTCTGATGCCAAATTGAAATAAAAGAATAAATTTTAAAGTTTGGATAAAAGCAGGTTTTTCTTATATTTTCTTACTTTTCTTATATGTTCACTCATTTAACTGAACAACTTAAAATCTGTCCTTCAAGAAATTAATACTTTAAAAAAATGTACCCCCCTCCAGCAAACACTTAAAAATTTAAAACTTACAAAAGCAGCATGCTTTCCTCGAAATCCTCTTGTACACTGCTGTCTCCATGGCTTCCAAATAATAAAGCCCAAAAGATACAGAACAAACATAGATGTTTTTGCAAAGGTACTGAAGAATGGTTTGTTGTACTGCGTAAAAACATACTGTAGAGGAAAAAGTTACATAAACTCAGATAATTTTAAAATTTATTACTCATTTCCAATAAAATAAGGCTACTATACATGATTTTTAACTTAGATCCAAAGGGATTATAAAAATATTTTGAATTCATTTCTGAATATTGTATTTGTCTTACATACAAAGGATAACATTCTCAAAGCAGGAATAACTTGCAAAAACAGTTTTGTTCAGCATTCAATGAAAACCTATGATGCAACAGGACCTACACAGGAGCTAAAAAAAGGTAAGACAAGCTTTCCCAAGAGAAGATACACAGATAGAGATGCAGATGCAAATATAGATAAAGATGTAGATACGAAGAATACACAGTATAATTGCTAATACCATAATAGGGGGATACAGAGTACCATGGGACTATCAAAGAAAGATAGCCCATTTTAAAGATTATAGAAATTTCCCAAAACAAGCTAGCTATTCTTTTTTTTTGGGTTTTTAGGGCCGCACCCGTGGCATATGGAGGTTCACAGGCTAGGGGTCTAATCAGAGCTGTAGCCACCGGCCCATGCCACAGCCAC
The DNA here is from genome assembly GCA_004024745.2 of Catagonus wagneri. Lineage (NCBI taxonomy): Eukaryota > Metazoa > Chordata > Mammalia > Artiodactyla > Tayassuidae > Catagonus > Catagonus wagneri. Next base: position 20,117,554 of record PVHT020000521.1, read on the forward strand.
ATCCACAGCCAAGCCATGTCTGCAACCTACACCACAGCTCATGGCAACGCCAGACCCTTAACCCACTGAGCAAGGCCAGGGATTGAACCCGCAACCTCACGGTTCCTAGTCAGATTCGTTTCCGCTGCGCCACAAAGGAGGCAAGAACTTAAAATGGGAAAAAGAAAGTCTTTTCAGTAAGCATTGCTGGGAAACTTGGACAGCTGCACGTAAATCAATGAAACTAGAACATACTCTCACACCATGCACAAAAATAAACTCTAAATGGCTTAAAGACTTAAATATAAGACAAGACACCATTAAACTCCTAGAAGAAAACATTGGCAAGACATTCTCCAACATCAACCTTACAAATGTTTTCTCAGGTCAGTCTCCCAAAGCAACAGAAATCAGAGCAAAGATAAACCTAATCAAGCTGACAAGCTTTTGCACAGCAAAGGAAACCAAAAGGAAAACTAAAAGACAACTTACAGAATGGGATAAAATTGTTTCAAATGACGCAACTGACAAGGGCTTAAGCTCTAAAATATACAAACAACTGATGCAGCTCAACAGCAAAAAAGCCAACAACCCCATTGAAAAATGGGCAAAGGACCTGAATAGACATTTCTCCAAAGAAGATATACAGATGGCCAACAAGCACATGAAAAAATCTCAACACCACTGATGATTAGAGAAATGCAAATCAAAACTACCATGAAATACCACCTCACACCAGTCAGAATGGCCATCATTAACAAGTCTACAAACAACAACTGCTGGAGGGTGTGTGGAGAAAAGGGAACCCTCCTGCACTGTTGGTGGGAATGTAGGCTGGTGCAACCACTATGGAAGACAGTGTGGAGGTACCTTAGAAAACTATACATAGATCTACCATATGACCCAGCAATCCCACTCTTGGGCATATATCCAGACAAAAATTTCCTTGAGACATTTGCACACGCATGTTCACGGCAGCACTATTCACAATAGCCAAGACATGGAAACAACCCAAATGTCCATCGACAGATGACTGGATTAGGAAGATGTGGTATATTTACATGATGGAATACTATTCAGCCATAAAAAAGGATAAAATAATGTCATTCGCAGCAACATGGATGGAATTAGAGACCCTCACACTGAGTGAAGCAAGTCAGAAGGACAGATGCCATATGAAATCTCTTATAACTGGAGTCTAAAACACTGCACAAATGAACCTCTCAACAGAAAAGAAAATCACGAACTTGGGGAACAGACTTATGGTTGCCAAGGGGGTAGGGGAGGGGGTGGGAGGGAATGGGGTTAACTTGTGCTTCAGTGATGGAAAAGCAAGGAGATCCAGCTGTATAGCACAGAGAACTATGTCTAATCACACGTGACAAATCCATATATGTACATGTAACCGGGTCACCACGCAGTGCAGTTGGAAAATCTGACAGAAATCTGTAAACCAGCTATAATGCAAAAATTAAAAAAGTAAAACAAAAGTGCTTTTGCTAAAACAAAAAAAAACAACAACAAAAAAAAGAAGCTATTCTTGATCTGTATCTGAAGGGCTGAATAACAGCCCAAACAGAGGAAATAGCATAATGCAAGGGAATGAAACAGAGTAGGGAATGAAGAAAATTGCATAAAAATTGCATGAAATTGCACATTATTAGGAAGTTATAAAAAAACCTGTAATCATCACCATTTTTTTTCTGTTTGACTTTTTTTATTGAAGTATAGTTGGTTTATAATGTGTTGGTTTCAGGAGCACAGCAAAGGGATTCAGTTTTAATACATATGAATATACGGATGTATTTTTACATATTTTTTTAAAGATTCTTTTCTATTATGGGTTATTACAAAATATTGAATATAGTTCCCCATTCTATACAGTAGGTCCCTGCAATCATCACTTAAATTGGAAATATGAGGATAAACATAATTTTTGTTTTAAAAAATCCTAGCTATGGGCACTGAAAAGGTCTAGAAAAAAGTGATAACCCAAAAGGAATGAGTGTCTCCCTATGATGATCTGTACCATGATGTACTAAAAAAAAAAAAAAAAAAATGGGTCCTTGAAAAGTGGTCAAATCCAAGTATGGGGCAGGAAATACATGAGATGAGTCTGGGGAATCTTGTGCCAGAAAGCAAACAAGATGTTAAAGATTCATGGGGTCATTCTGAAAGGACACTGGAGCCAATTTATAGGGGTTCCCACTGGCCAAAGACAGGACAGTTTAATTGTCAAAATGGATAATAACCACAATTGTTTGAAACACATGGATATAAAAATCCATAAATGTATAATGACACTCAAAAACTCCTCAATGATACTTCTGGAAGTTGCTAGGGAACATTAGTCTAAAATGAATAAAGGAAAAGATTTATCCAACCATTCCTATATGAACCATGTTTCAGGATAACCAAATAGTAGTTGTGGAAAAGTTCTCCTTAAAGAATTTCAGCTAGTAAGTGCAGAAGGAATGACCCTTAGAAAAATCACCACTTCACAACTTTTAATGAAATACTCTACCTGGACAACAATCATATAAATATTCAATTACTACCTAAAGATTGATGAGGAACTTAAAGTGATCAAATTGGTATCACTAAAAGTAAGATTTAAAGTCATTATGGTCCTTACGTTATTATGTCAAAGGAAGTACTCAATACCACCATGGCACTTTTTCCTAAAATCTGAACCTAAATCGAGATTACACCTAACTACCATTTTAAAGGAAATAAGAGAGAAAAAGGAGCAAGTTAAATGACATCTCAAGAAAGTAATTAAATCAAATCCAAAATCTGTGTGTTGTGGACTGAATGTCTGCATCCCTCAAAATTCACCTGTTAAAATTCATGTGATGGTATGAGGAAGTGGGCGGTTGTAGGATGTGATCAGGTCATGAGGGTGAATCATGAATAACATTAGTGCAAATAATAAAAGGGACCCCAGAGAGCTCTCCTGCCTTATCTGCTTTGGGAGGACACAGTGAGAAGCCAGCCAGGAAGAACCAGGAAGGGGTTCACAGCAGATTTCAGATCTTGGATTTTCCAGTCTGCAGAACTCTAAAAATGAGTTCTTATTCTGGCAGCCCAAACGGACTAAGACAGTGTGGTAAATCCTACAGGAAAAGTGATCTAATTTCTCTAACAAATCAAAAAATTAGAGGAATATAACTAAAGACTAAAATGACTCAAAAGTTCCAACAAATGTAACATGTGATTGTTGTTTACATGCTACCCTATAAAGATGTCCTTGACACAACCAAGAAAATTTGATGGACTGTGTATTAGAGGATTTTAGGGAATTATAATTTTGTGAGATATGTTAATGACATGGTGATTATATTTTAAAAATTAAAAGTCCTTTTCAGTTTGAAATGAATATGAAAGAATTACTGGTGAAATGACAAGTGGCTAGAATGTGTTTTAAACACTGGGAGAAAAAAAATCTTTGGGGAGGGGTTATAAGATTAGCGAAATTTGATAACTTTTAAAGGTAAGTGATGGGAACATAGGGAACCATTATATCATTCTCTTTACTTTGTATGTGTCGGAAAGTTTCCACAATAAAAAGGCTGATTCTTAATTCTGAAATACATAAAATATCTCAAAAATCTGATGAGCATATTTGGGTGATGAATTAGATGCATTACATACGTGCCTGGATAACAAAATTATAAAACATCCTCTTATTAACAGATTTCACTTTTTTCAAAAATAGGGAAAAGTTTGTTATTGGGTTTTTGTCTTTCGGGGTTTTTTTTTTCCTCTGCTTAAATAATAATTTAATCAGGTACTCTTTTGTCCTAAATTTTATTACATGATAAGTAAAAGCCAAACTATTTATTTAAAACTAAAATAAAATTTAAATGATAAGCTTATTTCCCTGTCAAAATTAAAGAGATTTCTTTGTGGTTAAACTACAGAATGATAATCTAAAGAAAACAGGTTGTTGAACAGTGAAAAATAAATGGCCTATTGTATTCCAGAGCCTAATTCCACAAAGGCTAAAAATTTATTAATTCATTGGATACAATGTCAAGGTCAACTCTTACTTAGCTATCACAGGAGATGACCAGTAGTATCAAACTGCTTCTTTTAACATTTAAGTTCATTTTATGAATGCTAGTCTTCCTTTTGCCTTAAGACAGAAACATGTAAACTGAAATGCAGTAATTTCTACAAGTAAGTTTTTACAGGGATCATTAACCAAAGAAAATAAACTACACAAGTAAAAAGAAAAACTACCTGTGAACTAAAAATACCACATTACTACCAACAGTTCATCAATAAAAACAAAATAAAAATTTAACTAAAGGCAATCACTGTTTATGTAGACCTCATAATAACATTTGAATCAGCAGACATATAAATGTACATGCAACCATGTATGTGAACAATGGTGACCTGAACAGGAAAACTTCAGATCACTTTCACTCATCTGTCCAAAAGCATTCTCACTTTTCTACCAAATGGTGCCAAACGGTTTGGCATCCTAGATGGCTGTTCCACTAGAATATGATATTTAGAGGGAAAGAAATTAATTTAATAAAATAACACCCACAAATATTAAGAAAATGTGTATGCATCTCATCTTCTAAATAACCTCCCTAAAAAAAATAAGAAAACTGAAAAAACAAAGAGTATTCTTTCAGTTTCAATTTGAAATGCAACTAATTTGTTATCAAACACAAAATTCGACAATACTCAAAATACTCCTTTAAGTATGAGAGCTATTGATGACAGAGATACTAGAACAATACTTTTATAACAGAACATCATTCCTAGATGAGAATTACATACCGAAGTAAGTTCTGAGGATGCGACCCATATCACATCAACAAGCAGGAGAATAACAATGCCAAGAGCCATCCGCCTGCGCTGAGTGAAACCACTGCTCTGGGAATTCATTCTATTCATGATAAATACACACACCATTTGCAGTCTGTTTTTAGAAAATACAGATCACATTAGAAGGGATTTTTTAAATTTTATAATGTGTTTAATCATAAAAGCAAAAAAAGCAGTATAACAGAGACATCTAACATTTGTTAAGCTAATACTCAATTTGAAAGTCATCCAGTAAGTGAAAGATATGGAATTTACCTTATTTTAAAGGCCTTTCTGAGATCTTGAAGAGCAATGCCAGAAAACTTGGCAGGTCTGAGTCTAAACGGAGGTGAAGAACTCAGCACACCTGAAAACAACCACAAAAGGATGCTTATGAAAAACATCAACCACGCAACACAAGATTCACAGGATCATTTTTACTTTTCACTTTCAAAATAAACACAAACGAAAGAAGAATATCAAAGTATATTAAATTTAATCGACACTTTCCTCTTGACTTTGTTTATCTAATGAACATCTCAAATTAAACTCAGACAATAAACTGGTAATGGGAAGGGCGAAAAAGCAGTATTCAACAAACTTTAGGAATATGAATAGTTAACTACTGAAAAACAGCTTCTTCGACTTTCATAAATCTGAACTCCTTCCGCCTCCCTTGCCTCTCTCTCCAGAGTGATCTACTCCGGGGATACTGTCTAGACACGCACCTGTTTCTAAGTGTCTTTTCTGTCCCTGATCTAGAGCGCAGTTGGGTGATTTGAGAGGAAGTGATTTGTTGTCATGAATCTTCGGACGGGAGGCGGGAGGCGTTTCTAAACACCTCACGTGGTAAAAGGGAAAGGATCCTCCACTCTTCCCCACCCACCTCTGTCACAGCGTCTGCTTATTTTAGATTGAAACAGTCATTCACGAAGTGGGTGAGAAAACAGCTGTTAAAGGGAATCTTCCTTTTTCGGAGGAAAAAGAAAAGTTAAGCCAAGGGACGCCTCCCCAGGGAAGGTTAAAGCCCCGAAGCGGCGGCGCACAAGCAGCTTCCTCAACTGCGGGAGTCAGGACCCAGCTCTCGCACCCCGTCAGCCTCCTCTCGCCCCGCCCCAGACACCAAAGAACGTCGGCGGCTCTCAAGGGCCGGAGGTGGGGCTCTTCGTGGGCCCCCAGTCCTGGCTTTGGCTCTGGGTGACTTCGCGGCCCTCCCCCGCCTACCTACCTGGCCTTCCTGCCCCGGGATGGCGTCGTGGCGGCACCATGAGCAGACCCGGCCCGGACCCGCCGCCGCCCAGGGCCACGGCCGCGGCCTCGGACTCACACAGCTGTCGTGGCGCCTGACATTGCGTTGCGCAGGAGGCCCAGGCCCTGAAGCCGCGGTGCCCCTGAAGCTGCCAGTGCCACCCAACCCCACTCGGCCCGGGAGGGCGTGGAGCAGCCGAGAGTTAGTAACCGCGCAGGCAGCGATGGCCGCGGTGGCCGGGAGCTGGACCCTGGCCGCGGCCCCGCCCCCAGCCCGCCCGTCAACCCGCCCGTCAACCCGCCCCGACCACGCCCCCCCGGGCCGAGGGCGGCGGTGCGCGGGTTACGTCACGGCGGCGCGACGGCGGGCAGCGGTAGTGTACCCCTGTGGGGTGACTTGTCGTTGTTACGCGAGCTGCTGCCAGGTGCCGAGCACCGAGAGAAGAGACGCGACTGCGACCGCGGAGTTAGGAAGGAAGGGAAGCAGGGCGCGGTGAAAGTAGAAGCGGGCGTGGCTTGCTGGAGCGGAGCGAGGGACCCGGGAGGTAACGGAGCCTCCAGGTGGCCCGGCACTAGAGCGAGAACTAGCAGCTCGGTTTCTTACAAAGTTTGGCCAGGGAACTGCATATTCCTTTCTCGAGGAGAGGATTGAAACGCAGAGCAATGTAGGGGAACTGTTGCTCTCTGGAAACGTTTGAATGTAAACTAGATCCCAGCACCTGGAATTAGAAGTTGGGTCCCTAGGGCAAGCTACTTCACCTCCTGGCCCTCGGTTTCCTCATTTGAAAAGTGGGCATAATTATAGTACTGCCTTACTTTTTATATATATTCCAAGTTTACATGATTATACAAATGTAAAGGGATTAGATAATTCATGGCACATAGAACTAAACAAATGTAATTACTAAACCGTATAGATTTTTTTTCTTAATCATCTTTTGAATATCCCATAAGAAAAAAGGCTTGGCCCAGCGTCCTGAATTATATTTAAAAAACGAAAAGGAGACTAGAAGATCTTGTAATTTAACAGGAGTTGTCTACTATAGTGCATTTGTTACATCTTAATGAGGTGGTGCAAAGAAATTAAATTTAATTTTCTTTTTTGTCTTTTTATGGCCCTACCGGAGGCAAATGGAGGTTCCCAGGCCAGGGGTCGAGTGAGAGCTACAGCTGCTGGCCTGTGCCACAGGATTGCAGGATCTGAGCCGTGCCTGCGACCTATGCCAAAGCTCAGGTAAGGCTGGATCCTTAACCCACAGAGAGAGGCCAGTGATTGAACCTGCGTCCTCATGGATGCTAGTCAGTCAGATTTGTTTCCGCTGAGCCACAGCGGGAACTACAGAAATTAAATTTTCTTCCCTAGTCACAATGTAGTGCATTTCTTATCTTTTAAATCTCTTGTTTTATTGAAATTAAATATATGTTCAAATACTAGTAACAATACCAACGGACATTTTTTTGTGTGTTGACTTAGTCAGTTTCTAATAAACTATCAACATCAAGCTCCTTTAATAATTATTCAGAAATCCATCACGCAGAGTAGAAAAATCTTGACCGTTGACTTAAAATTACTATTTAGAGGAAATTTGGTTGCAGACATTAATCAAATTATTCCAGTTCCTGCTTTTTTCTTTTCTTTTTTTCATTAACTTTCTTTAGGGTGTCAGGCTTATAATATGCTTAAAATTTTTTTTTGCTACATTTATGATATATAGACTAAAAAAAAAAAATAGCTTTAAGAATACCTATCAGATCTGCTAGTCAGGAAAATTAGGTTCTAATTCTTCATCTGACCCCAATTTGTTGTGTAATCTTGAGGATGATTATTCTCTCTCTTGTGTCTCAATTTTCCATCTATAATTATGCTGATCTGTTTCTTAAATAATGCAAATGTAAGTACTTTATAAATGTGTACAAGTTACTATTATTACCACTTGTTTCCAGAGCAAGTGGATGAAGGACAGTGGCTCTAGTCCTAGGTTAATCTTCCGTTAACATTTTCCCCTGCACGCTGAGGGAAATTCCACTGGTATACTCCAAGTCAACAGGCCCAGATGAGGTTGCTGTGCTGTGGCACTATCCTGACTTCAGGCATCTTTCTATTGTTCCAGTGTAACTTGCCCAAGGCCAAGTCTTCGGTTACTACAAAGCCTTAGAAAACTGCTTTCTGATATAACTTTAACTCTTATCTCTAAGTGATTAAGTCTTAAAAATTTGTATCTTTACCGTTCCCTCCCTACCAAATCCCAACTGTCTACATTTTCAAATATAAATTCCACAGGAACAAGGATATTTGTCTTCCACTATATCCTTAGCACCTAGAATAGTGCCTAACACAGACTTGGCAGTCAATATTTGTTGAATGAACTTGAACATTGTACCTTGATCTTTTTATTTCTCATATCTTCATTTCTGCTGGCACCACTATTTTCATAGTCTCACAGGCTTAAGATTGCTCATTCATTTTTATTAATTTCCTTTTTACTATTCAAAGTTGATCACTCTTCGAGTCCTTATGAAATCTTTCATTAGTAGACCCTTAAGATTGATCAGTTATTGTCTGACACCTAAAAAAAAAATAGAGACTAATTTCCTACATGTTTATGTCACAGTATGACTATAAAAGCAAGGTTCTGTGTGGTACAGGGCAGTCACTAGTTAACTGACTCCCATACACCAGTATCAAAGATTACATTTTTTTCCTTTTAAAAAAAATTTATTATAGTTGATTTACAATGTTGTGTTAATTTCTGCTATACAGGAAAATAACCCAGCCATACATATACATACATTGTTTTTCTCATACTATCTTCCATCATGGTCTATCACAAGAGATTGGATATAGTTCCCTGTGCTGTACAGTAATATTACATTTTGAATTCAAGCCTTAATAAAATTACAAATGACTGTGAGTCTTTGGAGCATCTAGTTAGTTGGATCCACTTACAATAATTCTATGAATTCCCAGTGTGGAAACAGATAAAAACACTCAAGTGAGAGCAAAAAAAATTCACTCAGAGCTTGCTATAGCAAGGCGGTCAACTCCTATCACTTGCATTTGGCAGAGACTCAAAGGCAGGGAAGTGTAAACACGCTATAGTAGAAAAGAGGAAAGGCTTCATTTCTGCTCCGATTGTTGGCATAGAGAAGCTGAAGGAAGGCTAACAAAGAAGCAAGTCATCATATGTGGTTGGTTAGGGGTACATATTTGCCTTTCTCTGGTTGGTCTTAAGTTGCAAATAGGGCAGAAACTTAGGAAACTGGCAGTTTTTGATCAAATCCTGGCCATTTGGGGCCAACTGCCAACACAAATTGCGGTTGCCTTTCTAAAAGGATTGCCGCAGAGGTTGTGGGTCAGAGTTCTATTTTTATATATGCTCTGGCCCTTGTCCCTTTGTATAAAGTCTCACAAGAGTCTACTCTTACAGTTTTATGTGTAGTATCATATTCTTTGCAGTATCTACCAGAGAGCTGCACACATAGCTCAATAAATATTTGATTTGATTTGTGTCTAACACATGGTCTAATGGATTGAGGTTCACAGCTTTTTAATTATTGTACATGAGACTGCTTTTGAAAATGAATTGCCATATTTTATGCAGTAAATCATATGCTATTATAATGTCATATAAAAGTCATAACCTTGGCGAATTCTGAGATATCTAAGGTCTTCAGGGTTTATTGTCTACAATCAAGTCCTAGATTTTTAAAGGGTTTACAGGCAAGTTGGAGGAGCAAAATATCAACAGATTGGAATAAAAGTTCCAAACATCCATAGACTAAGCATCCAAGACTGTGTTTGATTGATGTCCACTCACTGCCATGCCCTACGAGTACACTGACCAGAGTTCTGCAGGCATGATCTCTTCAGGTAAATAAGAACACTTTAGAAAACAGGTGAATCTGAGCTTCATTTTAATAATGGTTATTTTGATGGGGGTGGGGTAGAGGAATGATGATCTTTTTTCTTAAAAGAATAAAAGAAAATGAGTGTGTGGGGGGGGATTATTTTTTCCTTTTACCCTCCTAGGTTCTCTGGCTGGGGCCCTGTAAAATTAGACTAACAAAAGACAGGTTGACAAAGGGAAAACACATCATTTATTAACACAGGGCACATCATTTGAGAGACATCTCGATGAAGAGTGACTCAAATGGGTGGTTAGAACTTGTGCTAGTATAGCATCTTAACAAAACAACAATAATTTGTAGAGATATGACAAAAGAAAAGAGTTTCAGGCTTTCAAGAGCAGCCAACCATGGGGAGGTAAATAAATATGTGGGGGCAGTTAACAGGATGAGGTTTGTTTGTGCAGGTCCATCTTGGCTTTCTGTTTTCATGACCATAAAACTTCCCAGGGAGAGGGGATTTATGTATGGCAGTCCTAATTTTTCAGCAATTTCTGCTTTTAGTCAGAAAAGCTGCTTTCTGCATCTATTGATTCTCATTTGACTCCAGCTCAAAATGATCCTTATGCCAAAGTGACATAATTTGGGGTGGCACATTTCTGGTCCCTGACATGAGCAAGAGAAAAAGATGCATCCAGAGGCAGTTTACATGTGTGGCAGAACACATCGTATATGTAGAGAAAGAATGGGAAATAGGACAGATGAGGTGAATAATAGAGAAACAGTTTTAATAAGTCCACTTGATGTCTATCAATGCAGTAGTATCGTCAGGGCACTGCATAAGACCTGGGACCTGCCCTAAAAGTAATCATGTTATAGACAAAACTGATCATCTCATTAAGGCAAGTATTTGCTAAGCTAGAAAATACTGAATCAAAACGAACTCGTCTAGTATCCTCTTAGCCTGTTCTGCCATGCTGGATATCAAATCGAAGCTTATTTTGAAAAGTCTCACTTGAGTATTACTGCCTTTTATATCTTACTGGTGAAGGCATAATTGGCAAGGAACCAGATGAGAAAATAAGAGCTCCCTCTAATTGATACTGAGGAATCAGCTGTCCATGCACGCCCTCTGCTTTCAACCAGCTGACCAGCTCCCTCCCAGCTGAGAGGCCCATGCCTGCAGGTTAGAGCATGGTAATGGGGAGCTCATTGACAGCCACACCCACTTCCCAACATGATCTTAACCTCCTTGGCTTCTCACTCATTCTCTCACCTCCCACCTTTGTCTTGCCTTCTGCTCCTGATTCTAGATACCTGATAGCACTCACCCAGTACAGCCCTAGCTCTTCCCTCTCTTATCATTTACACCAACACCTGTGCTCCCATCTGCCAAGAGGCAGTAAGTGAACAACCCAGCCTTGGCCTCACAGCCCCTCGAACACTTCCACAGCCCATGTGGCTCATGAACCACCCAGGTTGCCTCAACTCCCAACTGAGAAAACTGGAAAACAGCAAGCTGAGGCTATAACGTGTATAACAGATTGTTAGATGTGACTCTGCATGTTTGTTGTCTCCTGCTTTGAGCAAAGGCCCTCAAACACAAAATAAACAGTAAGTAGCAAAGACAGTCCTGTTCTGAGGTGAGCTGTTCAACTGTAAAGGGGATGTCCTAACCCAGTTTTACTGCCAGTACACCACTCATATCCAGGCTGTATATGCAGACTTGAGAATCCATGAGAAGAGTCTAAATATGGGAAAACATACATTACTTAAAAGAGAATTGCCAGAGTTCCCTTCGTGGCTCAGTGGTTAACGAATCCGACTAAGAACCATGAGGTTGCGGGTTCGATCCCTGGCCTTGCTCAGTGGGTTAAGGATCCGGCGTTGCCGTGAGCTGCGGTGTAGGTTGCAGACGTGGCTCGGATCCCGCGTTGCTGTGGCTGTGGCCAAGGCCGGCAGCTACGGCTCCTGTTAGACCCCTAGCCTGGGAACCTCCACATGCCGCGGGTGCGGCTCTACATAAACGCAAAAAGACAAAAAAAAAAAAAAAAAAGAATTGTCATGTGATCTGAATATTCCCGTCAGCATCCTCATAGGGATTTCGGAGATGTGCTTCTCTCCACCTCAAAACAAACAAGAAGAAGGCAGTCACTTCAAGAGAGTACTCAAAGGTCTAGGCACATGTTCTCTTGAATTTAAGGAACATCGGGACTAGCACCCAAGTCTGGGAGCAAGAGGATGAAACTAGAGCCTACAGGAGGCTTACTGCTCTGTCCGCAGGATGAGGAAGAGAATTCTAATGGGAATGGCCTGTACTTCCAGGCAGGAAATTGGAGATGAATTTCTCATAGGCCAGAAGTGGACCACATTAGAAGGAGACTATTGGGTTTCTTAAGAGTGACTCTACCAGCAGTTCCCACTGTGGCTCAGTGGTAACAAGCCTGGCTAAGATCCATGAGGATGTGGGTTCGATCTCTGGTCTCGTTTAGTGGGTTAAAGATCCTGCATTGACGTGAGCTGTGGTGTAGGTCACAGACGAAGCTCGGATCTGGTGTTGCTGTGGCGTAGACCAGCAGCTACAGCTCCAATTCCACCCCTAGCCTGGGAACTTCCATATGCTGCAGGTGCAGTCCTAAAAAGCAAAAAAAAAGGACGACTCTACCAACCAGGGCTGCCTAAAAGGATGAGGTCTTCCTAACAGAGAACTACTCGGGAGAATTATGACTGGTCAAGTAGATGAGACAGAAGCATGCCAAGAAAATTACAGGAAGCATTTCTCAGCAGAAAAAATCCATGAGAATGAAGATCTGCATTTGGAATACACCATGTCAGTAGTATTCAAGTAAAGATTTCACAACCAGATCTCCGGGAAAAAAAGAGTCCAAATTTGTAGCATTTCTGCCTTCATAGTACCTTGGCCCCTGACTCCTGCCACGGCCAACTTCAGGCCACTAATGTGACATCACTGAACATGGACTTGAAAAAGATGCATAATGGGACACAATTATAAAATATTCCCACCATGCAGACACAGTAAACAAAAGTAAACTAAAGACAGGAGCATAGATAATAGTAAAGCGTACTTAAAAAATTAGGAGGAAATAAGCATTTATTATCTTTGATTTTAAACATTTATTTAACTGTATGTTTATTTAAAATTTAATGTTTAATGGTGGCTGAATTTAACAACTACCCAAAATTCCTGATAATTGAACCATTAGCTCTTGAGAGTTTGTACAAGCAAATTTCAGCATACCACTGTACTAATTCCCAGAAGGCAAGATGTCATGTCGCAGCCAAGCCAGTCAGGTAAGACCTTTTCTGTTCTTTTCCTGGCATCCTTCCTCTGCTGTATCCCCTATCCACAGAGGCATCAGACATAGTCTGGTGAGTGGCAGACAGGATGTAGAATAAGATGTGGAATAAAGAAACCAGCCAAGCTTCCCGCCCCACTGCAGGCTTTCAGGCCTGAAATAGCCCTGGGCTGGCAGAGGGCCAAAGCTTAAGTTGAATGAGAGTTAGGAGTTATATGATTACTAGGTGAAAATGAACTTTTTAATATCTAAAGTTATCCAGAAAAAGCTAATCAACATGCCTATTTCATCCAGGGGAAGAAAAGAACAAAAAGAAAGCTTATCAGGGAAAAAGTGAGAAAAAATAATGTCATTTATGTTTGTATCCCACAAAGTCCAGCACATTCAATAAACAAACATCCTGGGAGTTCCCATTGTGGTGCAGTAAAAATGAATCTGACTAGTATCCATGAGGATGTGGGTTCCATCACTGGCCTCACTCAGTGGGTGGGGGGAATCTGGTGTTGCCATGAGCCGTGGTGTAGGTCCCAGATGTGGCTCAGATCCGGTGTTGCTGTGGCATAGGCCGGCAGCTATAGCTCCTATTCAACCCCTAGCCTGAGAACTTCCACATGCTGCGAATGTAGCCCTAAAAAGCAAAAACAAAACAAAACAAAACAAAAAAACTTATCATTGGAGTTCCCATCATGGCTCAGTAGAAATGAATCTATTATCCATGAGGATGAAGGTTCGAGCCCTGGCCTTGCTCAGTGGGTTAAGTATCTAGCATTGCTATGAGCTGTGGTGTAGGTTGCAAAAGCAGCTCAGATCTGGCATTGCTGTGGCTGTCGCGTAGACCGGCAGCTACAGCTCCGATTCCACCCATAGCCTGAGAACCTCCATATGCTGCAGGTGCGGCTCCCCCCCCCAAAAAAATGTATATATATACATATAATTATTTCAGAGTTCCCACTGTGACTCAGTGGACTAAGAACCCAACATAGTTTTCATAAGGATGTGGGTTTGACCCCTGGCCTTGCTAAGAGAGTTAAGGATCCTGTGTTGCAGCTTAGGTCAGAGATGATGCTCAGAGCTGGCATTGCTGTGGCTGTGGTGCAGGCCTCAGATGCAGTTTCAGTTCAGCCCCTACCCTAGGGACATTCATATGCCATAGGTGCAGCAGTAAGAAAAAAAAAAAAATCATTATTTCACAGTTTCTGTGGTTTGGGGATTTGGGAGTGGCTTAGCTCAATGGTTCTGACTCAAGATTCTTCATGAAGTTGCAATCAAGATGTTGGCTGGGCTGCCATCATCTGAAAGCTTTACTGGAGCTGGAGGATCTGCTTCAAGGATGAACTCACATGGCTGTTGTCAGGAGGCCTCGGTTCCTGGCTAGTTGTTGGTGGTCGGCCTCAGTTATCTCCCCAAGTGGGCCTCTCTACAGATTGTCTGAGTGTCCTCCTGACATGACAGCTAGCTGGTTCTCCCCAGAGCAAGCAGTGTGAAAGAAAGAGCAAGGAAGAAGCCACAATGTTTTCTATGACCTCGGAAGTTACACCATCATTTCACCATATTCTACTCACTAGAAGCAAATCGCTAAATCTACACACACACGCACACACACACACACACACACACACACACACACGGGGATGGGGTGGAGGGGTGAGGTTCCACATTTTGGAAGGGGAAGTGTCAAATATATGGACATGTTTTAAAACCACCACAGCCAATAAACACATCTAAATGAATATATATGAATATTTATGAAATACTGTATATATTTGCTATAGTCAAGTTATCTCAAATCAAGATGTAGCCACCTGTGAATGCATTGAAGCAATGTATTGAACTCTATGTGACAGGAGCTCTGGCTTAAGTCTAAGAATCATTCAGAATTATCGTGGCATCAATGGCAAACTGACACCTGATGGCACAAGCAAATTGAGGTTTTTATGGAATATGACTGATCCTAAGAAATAAGTAATCAGGAAGCAAGACTGTGGCCCTGTAAGAAGTCCTTGGACCTCAGAAAGGAGGAACAATTCTAAGTAAAATATGGAATTAATCTCATTTCTAGCATCTCAGCCTCACTGGTACCTAGAGTGGTGCCTCAGCAAGAAAAGACTAATGTAGGAGTTCCTGTTGTGGTGCAGAGGAAATGAATCCGACTGCGAACCATGAGGTTGCAGGTTCAATCCCTATCCTTGCTCAGTGGATTAAGGATCCGGGGTTGCCGTGAGCTGTGGTGGAGGCCAGCAGCTGTGGCTCCAATTAGACCTCTAGCCTAGGAACCTCCATATGCATTGGGTGCAGCCCTAAAAAGCAAAATAAATAAACAAATAAATAAATAAATATTAAATAAAAACTAATGTACATGTACATGCATATTCCCAGCAACACTATTCACAAGGAACAAAAGGAAGCAAACTGACTTAGTATACTCAGACTGCTATAAAATGTCCCAGACTGGGTAGCTTATTCACAGTAGAAACTTATTTCTCACAGTTCTGGAGGCTGGGAGGTCCAAGATCAGGCACCAGCATGGTCATGTTTTGGCAAAGCCCTTTTCCTGGTTCATAGCCAGCACCTTCTCACTGCATCTTCACATGGTGGAACTAGCAAGGGGCCTCACTGAAGCTCCTTTTATTAGGCACTAATCGCATTCATGATGGTTCCACCCTCATGATTTAAGCACTTCCCAAAAGCCTCACCTAGCAGTACCATCACATTGGGTATTAGGATTTCAACATAGGAATTTGGGGTGGAAAAACATTCAGACTATAGCATAATCCAAATGTCCATCCGCAAATGAATGGATAAACAAATCATATTTACACACACACACACACACACACACAGAATAAAACTCAGCCAAAGAGAGGAATTAAATACTGATTCATGCTACAACATGGATGTACCTTAAAAACACTGGGCAAAGTAAAAGAAACCAGACACAAAAGGTTACATATTATATGCTTTCATTGCCATGAAATATCCAGAATATGTAAATCCCTAGAGACAGAACATAAATCAGTGGTTGCTGGGGCTGGGGAAAGGGAGAGTGGGAAGCAACTGCTCAGTGTGCACAGTTTCCTTTTGGGATGATGAAAATGTTTGGAAACTAGATGGGAGTGGGGCTTGTACAGCATTGCAGATGTACTAAATGCCTTGGAATTGTTAATGTTAAAATGGTTAATTTTATGTTACATGAATTTCACCTCAATTTTAAATATTAATTAAAAGAAGGGGGGAGTTCCCATCATGGCTCAGCGGTAATGAACCCGACTAGTATCCATGAAGATGCGGGTGTGATCCCTGGCCTCTATCAGGGAGTTCAGGATCTGGCATTGCTGTAAGCTGTGGTGTAGAACCAAAGCTGCAGCTCCAATTCAGCCCCTAGCCCAGGAACTTCCATATGCCACAGATGCAACTGTAAGAAAGGAAGAAAGGAAGAAAGGATGGAAGGAAGGGAGGGAGGGAGGAAGGAAGGAAGGGAAAGAAAGAGAGAGAGAGAGAAAGAGAAAGAAGGAAGGAAAGAAAGAAAGAAAGAAAGAAAGGGAGGGAGGGAGGAAGGAAGGAAGGAAAGAAGGAAGGAAGGAAGGAAGGAAGGGAGGTAAGACAGACCAGGTGTGGCTGAGGCCTTGCTGGGCAAGAAGAGTTATAAGATGGGAGCAGAGAGATAGGCACCAGCCCACACACAGAGTCCAGAAACTCAGAGAAGAAGTTTGAATTTCCTCCTTAGAGCTATGGGAAGCCATTGATCAGTTTTAAGCCAGGGAGTAACAAAATTCTGGGTGATACATATATATTTTTTTTAATTATTCTGAGAGTTCCCATTGTGGCTCAGGGGTAACAAACCTGACTGGTATCCATGAGGATATGGGTTCAATCCCTGGCTCTGTTCAGTGGTTTAAGGATCTGGAATTGCTGTGGCTGTGGCGTAGGCCAACAGCTGCAGTTCCGATTTGACCCCTAGCCTGGGAACTTCCATATGCTGCGGGTGCAGCCCTAAGAAGCAAAAACAAAACATAGATTTTAAAAATAAAAAAATAAACAAAATAGATATAAAAAATTAAAAAAAAAACATGAAGAATGAATAGGAGGAGGGATACAGAGAAAAGGGAGAAATCAAAAGGTTATTTTGGGAGTCCTGAGGGAGATGGCAGTGTATTGGACTTGATAAGGAGTCAGGAAAATGTAGAGCCATGGAGAGATTTGACATAGGTTTTGAAAATAGAACTTCCTGATAAATTGGATGTGGTATTGACAGGAAGAGTACTAAATATCCTCTCAACAGTGGACACTGTGTTTCTTTAGTGCCTACAAGATTACCTTGAACATGCATATATTTGTTGAATGAATAGAATTTTCTGAGTATGGAGGAATGTAGGAACCAAACAAGAAACACAGAGCAGTGTTATCAAATTCTACTCTGTGTTATCTGTAAGAGCCACTAGAGAAGATAAAACGAGTGGTTAACTCTTGGGTTGGGGACAGGTGAGAGAGAATAGGATTAATAGGTGGCAAATGAAGTAGAGAGCTGCCCCAACTGGGAAATCGGGTGAGTATGAACCAATGGATGACAGCGTGTAGCAACCAAAACACTGCCTTGCAGGAGGTATGGAGTATAAATCCTGTTGAAAATATCCTAAATTCCACCCCCCCAAAGATACATTTAAACCTCTAGGTTTTATTATTTTAAAGCAGTGAGCAGATGGATATTGTTAGACTAGATTTTTAAAAGCTATATATAAATGCAAAATCTCAAATACCCAGAGTGCTGCTTCACCCTCCTGGGTCCTCTGTACTGTACTTTCCAGGGTTTTGAACTGCAATATGACTCAGATGCAAAACAAGTACTTTCAACATCAGGAGTTGTGGTTAGTACGAAGAACAGACAGCCAAAACTCTGAGAAAATCCTCATCTTAGAATGACTTTAACTTCATCTTCTCTCACTGCCAGGAGTTTGCCTCATTAATGTCTCCTTGGCACAGCTGTTATCACTGAAACAGTAAGACTTTCGAGGTCATTAAGCATGTGAAGGACACATGAAATAGGAAAACTTGAAAAATGTGGTTAGAGTCCATTAGACTTAGCATTAACATCTTGGCAAACTTTAATATTTTTTTCAACAGATTTTCTCTCTTCAAAGCAGTTTTAGGTTCATAGGAGTATTGAGCAGAAATTACAGAGAATTTCTGGGTATCCCACCCACCCAACTTCCCTCTCTACCAACATCCCTAACCAGATTAAAACAGTATTTTATTTAATATTATTATTATTTTTTAGGGCCTCACCCATGGCACATGGAATTTCCCAAACTAGGGGTTGAATCAGAGCTGCAGCTGCCGACTACACCGCAGCCACAGAAACCCAGAATCCAAACTGTGTCTGTGAACTACACCACAGCTTACAGCAACACCAGATCCTTAACCCACTGAGTGAGGCCAGAGATCGAACCTGCATCCTCATGGATCCTAGTTGGCTTCGTTAACTGCTGAGCCATGAATGGAACTCCAAAGCAGTATTTTAAATGTAGCGATTTACATGTACACAATTTTTCGTGCCTTTCTTGTTTGACAAAGATCTAAACAAGTTAAAAGATTGTTCTTCGCTGTGTGAATTTATTGCAGCTAAGTCTCTGATGGTTGTCTTGACTGAAACTGCCCTCCTTGGCCAGGCATGACAACAGCTGCTTGCATGACTTGTCTCAGAGTCATGATAAGGAACATGGTGCTGCCATGGCCACTAACCAGGAGGCTTAGAGAGGGGCCAATAAGAAGACAACCAACCTCCCAGAATCTCTGGCACTGGAATCT
Organism: Catagonus wagneri; assembly: GCA_004024745.2. NCBI lineage: Eukaryota > Metazoa > Chordata > Mammalia > Artiodactyla > Tayassuidae > Catagonus > Catagonus wagneri. The sequence continues at coordinate 20,136,573 of PVHT020000521.1, forward strand.
ATCTTGGCTGAACAGTGCCCACCAAGGACCCTGGGTTAGACCAAGAATGAGCAGAGATGATTGTTCAGAGACAACCCGGAAACTAACTCCATTCCCATAAAACCAGAGAAAGTGAACCATGTGGCAGAGCAGTTCTCCTGCGTGTCCTCACTCTTCTGCTCTCTGCCCGGGTGCCCCTTCCCAGTTAAGTCTCTTGCTTTGTCAGCATGTGTGTCTCCTCAGACAATTCATTTCCTAGCATTAGGCAAGAGTCCATTCTTGGGCCCTGGAAGGGGTTCCCCTTCCTGCAACAGTTCAGCATCATTGACCCTTCAGTTTTCCTTACTAACCGAGTCAACCACTGCCCTAGGGGCACCAATCACACAGGCTTTCCTGTTGTCAGTGGGATGTGCAGCTGCCATCATCCCATCACCTTCCCTGCCAGGCTTAAACTGTCCATTATCTTTTTCCTCAAAGAAATGAAAAGAACAACCCTTCTGAATCTAATTGTGTACAATGCTGGGTTTATCTGTCTGTGTTTTATAATTGGTCAACTAGGGCTTTGAACTTTGATCGAAATGTAGTTTTACCATAAGGATTACATGGTATCTACCCAGTCCTTTCTCATGTGATTCTCAGGGACATTTGCAGTGGAGACAATTCAGTACAAACATAGTAAGGGTAATTAAGCAAACTGGCAGAAATCTAGGGCCTTAATTCATTAGCTTGTTTTGCCTTTTTTTTTTTTAAGGGCCACACCTGCAGCATATGGAAGTTCCCGGCCTAGGAATTGAATCCAAGCTGCAGCTGCTGGCCTACACCACAGCCACAGCAATGCTGGATTGAAGCCACATCTATGACCTACACCACAGCTTGCAGCAATGCCAGATCCTTAGCCTACTGAGCAAGGCCTGTGATGGAATTCAAATCTTCATCGATACTAATCGTGTTCTTAACCCACAATGGGAACTCCCTTTAGCTTGCTCTTTATCACATACTTACTTTGTGACAGATGTGGTGCTGCCACAGACTAGGAAGTAAATAAGAAGCAGCCCCTATTCCTGAGGAACTTGGTCCAACATGGTTGTTCTCAGGAGGCTGATTTTACCCCCTGTCAAAGGACATTCGCCAACAGCTGGAAACATTCCTTGGTTGTTACAGTTGGAAAGGCACTACTGATCTCTAGTAGGTAAAGGCAAGGAAGGCTGCTAAACATAGGACAACTCCATACACAAAGAATGGCAATAGTGCCAAAAATAGCCACAGCTGGAAATGTCAACCGTGCTGAGCTAGTGAATGGAAATATGCGGCAGACTTACTGAACAGGAAACTAAATCTTCCCTAGAGGGTTCCACCTGCAGGGGATCTTCACCTCCTTTTTGGTCTTTTTAGGGCTGCAGCCCAGTATATGGAGGTTCCCAGACTAGGGGTTGAATCAGAGCTGTAGCTGCCAGCCTACACCATAGCCACAGCAATGCAGGATCCTGGCCGCATCTGTGATGCACTACAGCTCGTGGCAACACCAGATCCTTAACCCACTGAGGGAGGCCAGGGCTCAAACCTAAGTCCTCATGAATGCTAGTTTCATTTTCACTGAGCCTTGATGGGAACTCGGGATCCTCACTTTGAATGATGTGTTTGTGGTTTGTATAACATCTCAAACCTACAAACAGAAATAGGTGCAGCTAGGAGTTCCCGTCATGGCACAGTGGAAACAAATACGACTAGGAGCCATGAGGTTGCTGGTTCGATATGTGGCCTCAGTCAGTGTGTTAAGGATCCCGTGTCCCTGTGGCTGTGGTGTAGGCCAGCAGCTGTAGCTCCGATTTGACCCCTAGCCTGGGAACCTCCATATGCCACAGGTGCGCCCTAAAAAGCAAAAAAGAAAAAGAAATGAAAAGAAATAGGTCCAGCTGACATCAGAAGAAGACACAAGGATACACGGATGGTTTTGCTCACTGTGATGTGTTCAGATTCTAGTGCAATGATTCTCAACCTAAGAACCAGTGGAGAATTCTATAGAAAGTTTGAAAAACTTTTGGTGACCAGGCTGCACCTCTGCTAGATATCCAGCAGAGAAATATGGAGCCCAGCATAGAAAGCTGGGGGCTAGACCAGACCCTACAGTGTTCTTTTTTTTCTTTCTCTCTTCTCTAAATTCCTTGAGCATTTCTATACACTCTATTTCACACTTCACTATGTATAGTTTTGAAGTCTATGTATAGACTAGTCATAGTCCAATCATTTTATGAATGAAAATATTGTCCTCCCAAGAAGTGACACAATATGAAATTTCATGTCCACTTCTTTTTGTCCTCCCTTGGCCATATGCAGTGGTCGCCATTTAACAGGTGCTAAATAATTGGTGCTTAGTGACTTAAATAAGGGAAGGAAAGATGTACCTTGACATAAAAGTTCCAAATATAGAGCTAGGAAGAGAAGGGGTATATCAAATATGTCATAACAACTAAACACAATGTAATGGATCAGAAGGGGGGAAATGCAATAAAGACTATTTCTAGGACAACTGGCTCAGTTTGAATATGGACTGTACATTAAATGGTAATACGGTGTCAAAGTTAACTTTACCAAATTTGGTTATCATTTTTTGTGGTTATGTAAGAGAACATCCTTATTCATAGAAGATGCACCAGGAAAGGGTAAAGGGTTGATATCTGCAACTTACTCTTAAACGATTCAACAGCACAAACAGTAGTAGTAACAATATATGTGTATGTGCATTTATAGGCATATATAGATATAAAGAAATGGTGATACAGCAAAACAGTAGAACGCCAACAATTAGAAAATCTAGAGGAAGGGGTTTGACAGTTCATTGCACTCTTCCTAGCAATTGTTCCATAAACTTTTCAAAATAAGGAATTTAAAATTTACATATATATACATATCCTAAGTTAATATTCCTCACAATACATATCGTGAGGAATATTAGCTTAGGCTTGGCAGTTGCTTGGATGCATTCAGCAAAGAAGTGTGAACGATAGTTTCCTGGAAGTTACACCTTTGCCATCTGCTATAAACATGAATTACTTATATAGCTACAGCAAAGTCCATGTGTGAGATGGAACTAAGCCAGTTAAGGAAGTGCTGCGCTTTTATTATCAAGCAACGTATGCCAAAGCTAGAACTGGATGAAAGCCTGTAAAACTTGGATGGAGAGAGTATCTAGCTCCCCTCTTTCAGCTGAAGGGACAGTGTCCAATTGTTTATTCCCACACTGTCAAGAAAAAATATATTTTTCCATTCTCCCTTGAACCTCTGACGTGGTAAATCAATGGAAGAACATGGTCAAGGTAAAAGTCAGAGGCCTAATTCTCTTTTTCTGGAATTTTTCATCTCAGGCCCTGAACACATTCTGAGTCCAGTCCGGTGCTAACTCTTTTTTTCCTTTTTTTACTTCTTACAGCCACACTTGCAGCCTGTTCCCAGGCTAGAGGTCGAATTGGAGCTGCAGCTGCCGGCCTACACCACAGCCAGGGCAACACCAGATCCAAATGGAATCTGTAGCCTACACCGTGGCTTGCAGCAATGCCAGTTAACTTACTGAGCAAGGCCAGGGATAAAACCCACATCCTCATGGACACTATGTCTGGTCCTTAACCCTCTGAGCCACAGTGGGAACATCCCAGGGCTAACTGTTTAGACTACCAGTTTAATTTTTTTCTACCACGGCACTCCTAAATACTGTATTTCTCCGAAGGTTTTTATACCCTAAACACCTGAAACTCCAGAAACTCTTATCATGATCTACAGTGATTTCATACTATCATATACTCTTACCATCTCCTAACAGTGGAGAATTAAAAAACCTCTCATCCACATCTCCAGTTTGGGACACCATTCATTGTTTGACTTATTGGATCATTTGACAAATATTTAATGAATGCCAAGTCTCCTCCTCGCCCTGTCTTTTACCATCCCAAGAAAAGGGGCTACCCTTCACCCCGGGGGCTGGGGCAGGGTTAACTCTGTTCACCTGTACTTTTCATCTCCAAGGACATCAACAAGTTCTGCCAGCTCCACTTTCAAGACACATCTTGAAAGACACATCTAGCCACTTCCCACACCCTAGTCCAAACCACCATCACCTCTCACCTTGACAACCAAAACTGCCTCCTTAGGGAGCTGCTTCTAGTCTTGCCCTCGATAGTCTATTCTCCAAACAGCATTTAAAATGATCTTCCAGAAATACAAATGAAATCATGTCACTTCCATTCTCAAAACCATCCCACCTTTCCCTTCACACTGATCGATCCAAAATTCTTATCGAGGCCCGCAAGGCTCTGCATACACTGTCCCCACACACCTTTCTTACCACTTACCACCCAGGTCATAAGATTCCAGCCACACCACCTTCTGACCATCGCTCTATCAACCCTAACCTTTCCTGCCTTAGGGCCTTTGCATTTGCCATCTCCCCACTCCCCAACACTATTCCTGCAATGTTCCAAGTCATCTCCTCAGAGAGGTTTTCCCTGATTCGCCCAGTCTAAAATTATCCCAAACCTGGAGTCCCCGTCATGGCTCAACAGAAACAAATCCAACTAGGAACCATGAGGTTGCGGTTCGATACCTGGCCTTGCTCAGTGGGTTAAGGATCTGGCGCTGCCATGAGCTGTGGTGTAGGTCACAGACATGGCTCAGATCCCGTGTTGCTGTGGCTGTGGCATAGGCCGGGGGCTACAACTCCGATTAGATCCCTAGCCTGGGAACCGCCATATGCCGCGGGTGTGGCCCTAAAATGACAAAATAAAAAAGATAAATAAAAAATAAATAAAATTATCCCAAACCTTAACACCACCATCACTTTTCATCCTCCTTCCTTGTTATAGACTTTTTTGGGTAGCACCTACCACTAAATGAAAACACAGTATATATTTATGCATTTGTTTGCTTTCCTGTCCCATAAGAGCAGGAGACTTTCTATGTCTATTCACCATTGCATCCCAAGGATTTAGGTCAGGGTCTAAAGCATGGAAGGAGCTACATTAAAATTTATTGACAGAGTGAATGCATGACAGATGCTCTCTGACCAATTTTCTTTCTTTCTTTTTTCTTCCCATTTTTCAGCTACCCCATGACATATGGAGTTCCCAGGCCAGGGGTCAGATCCAAGCTGAGGCTGCAACCTACCTGGATCTTTTAACCCACTCTGCAGGACCAGGGAGGAACCTGAATCCTGGCCAGGGATGAATCTGCATCCTGGTGCTACAGAGTCACTGATTATCCTGTTTCACTACAGCAGGAACCCCAGCTAGCCAGTTTTTTAAATGCAGCTCCCTGCTCCAGAGTAGCTAGCCTGCATTTGGTATTGTTGGAGCCACTGTGCTCAGAACTCTTGCTCCTTTGGCCTCCTGGGAGCTCTTAAAGTCCTGGAATATGAGATGGTAGAGAAAGAGATGAATGGTTTGGAAAAGATCCGTTCATTCACTTTTCTGGTCTGGCATCACACATTGGAGGTAGAGGAGGCGCCCATCTGAGATGATAGGAAACGCAACTGTAACAAAACATACCTTCTCTTACTGGGCTATTATGTTGCCTGAAATTCTACTCTTAAGGATTAAATTATTAAGTCATCAACATCAAGATGTCGAGTCTTCTTCAATTATTCAGATCATTTGGAGTTCCCACTGTGGCTCAGCAGGTTAAGAACCCAATGTAGTCTCCAGGAGGATGTGGCTTCGAGCGCTGGCCTCACTCAGTGGGTTAAGGATCTGGCATTGCCACAAACTGCAGCATAGGTTGCAGATTCAGCTCAGATTCAGTGTTGTGTGGCTGTGGTGCAGGCCTGCAGCCGCGGCTCTGATTCGACCCCTAGCCCTGGAACTTCCATATGCCGCAGGTGTCACTCTAAAAATACATTTTAAAAAATTATTCAGGCCATTAATGAGTTCTTTTTTTTTTTTTTCTGTCTTTTAGGGACGCACCCGTAGTGTATGGAGGTTCCAAGGCTAGGGGTCAAATCGGACCTGCAGCTGCCAGCTTTCTCCACAGCCACGGCAACACCAGATCTGAGCCACACTGCAACCTACACTGCAGCTCACGGCAATGCCAGATCCTTAACCCACTGAGCAAGGCCAGGTATCGAACCCAAGTCCTCATAGATACTAGTCAGGTTCATTAACCACTGAGGCATGACGGGAACTCCAACAAGTTCTTAATGAATAATGTTCTCCTCCATTCATCCTCTGTACTTAGTACATGACTTGCACATGCATGTATTCAATAAATATTTGATGAATGAATGGACTCTCCTCGAGTTTACTGACTCATTTTCCTTGCCATGCACTGACTCTCTATTCTGCACATCTTTCCTTTACCACTTAGAACTCTGATAGTTCTTTTCTGTCTTTAATTATACACCTGGATTTTTTCCAGAAATAAACATCCTAGCTACTGGTTAACAGCAAAGTCCTTGGGATCTGAGATGAAGGGCACTGATGCTTTGTTGAAATCTAATCTCTTCAGCCTACCGTTCAAACTTGCCAAGGGACTTATTATGGCTCACGTGTTCTAAACGTACCTGTCCAACTTCTCAGCCTGAGCCCCCCATTGTGAGGTGACTGCCCTCCCCACTGACCTCTGTGTCACTTTTTACTCTCACTTTTTTTTTCTTTTTTGGCCACCCCACAGCATTTGGAATTCCCCGGCCAGGTGATCAGATCCAAGCCACAGTCTTGTCCTAAGCTGCATCTGTGGCAATACCAGATCCTTAAGCCACTGTGCCAGGCCAGGGATCCAACCCGTGTCCCAGCGCTCACAAGTTACCTCTGATCCCATTGTGCCACAGCGGGAACTCTTGGTCTCACTTTTATAACTGTTCATGTGTCCCTCCACTCTCTTCCTTCTTTAGCCCATGGAAGCAACACTCAGTTCTCAGGGTTTGGATCAAAGAACAATTCCTGTGTAAATCCATCTCAGACCATGCTAAGCTAATTAATCTTGCTTTCCTCTGAAATCCTATAGCAGTAAGTATTGGTACCACTTATTTGAACACATATTATCCTGGATCATAATCTGATTCTTTCTGCATTTATCTTGTCCCTCCGGTTTGATCGTATAAGCAGGGAATTTTTTTTAATTTTTCTTAGATATTCTAAATTTCACACAGAGCCCAGCTGGTTGCTTTAACACAATGCTAGAGCTCAATTAGTTCTTGCTGAATTGCACAGAGTAATGAATTAAATACATCTTACCACAGGAGAGATATAACTGCTCTCTAAAAGATTTAGATAAAGCCAAAGAGGAATTCCAGGTCTTAGCATTACCAGAAACATATCCCATTTCAGGTCCCTATTTCAAGACAGAGGAGGGGATGGAACTGACATAAGACATGATATGCTCTTCCTCCCTGTTCTCCTGAAGTCAGCCCTCATCAGCTATGGCTTGGATTCTTTCTCTGAAATACAAGGGGAACAATCTCACCGCCATGTTAAATAATTTAATTTTTTTTTGCTTTTTCTAGGGCCGCACTTGCGACATATGGAGGTTCCCAGGCTAGGGGTCGAATTGGAGCTGTAGCCACCGGCCTTTGCCACAGCCACAGCAACGCGGGATCTAAGCCGCGTCTGCAACCTACACCACAGCTCACGTCAACACCAGATCCTTAACTCACTGAGCAGGGCCAGGGACTGAACCCACAACCTCATGGTTCCTGGTCAGATTCTTTAACTACTGAACCACGACGGGAACTCCTAAATAATTTAAATTTTTAAAAGAGGTTTCCAACACATTTTATTTTGCAGACCACTGGTTTGCAACTTTTGAGACTCACATGGGTTTCAATCCCTATGAAGTGTCCAATGAATTTCAGTTCTGTGGCAGCCCTCAGTCCCGAGCACTCAGCTTGGGGCTTGAGTTCCAGTTACACGTGTGAAGAGGACGCATCCAAGGCAGAACCCCTTCAAGGCCTCGGTTTCCCAAGTGGTACTTTCATTTGGCAAGAAGTCAGGCTGTTCTCTCCACTTTGGCGCCTGCAAACCAGAAGCATTCAGAATGGGTGGCCCCAGCAAACGTGGACATTTTAGAGGTCAATACACTTGTGCTTGAGGACGGGGTCCCTCCTACATGCTTAGTAGGTGAAAATATAAGGAAGCCTCTGTTTTTATGTAACACAGATAAACACCTTTTGAGGTCGCTTATTTGTTCTAGAGCTAAAAATTTAATTCAAGAAAATATAGGTCCCCTGAAAGACTTAAAAGTTCTATAAAACTAAAATCTAGTTTTCCCCAATAAACTGTATTTTAGGCAAAACCCTCCCAATGCTTCTAAAATAATACTAAAAAGGGCATCTGATTATACCAGAGCAAAAAAAATTAAATATTTATTCGAATAACAAGTTGAAGTTTCAAGCTGTACAGTTGGCGATGTGTTTCCACACAGATCATAGAAAGCGTGCACGGAAAAGTACTGGTGCAAAGGACAAAATAAGGCTAAGAATTAGGCTGAATAGCCGCTGATTTTAAGAAAACAAGAGGCCTGACATCACTATACAAAATATAAAATGTATTAAACACTACCATCCACAGAAGTCTTTATTACTGATTATATTTAAAATTATTTGTGTAGTTAATCATATATTGGCTTGTGACTGAGAATCATACATGGACCCCCCTCTCGGAGGGCAATTCTTTGCTGCACTACCAAACATCTAACTACACTGCAAAAAAGTGTCCATTGTAAAGAAAACAGTTAATGATATTACTGTAAGTATTAAGAAGGCTACAGAAAAAGAAATAACATTTCTTTTTTGTCTTCAAAGTGCTTTCCATGCAGAGTTAAGCATTTGCCTTGTTTAACTGAATGTACTCTTGGGAAATGGCCTGAGTCGGAGATGTTCTTAGAAGACCCAAAGGAATCATGCAACGCTCTCGCTACTGGGGCGCCCTCATGGTAGTCACCAATCCCGTCTTTCCAGAATGCCATTCCAGACACTTCAAAAAGGATCAGGCCAAAAATGATAAATATACATAAAATGAAAAGACACAGACTGCTATTCAATGCTATGATGGGTAACGTCTGTGCTACGTGAAAACATCTTTAAAAAGAGCCTGCTCGGCAAGAGATAAGTGTCTAAAGATTCAAAATGAGTCAACAGTATTGGATAACAATATAATTCTCAACTCAGAAGCTGCCTCAAGATTAGGTGCATCTTCAGTGAATGTAACAGGAAAAAAAGGCAATGGATTTTATTTTATGAATTGCATCCATTCACAAATCGACCTGAGGTCTCCAGATGTGTAGACACAATGAGATTTTTTCATTGTCGTTTATAGTCTTTAACTGAAATGATGATAAAGGACATAGAGCTACTTAAAAACAAAACCACAAATAGCCCTGACTGAGATTAGGAGGTGGCACCCGGTGTGGGGTTCGCATTCTGGGTGGCCACCTCACATTCTGGGTGGCGCCACCTCGACTATCTGGGTTTTGTCTATGATCCTGGCAGTGCAGTTCCCCTTCTCCATGCTTGGTGACCTTCACCATATTTGCCGAACTTGATCTCTGCACAGAACCGAGCTGCTTACTCGTGCGATAAACAGATTAGAAGGGCTCCTGAGGTCTCTGGGCAGGTCCTGTGCATAAGGCCAAACATGTTCCCACAGGCCTTGCTCACAGCTGCCATCTTGGCCAGGACTAGATAGCTGTGAATCACAAAGGACACCTCCTTCCTCTGCTGCTTGGCCAGATTCTGCACGTGGCCCAGGATCCTGAAGCCCATGATGTTGGTGACCGCATGGGCATTGAACGTGTGCATGAGTCCTGCTGCTGTCCTGTTGATCCTGGCCATGTGCATCATCACCTCCTCATACGCCAGCTCCACATCTTCTTGGGTGACCACCAGCTTGATTTTATTTTATTTTTCAGGAATGTCCAGCCACTGATGCACGGCCACTTGTGTCCCCAAGGGCTTCATCAGCATGAGCGCAACCCCTGGCACTTCGTTATTTGGCATGATAAATTCGTTGGGCTGGCAGACAGTTGTAGCCGCACCTCCTAAAACAATCCAGGGGTTTAGCACTGTTTGGCTGCCCGTTACAGATGTTCCTGCCTCCTCTGCTGAGTCTTTGAAACCCTGTATAATTAGGGGCATCGCTTTATCCCTTCCCCTGTCAGTCATTTTATTACTGATTCCAAGGAGCATCAACATATTGTCACATTCTGTGACCCCCCATGGTGTAGAGGTACCTGAGGACATTGGCACTGTCTCTCCTGCCCATCGTGTAAAGGTCCTAGATGATGGATAAATGTGGTATGTGGTCTGAACCAAGGAAAGACTGCCATGCCTCAGAGGAATGACACAGGTATCCATCCCGATGCCAAGTCTTGGCATAACTGCTCAAGAAACTGCTCATCTTCTTGGAAGTGGTTCTCATGTAAGGATTCCAGCAATTTCTGCAGGACATCTTGAGGGGTACTTTGCAGCTGGTGCCCTTCAGTTCAGTGAATCTGGTTAACCAGAAGCTCTTACCCAATTCATAGCTTTCTGGGTTAAAGGACTCCCGTGCAGACATGGTTCTTGGGCACACACACCTGGCAGCTGGGCTCTTCCCCTCCCTCTCCTGGGTGGCTGGTTCCTTTACAGATCCACCAGTTCACTTTGAGCCCTCCGCGTCCTCCCGTGAATGGGACTCCGCCCAATAATTTGAATTTTTAAAGCCTGTTTTCTACATAACTTCACCTGATAGCAAAATTACTTAATCTTTCAACTAAAAACAAACTCCAGATATATTAAAAATTAAGTTGACTTTCCGTCACCAGATCTGTCTACACATTATAAAATTAAATGCTGAATGCCCAATTTCTGGTCTGGAGCATCCTGACACACCAGAAGCAAGGAAGCTGTTAAAGGTTACTTGGTCCTATCAAGAGCAATCATATCAAGAGCAATATTGATTCCTACTAGCAAAAGGGATAATTTGGGCAAAATCAGAATAGTAATTGCAATAAATTTTGATATACCAAATTCAAAGATCCATAACTTGGTTTTTAAAAAATAAAGTTCATTTGTTACCTTGCAAAAATGCCAAGTGTCGACTGTCTTTAAATACTAGTATGTTTCTTTTTATAAAAGTATTCTGGTTAATTAAAAAAGGGAGAATAATAATGGAATCTCACTGTGATAGACTGTGTTATTTTTTTTTCTCTTAATGGATTTTATTTCAATTATAGGTGTGCATAAATCATCACAAGTCAATTTTACAGATTTTGTATCCCAAACCCCCAGTGCATCCCCCCACCCCCCAAGATTGTCTTATTTGAAAAACCAAGGTTTTCCAAAGTCTGTGAGTCATTGTCTGTTCTGTAAGAAGGTTCATTGTGTCTTTTAGTTTCCACATGTAAGCGGTATCATTGGGTGTTGCTGTCTAATTGTCTGACTGGTTTCACTTTGCATGATAATTTCTAAGTCCATCCATGTTG